>LOEQ01000719.1:408137-421400 GCA_001685075.1 Bramus lutescens | reverse complement strand
ATGGGTTAATTAAGATGTGAGAATTAGCCAATAAGAGGCTAGAACTAATGGGCCCAGGCAGTGCTGAAACAAATACAATTTCCATGTGGTTATTTCGTGGTATAAGCTAGCCATGCGGGAGCTGGGCAGGACAAAAAGCAGGCCCGGACGAAAAGCAGGCTGGCTCCCTCTTCACTACATATGGCTGGTTGAGGTGGGAAGCCAACCTTAGCTATAGGTGGTGTCCTTTTGTGGGCCAAGGTCAGAGACTAAATAAATGAGAGAACAAGCTGGGCACAGGCATTCATCTCTCTGCTTCCTGACTAGATACAGTGTGACGAAGCCTCCTCCAGCTCCTGCCACATGCCTTCCCCACCACCATGGACTGTGCCCCCCTTAAACTGTGAGCCGAAACCAATCCTCCTCCCTTAAGTTGCTTCTTGTTGGGTTTTGTCACAGCAGTGAGAAAAGCTACTGAATGTCTTCAGTCTGGGAACTCTCCAGAGACGATGTTCTCTGTGCCTCTTGACCCTCCTATGGTCTAGATGTTGAACCATCTAGCCTGGTGGCCCTGACTCCCTAGCTCTGTCTATTGTGTTCCCCTCTGCTTTTCCTTGACACCATGATTTTAACGTCCATGTTAAACCTGGATTTTGCACGTTCCACGTTAAAAACATGATTTTGCACGTTCTATTTCCTCAAATGCTTTCTGTGGGATCTTATTTGTGTTCCAGCTGCAGTTCTTTTTTCTCAGGGGAAATTAATAATGATTTTGTTTGGCATGTTCTTCCTGCCTTTTGTTTCTCCTCTGAGAGCCTTTTCTCAGTTGAGGGACTCTTAACATTCCCACCATTGCCTTTCCATTCCCATTTGAAGGAGAAAGCAGGAGGGAGCTTCTTGGGAGCTCAGCAGTGCACATATAGGGTCTAAAACACATTTCCATCTTTGACACCCATGTGTAATGTTAGACATATGCAGGGACAGGGACTCTGTGATGTGACCATGTGCATTATTATTAGTCTGAGCTCAAATATCTTCCCATCTCGTCTTCAGACCCAAAGCATTTCATCCCACCTTCCTTTGTGATGCAGGCCAGAGCTTCCATGAAGGACTTAGGGAAATAACAGTCTATTTTCTTGGTCAAGATATGGGTGTGGCCCTTTGTATCATTTTTAATTCTTTTATACTTCTAATTTATTGTGTGTGGTGTGTGCCATAGTCAGCAAGTGAGTGGAGGGCTGACCTTTCAGAAGTCGGTTCTTTCATTCTACCATGTGAGGCCTGGGATTGAATGTAGATCTTTAGACTTGGTGACCAGTGCCTTTTCCTGCTGAGCCATCTCACATCTTAACCTTTCTGCCTTTAATGAAACTCCAAGACCTTTATCAGAGACAGCCAAGTTTCAATCTATAGACAGAGGCCAGGAGACACCAGGAATTTTGAGGTGGACACATCTCTGAGATAGTGATCCAATTCCAGCTGTCTTTTCCACTTGAAGAAAAATTAATTCCCACTTGCTCAGATCACTGCAAATCTAGTTTTATGTTTACTTTCAACCAAAAATATTCCAAATGGTTCACCCTCATCACTTTTTTGAAAAGGAGGAAAATCCCCATTCTTTTCCACTTCCTCCAAATAGGCAAACTTTGATTTGGACACACACACACACACACACACACACACACACAGTGTAGAAAGAGTCTCACTCTGTAGCTCAGGCTATGGTAGAACCTACTATGTAGCCATAGTTGGCCTCCAGCTCATGGTGATTCCCCCTGCATTAGCCTCCTGAATGCTGATATTATAGATTAAATATGGCTCCCAAAGCTATTTCAGTACTGTTGTGGTGATGTTAATAGCAAGATACTTATTTCTAGTAAAGATGTTGTGGACCCTGTTGAGAATCTAGACTATGGACACCACGAGAAGATTGCCCAGACTTTCAAATGATGTGCAAAATAGTATCCATAGGCAGTTCTTGCCTATGGCCTGATTTTATAAATAAAGGTTTATTGGAACACAGACTTTTTTTTTTTGCTTACACATTGCCTGAGGCTGCATGTAGTTCATGAGCTTTAACTGAATTTTATGGGGTGGGTAATTTGTGGAGGATAGAGTTTTATGTAGCTCATGGTTCTGGAATCTGAGAACTCCAAGGTCAGCATGCTGGCATCTCCTGAAGATCTCATTCTGTAGCATGACAGGGCAGAGGATGTTACATGTAAATACAGGGCAGGTATGCCAACCAAAATCTCTGCTTATCATAAAGTCACACTGAGGTCTGATAGCCTCATTTTATTCTAATTGCTTCCCAACTCCAAACACCATTCACACATAAACATATAAGTTTGAGATTATGCTTCTAACATCCGAATTTCCAGGGCCACACTAACTCCAGTGGGTTACAGAGTGGAGAGGTTGCAGAAGGTGTCTTATTACCAAACCCAAAATAATCTTGATTTGGAATGGTGCAGGAAGCATTTGCGGACCCTAGATTAAAGTGTTAGTTGCTGGTGACCAAAGGAGGGAGTAGTAAGGAGACACCTGACCAAGAAGGCTTTGTCTCCAAAAGCAAGCCTCCAGATGGGAGGCAGCCAGCAGCGAGTGTTGGGGAGAAGGAAACTGTAGCTCTGAAGAACCCAGAGTGCCCCGCAGAGGAAGGAAGCCACACCCAGGACACAGGATACAAGCCCTTGCAAGTCACTTAAAGGCTGCCCTCACCCTGGACCTCCATTCTCCCTGTCTCAGGCCTGGAGACACCAGTGCAGAGTCCTAAGCAAAGGGGTGAAGTAGTAAAGGAATCCCAAGCTAGCTGTACCACCTCCAGCTATAGGCTGCAGTGTAAATCAGGCCCATTTTATTAGAAGCCTGTCACTCTCTGGATGTGACTTTCCCCCAGAAGAGCATATGGAGGAAGCTGGTTCCCAATGTCTTCAAAGATAAATTCTATTGGACTATGATTGGATTGGTTACAGGCCTTATGGAGAGACTGATGCTTGTCCCACTAACTGAGGTGGGTTTCCCAGCAATGGATTAATTTCTGGGAAGGGGAACAGGTCCTTAGAAAAGAACATACCCATGGAGGAAGAGAAAGGCAGCTACATAACTGGTTCCTATTCCACCATGTTATCAAGAAGCCAGGTGTTGACATCGTTTGTTAGGGATTTCCAGCCTCCAGAACCATGACCATAATGAACCTCTTTTCTTTCCACATTACTCAGCCTCAGGGGTTCTATTATAGGAACACAAAATGGGCAAGGCAACAGCAAGCAGAAGCTTTGGCAGTTGACAGGACTGTACCTGTAATGCCTAAACTTGGTATATTTCTACAAAGCTAAGGAGGGGAGTATAAGCCCTGTAGAAGATTTTATAGCATGTGTTTGAAGAGAGATGCATGGTAAAAAAAACTTCTGTTGCAATGTCCCATCATGCAAACTCCACAGAAAGTAACTTGGAAGTTTCTACAAAACTTGCATATGCATTTATCTTCGAATAGATCCTCAGACATCTGTTTCTGGCACTTTTATGCAAAGGTTATGCCAGGGGAAAACACGAAAAGCACTTCATGAGGCCCCCATGTTGCACCAGTGGCAATGACAAGTGATAAGAGTCTCGCATCCCTCATGAGGGGACCCGTTAGCAATCTGCATTACTAATACACCGGAACTCCACAGTCTTGGGCAAGAATGTATGTGAGTGCCGAGAAAGAAAAGCCAGAAGAGCATCCTGCTGCTCCTCCGAGAGCAGCATCTAGCACGTATAGGAGCCTTGTTCAAGAACTCACTCAGGATAGAAGTCTCCAAAATTGGAATGGACACGATCCAAGGAGCCTGTGGTGACCCCTTGGGGGGACAGGAAGTAAATTAGAGAAGGCTTGCCTTGGCTTTTGCATGGGAGAATGAGGAATGGGGCATTGCTGAGTTTGTGATAAACTCAAATGGGGTCACCTGCCAGCTGTGCAGGTCACTGGTGTCTGTGGTCCACCAAGTCCCGCAGCTCATTGCTGGCCACAGTGAGCAATCCTCCTTGTATAGCTGATCTGTTTTGTGCTTTGAAAAATAAGATCTCTGAAGAAAGAGGAGTCCTGTGTTTTCCCTCCCAGAAAGTCAGGATTGTGGATTTGCTGCCTGCTCTTTCCAAAGCAATGCTGTTCTATTTAGAAGATGCTAGGAGAACTTACAAACACAATTAAGTCAGGTTCCTCTAAGCTGGTATTTTAACACCCCGAGAAATTGCTCTTCTAAGAATCTTCTGCTGTGGGCAGTCTTGAGCCATTATCTGTAAATGTTTCCATTATTACAAAATGATGTCATATTACTATGTATCAAAACCCTTCACCTGGAAACAGAATTTTCTACATACATAAAACCTCCCAATGATTTTGGTTGTTAAAAAAAAAGTCAGTGAGGTAATTTAGTGGGCAAGGGCACTTGATGTCAAGCCTGACAACCTGAGTTTGCTCTCTGGGACCCACAAGGTAGAAAGAGAAACCAGTTCCTGCAAATTGTTCTCTGACCTCCACACATGCATGTGGCACACAAACATACAGTCATTGAGTAAATGTAATAAAACAACTAAATTACCAGAAAAAAAGCATTACCTTCTGCTGTGTGTGCCACATGATGGATAGACCTTACTGAGTGACAACTTCCTAGTCATCATTTCCACTGTGAATATAAAAAAACTGAGGCACCAACTAGATGCCTTGCTGAGGTTATGGGTTCATGGTGGCAGTGACAAGAGCTGAAAACAGATTAGCTGGTCCCAGAGTGTGTGCTCTGGACTAGTGTGCTGTTACACGTTTGGTGAATTTCACACCTGGGCCAGCATAATTCAGATGAAGGACATACGTGAGTCACCGGTGTGCACACAGAGGAGTTAAATATGCAAAATTGTTTTCACTAAGCTACATTTTCAAAGTGTCGCACCTGTGAAGGTTCTGAGGCCTTTAGAGAAGGATGGGCCTCATCTGATTAAAGAGAAAATGCCTGTTGCCTACTGCAGTTATTGTGTCTTGGTTCCAGTCACAGAACTGGATATAATAATTATTCATGAGCTCTTTGACTGATGAGGTCCTCAGGCATGGCCCTTCGAGGACACACCTGTTTCTTTTTGAGTGACATCCTCTACCAATCAGTCCCAGAGCAAACCAAGCCATCTTCGAAAGCCTTTCTCCATAGAAATAATGAGTTCTAAGACTGATCCCACGTGCAGCATCAAAGCAATGTAGTTTGTCCTCTTAGATCGGATGAATCAAGCATCCTTGACTTTGAACAGTGCCCACTGCCTCAGGAAGTCTCTAGAAAGGACTGCTTAAGCGATTCCTGCTAGTGGGAGAGGTGAGCTTACCTCTCCCACCTACTAATTCATCTCCTTCCCTAGGCAGCCCTTCCTGCCTGCCTTAACCTCTGTCTCGGGGAAGCCAGGTGAGAGGGTGGCTAGACCTGTGAAGGCTGCTAGCAGCTATTGGCAAGTCCTGCAAGTAGAGTTCAGGTCTCCCCATCACACCTGGATTGTATCATCTTATTTTGATGTCTGGATAGAAATACCACCCTCATTGGCCTCCACCTGTGGCTGTCCAAGGAGAGAGGAGTTCCTTGCAACAGTTTCCTTCCCATCTGGACCAAGGAAGCTACATTCTAAGAACTTCCCCTAAGCCCCAGAGGAAGAGTCTAGGGTACCCTTTCTTTATGGCCTCTCATTGGGCTCAGCAGTGTGAGAGAGAAGCTTGTGTGTAGGAGATTCCAATTGCCTTCTTTCCTGGCTTTATAGCATACACTTAATTCCATGAGGATAGGTTTACTCCACCCTCTGTCTCTGAACTCTCACCTTGCCTAGCAAGGCCCCATGCACACTGCCCCTTGAGGTTGGATGGGATGGTACCAACAGCAGTAGGTCCCTGATGTCCCTCTGGTGCAGACATCGATATACCTCCTTAAACATCCCTTCCCTTAAAATGGCTACCCAGGAAGCCTCTAGCAGAATTCTCTCTGTCCTAGTAACAAAGAGAATAAACTTGATTCAGCTTCTAAGTTAATCTAAGATTTTGGGTCACATAAATTCAAATCTCAGAAGTTGCAGAGACTCAGACAAGCAAAGAACTCAAGGGTTTTGTATCCTCTCTCCTCACGGCCACCATTTCTCACTGCATTTGTGGCTGTCTACGTACATGTGTATATGAGGTCTTAGATTGATTGAAACTATGCTGTTAGTCGGATCTCAGGATCACACCTCTGTACTGTATTAACTATCCCCTAACCTGTAGGTAATTTGTGGCCCCTAAATTCAGAAGTCCTAACCAGCACTGCCTCAGAACATCACTGTTGAGAGACAGGGTTTTTAAAGAGGTGATTAATTAAAAGGAAGTCAATGGGGCAGCTCTGATCTTGTCTGCCTGGTGTCCTTATCAGAAATAATCAGGACACCACACTGACACATGCATATACAAGACTGCCATGTACAAGCCAAGGGGAGCCACCTGCTCACCCCTTAACCTTGGATTGCAACTCCCAGGGCACCTAGCACTGCTATGGTATGAGCCCAGGTCTGTGGCATCTTGTTAAAGTGGCACCAGCAGACTCACACCCACTTCTGTCCCAGCTCTTGGTTCCATGGCGACTCCTCCAGCTATGTCCTCATCTTTGTACCCTTATGCCTTCCATTGAAGGAGCCACTTGGTTCCCAGTGTTACCCACCACACCATTTCTCCTTGACAGGAGTAGGATGGGGCGTCTCCCGGACTTTAAGATCTGTGTTCCCTATGCTCTAGCCTCCCCGGCCTTCTGTGTTCTGAGGATGTCTTGTTCTGCATGTTAAACATCACAGAAACTTACCCATCAGCCACCAGGCACCAGAAGTCATTTAGCTCCCATCGTACCAGGCAAAGTTTTAAGAGAAACTTAATAGAGTTAAAGTTATTTGTTTTTTACAAATCAAGATTCATCTAATCTGGGCAAAATCGTGACATTCTGGTGAATCTGAAATTTATGGCTTCTTTTATAGCCAATCATCCAGGAGCCAGGGCTGTCTGGCTGCCTGAGCTCTGAGCACTTGAAACAAAAAGGATTGGAGTGTTTGGTACAAAACCCGGCACTTAAAAGCATCAGGCTTTCAGATGTGACGTTCCGAATGTCGCCTGCGTCTTAGCAGCTCATTGATTGATCTCCAAGCCCAGCAGCCTCCTCCAGGAAGAGAAGATTTACAGGGACAAGGCAGCTGGCTCAGATCTTCACTTTGTCCAGGAGCTAAAAGGCATAAGGAGGGAACTGGCTAGGAGCATCCTGCTCTCCCCACCTGCAGCCTGCAAGGTTCTTCTGTGTATAAATCAGTGCAGAAGACTGGGTGGCTAAATCTTATCCCCTAAGTGTGCACTTATGGCCTTCCAAAGACAAATATGTTTGGCAGCAAAGGAGATAAAGTTTGAGTCAATTTCGGTCTTGTCAAAAGGTTAACCAGTATTTTTCAAACTAGCAGCCACAAAGATTTTTAGCTTAATTATCAATGCTTTAAACTAAAATTCAGTTGTTTTTATGTCCTTGGGTGAATGCTGACTGCTGGAAGCTCTGGATGAAATGGGGTAAGAGTATTGGAGTGCTAAGCAATTATTGTGTGTGGGGGGGTGGTAAGTGTGCGTGTCTATGCAGGTATACATGCTTGTGTGTATGTGTGCATGGAGAGGCCAGAGGACAACCTTGGATATCCCCGGAAAGGTTCTTTCCATCCTTTTGTTTTGTTGGTTGTTGAGATGGTGTCTTTAAATCGCTAGGAACTCACCAAATAGGCCAAGCTGACCAGTCAGCAATCCCCAGAGGCCTCTGCCTTTCCAGCTCTGGGATTCTAAGTACACACTACTACACCAGCTTTTTTAAATGGGTTCTGGGGGGTGAACTCACACCTTCATGTTTGCACGGTGAGCACTTTACTGACTGAGCCTTCTTCCAAGACCTTTGTGCTAAGAAAAGTTTAAGAGAAAATCCCATCGTTGTCTGACACGAGCTTTGATAGAAATGTCAGTGTTTTAGGAAATTATAAAACACAGTCTTCACAATGAGTGCTTTCAAAATCTTCATGTTGCTCAGCCATGATTTTGATGGGTATATGTCATGGTATGGATCATGTATAGCTAACATGTGTGGAAATCAGTACCACCATGTGTCACTTAACAGCGGGGATATGTTCTGAGAAACTTATTCCTTACTCCTTACTGACATACTCTGTTACTGAGGATGTCAGCAAAGCACAGTTGGACCATAGATAGTAACAGTTGCTAGGCAATTTCATTCTCGTAAGAACATGCAATAGTATCCTCACTCAGACCTGCATGGTGTATGTCAGCTTCCTGAGGTGAGCATTAGATGCATGAAATTGCTGTTGGCATGGTACAGGAACCTGTTGTTGTTACAAAGAAGTACGCTCTGAAAAAACGACTTAAAAATAAAAAACGACTTAAAAATGTTGCGTGTGGAGCTAGGGGGATGACTCAGTAGTTAAGAGCATTAGCTGCTCTTGCAGAGGATCCAAGTTCAGTTCCCAGCACCCATAGCATGGGGCTCAAAATCACCTGCGACTCCAGTTCCACAGGTTCCAACACCTTCTTTACGCTTTCATGAATACGTGCCCCCATGTGAGTATATCCACACAGAAACACATATACATCTAATTAAAATAACTAATAGGGCCTGGAGAAATAGCTCAGCAAGTAAGAACACTGGCTACTCTTCCAAAGGATCTGAATTCAATTCCCAGCACTCAACATGGTGGCTCACAATCACCTGTAACTGTAGTTCCAGGGGACTTGAAGCCTTCCTCTGGTCTCCAAGGGCACTAGGCATGCATCTGATACACAGACAAACATGCAGGCAGAACACCCATATACCTAAAACAAAAATAAACCTTTACAAAATAATGCTAAATAATTAAATAATGAATCCTTTTTTCAAAAGTAGAATACATGACTATAGAAATTCGTACATAGTTGCTTATTAGCACAATCAGTGATGTGGTGAACATCCTTGCATGATTTTGGTAGATCTGTTTATACCACCACTGCCACAGATGCTGGAGGGATGAATTGCATCTGGATTGTAAGACTAACCATGTCACCAGGTGATAGGAAGCTCCCAGCTCCACTGTAATCTTAGGGACCCACTGTAGTGTAAGCTGCATGTTGTTGACTGAAATATACCCACACAGCATATGACCCTAATAGTTATGTTGTTTGGTTAGTGGGTTGTGGAGGTAGTTGGAGACTGGGAACTGACTCCAAAAGGGACCTTGAATTAATTATTTTTCTGTTGTTGTGTTAAAATATCCTGACAAGGGCAACCTAAGTGAGGAAGAATTTATTTTGCCTCCCAGGTCAAGGGTACAGTCCAGGGTCAGGAAAGTCACAGTAACAAGGACAAGCAGCTGGTAACATTGCATTTGTCCTCTGGAATCAGGGGAAATAAATGCTTGTGTTCACCTCATGTTATCCCTCCTATACGATTCAGGATTCTAGCGTAGGGAATGGGTGCCACCCACCATGGATAGATGTTCCCACTTCAGCTCACCTGACCAACGTAATCCTCCGTAGGTGTACCCAGAGGCCATCTACCAGGTGATTTTAGACCTTGTCAAGTTAATAGTTGAAATCAACCATCTCAGACTGGACCAGAACCAAGGTGGTAAAAGGGCAAGAATCTGTGTCACATGTCCAATACCTGGTCACTCCAGAGAGTGTACAACTTACCCCCTCAACACCAGAAGTAGAGACTCTGGTGCCACAAGCTGCCAAGCAAAAGAGTGGATCACTGTGGGTCATCTGGAGAGCAGTCAAGCTACGAAATAGCTAACTAGATTTTCCTGGGGACATACCCTGAGTTCTTCTTATTCACTCTGTGTCCCAGGGATGACAAGGCTCCTGGCATATAGTGGGGCTCAGTGAATAGTAACTGAATTAAGCTGATAAAGAAGAAATATTGAGACTGGTATGCTGACTATACTCAGCTGCTGAGGACATCAGAAGCATGGTTGGACCATGTGGGAACCAACATCAGTGCTGCCATGTGGGTGCTGGTCCCTGCAGGGGTATCCACACCTGGTTGCCTATTATCCACTTGGGAACTTATTGATAGCCCACCTGCCAGCTGTGCTCTCGTGTTAGAGGTTCCATACCTCTCTCGTAAATCCCTGGGATGATCATAGTGGTCAGCCAGGACAAAACAATGACCCCCTGATATTCCCTTCAGTTCTTTTACTTTGATTCTTAATAAACTCTAATTAAATTGGGCCAGGCAGTTGCTGTGACACCCCATATGAAGAAATATAATCAATGGATATCCAGTATGTACTTGCATTGGCCTGGCCTGTGCAGGGCAGGGAGCACACATCAGTGAGCAGGTGAGCAGAAGTCCTGCCTTCCTGGAGCTTACCTGTCAGTGGGTAGGCAGACAAAGCAGCCTGTTCTAGACAATGTGTTGAGAAACACTAACATATAGACAGAGGAATAAAGGAAGAGAGATATGTCGCAATTTGTACGGATGGCCAAGCAAGATGATGTCCGTTGAGGGCCCTTGGAGTCAGGCCTGGAGGAGATGGTAGAGGAGATAAGCAGAAGGAACAGCCGGTGAGAAGGCCCTGGAGCAGACATGAGCTTACATGTCGGAGGATTCCAGGAAGGCCCATTGGACCTCATGGTGGGTGAATTGTGGGGAAGGAGGTTGGAGAAAGGGGACGTGATTACTGTGGGTGGTTTTAGAAATAAAACACGGAGGTGCCTTCCTTTTGAGAGTCGATGAGCAGCTGGATCTGCTTCTGGGACTTAAGCCAAATGCCTCAGGTAGACTCCATGTTCAGGAATTCTCTGTGTACAGATGTGTACACACACACACTCCCCCATGGAACAAGCATAGACAGAGAGGAGATGGGGGCATAGTATGGTCCCTGGGACATCCCTAGCACAGATGTAGTGGTGGTGAGGTGGGGTCACCATAGGCCCTGAGAAAGAACAGTCAGAGGCAGGAAGAAAACCAGTGTCAGTGTCCTCGAGCACAGGGAAGAAAAGAGCCCTTGGAGGTGCCAGTCCCATGGTGGGCAGAGGGAGAGAGAGTCCTGTGCCTTGTGTAACACTCTGATGGTCATTGTTGGTAGAAAGAGATGTTTCCATATGAAGGGACAGGGAGAGGATCTGGAGCCTGGGAACCCAATCAGCCCTCTCCAGAGAGTTGCTGTCGAGGAGAACCGAGAAATGGGGCCAGGACTGAGATTAATGTCATGGGGAAAAAAACATGTAAAGATGGGGAATATTGCATCCTTCTTATAAGTAGGTAGAGTTGTCCTGATGGAATGGGGTATGAAGATGAGGAGAAGGATGAGAGGCAGGGAGGAAGGGCCAGCATCCAAGAAAAGGCCTGGAGTTAGGGCGCAGCTGGGAAGTGGCTCCTCAGATGTGTGTACCAATGATGCAGGAGTTCTCTAGGGTGTGTGGTTGAGAATCTGCCAATGTTTATATGTTGTAATGCTTTCTCCAAATCTTCTTTGTTTCTTCCATTTCTATAATGTTCTAGAAGATCTCCATGTAATTTTTCTTTGCCATAATTAGGAAGACATCAGTATTTAGACTGTATGGGTGAAAAAGAGGCACACATCTGCTGTTTCTCTTCTGGGTTTGTATTTTTTCAAAGTATCTGGATGTCACAAAGATACGTAGATGCCTATGGGACCCTCGTACCTATCCTGAAAAGTATTCACTTGGAAGGCCTTTTAAAAAAAAACATCTCTTTGAGCAGAAAAATGGCATCTTTGATCACCATATGCCCATTAAAATTGTTTTTTCTTTTCTTGTGAGCTTAACCAAAAAGGGGAAAGAAAGAAAAGAGAAAAGTCTTTTGTGCACCACATAGAAATAGTCTGTTTCTTAAGTAGCTGGCTCAGACTTGGCAGAGGGAGGCAGATTGCAAAGAGCAGCCTGTCAGTGTTACTCATTCTGAGTTCGGCTGAGCAGAGAGTCATGAGGAAATATGGATGTGAGAGGGGGCAGGTTCCACTGTAAGCAGGGTCAGCAATCCCCACGCAGAGGAGCCCAGGCTTTGGATTAGCAGCCACCATTAGCATTCTGGAATAAATCAGCAGTGCAGCAAGAGATGTCTGTTCATTCGTGACACTTAGAACCTGCAGCCATTCTGTGATTTCAAGGCGCTTAGGGATAGTTCATATTTTTTAATGTATTGTAACATGAAGGGCTGGCTTGTTGGGGTTTTCTGTCCTGCCCGGTTCCCACAGTTGTTTAGCCACAAAGAAAATCACACAGAGGTCTCCATAAGTTATAAGCTGATTGCCCCATTAACTCAGGCTTCTTATTAGCTCTTATGACTTATATTAACTCATTATTCTGATCTATTTTAGCCATATGGCTCGGTACCTTTTTCAGCTAGCAGGTCACATCCTGCTTCTTCGGTGGTCTGTGCAGGACTGGGAGGAATCAGCTTTCTCCTTCCCAGAATTCTCCTGCTCTCATTGCATCACCTCTACTTCCTGTCTGGTTTTCCCACCTGGCCAATAAGCCTTTATTTAAAACATGATTGACAGAATGCAGACAATTCTCCCGCACCAATGTATTTTCATAGATAAAATCAAATTCCAAAAGGCTGACCCTCCAGGCCAATCAGCAGGTTGGTCTTAAGTATAGTAAGAAATAACAGAAGAGATAGACCATGGTGGTGCACGCCTATAGTCCTAGCTTTAGGAGACATACACAGGAGGAAGCTTGTGACCCATGGCAGTCAGGCTACCAACTTGGCAATGTCCAGGTCAGTAAGAGACCCTGTCTCAAACAAACAAAAACACCAGTGTGAACAGTGTCTGAGGAATGATAGCCAAGGTTGTCCTCTAGTTTACACCACTAACACGCAAAGACACGCGCGTGCGCACACACACACACACACACACACACACACAGAGACAAAGACAGAGAGAGAGAGTGTGTCAGTTTTTTAAGTCTACTCCATTACAAAATTTACCTCCTCACTTCTCGTGTTCTACATATTAAATTTGGTTATATTGCCTTGAAAATACCATAAATATAGGTAATTAGCTGGGTATAGCAGCACACACACTTTTAATCCTAACACTTAGAAGGCAGAAGCTGAAGGATTCTGTGACTTAGAGGCTTGGCTGGTCTATATGTTGAGTTCCAGGATAGCTGGGCTATATAGTGAGACCCTGTCTCAACAAAACAAAATAAAAATTAACAAATTAACATAGAGGGATTCTCTCTCTCTCTCTCTCTCTCTCTCTCTCTCTCTC
>LOEQ01000719.1:385918-398397 GCA_001685075.1 Bramus lutescens | reverse complement strand
CACACACACACACACACACACACACCTCTTTTTAATGTAGGACCAAGGAGATGGCTGGATTGATGAAGGCATGAGGACCTAAGTTTGGATCCATCATACCCACATAAAAATCTGGGTACAGTTGTGCACATTTATAACTCCAGCCCTTAGAAGGTGGGTAGAAGAAACAGGAAATCCCTGAAACTGATTGTTCAGCCAGCCTAGCTGAACCAGAGCACTCCAGGTTCAGTGAAAGACCCTGTCTCAATTGAGGAAGACACCAAACATCAACTTCTGAACTCCACATATGTTCAAACATATATACATGCACATACACACATGTTCATATATACTTGTACACATGTTCACATATATTTACATGTGTGCTCAGATTTTGTTTGCATTGACCACACACAGACTTCTTGCCATTATTCCATAAACAATATACCTATTTTTATAGAACTTTCATTGTTCTAGATACTGTAACTAAGCATAAGGTCATTTGAAGTATTTGAGGCCAGGTATGGTGACACATGCCTTTTATCTCAGCATTCAGGAGGCAGAAGCAGGTGGATTTCTGTGAGTTTGAGACCAACCTGGCTTACATAGTGAGTTCCAGGCTAAAGAGGGCTACATAGTGAGACCCTGTTTCTAAATAAATAAATAAATAAATAAATAAGATATATGGGAGGATGTGTGTAGGTCCCATACCAGTTCTACAGCATTTTATGTCAGAATTTGAGCCTCTGTGGATTTTTGATATCTACAGAGGGTCCTGGAACCAAGTGCCTCAGATGCCAAGGACTGACAATAAATGGATATTTATTTGATGACCATTGTATGTTTATGAGATACTCAGATACGATCCATATTGTAACTTCAGAACTTGGGGCTGATGAGCATCAAGTTTTGCTGGAAGAATTGAATTTCATGTGCACCTATCTATTTTGTCTTCTTTTCTATCTGGAATCGATCCAAACCACTCTATAGAGGTGAGAGAAGCCAGCAGCCCCAAACCATCCCTGCAGAGTTCGAGCTCAACAACTTTCTATGCTTCGATTATTTCCATGGTCTGTGTGCTTATTTTTCTCAGTCCATATCACCTCTGTACCAGCAGCAAAGCCAGTGTCTTTGAGAGTCAATTAACTGTCCATTCAATGACTGTTCAAGTGACTACTTTGGGCCTCGCTCTTTCCTGTGGACTAGAGACATAAAGGGAGGAAATGTCAAAAGTCCTCATCGTTGAGAGGAAGCTCTGAGATGAAAGGCCAATGAGAATGTCAGGATGGAGGAGTCATGCATCTCCTGTGCCTAGAGAGAAGTTGGTTGAGGTTACATTTGGGGTCACGCTGGATGGGCTCTCACACCAGTTCTGCCACTGCCCTTGTATAACTGAGGTCAGCCTCTCTTTACCTCAGTTTCCCCATCTTTGACATGCAGGCAATGTTGGCACAGTTCTCAGGGAGAACGACATGTTACTGCAGTGCACTGGACACGCTGTGGATATTATAGAACCTCTCTCCATAGCTATCAGGCTGGACATGCCCAGTGGCATCACAGGGGCAGGAATAAGGGAAAGGAACAGGGTGGGGGTGCAGGGACGGGGATGGAAGCTCAAAGGGGTGGTCAGGGCCACATCATTAAGAAGGTGTCATCAACACCTTGGGGAAAGCAGCGTGATGCCGTGTGGGTACACAGACAACCAGGTTGTCATCAGGGCTGGTGTGGTAGGAGGTAAAGTTCACTGAAGACCAACATGATAGGACTTTGACTGAGACTCTGGACTACTAAACACTAATGGAAGGACAGAGAACCAACAGGCTCTAACCTAACAGGCCAGAGGTCATCTGGCTGGATCAGAGGAAGAAGGTGGAGACACCAGTTAGGAAAGCACAAGAGGTGGTGATGAAATGAACCACCATGGTTCCCGTGGAGGTGTTACACTTTTAAAGTGAGCAGGTGCCAGGTAGAACCAGACAGTGGATCCCAATAGGACTAGGTGCTGGGTGGGGAGAAGGGAGGGAGAAGAAGGACACTGGAGGTTCCCCCTTAGCAAATGTTCCAGGACGATGTTAGCTGACATGGCAAAGTCCTGGGAATCTGTCAGATTCCTTTTTGGCCGAAAATATTTATTTTCTGGGTGCTTACCACACAGTACCACAAACTATGTGTCTTAGAACACCCGTAGTATGTTCTGGGTTCAAGAGACTAGAGTCTGAAATCAAGTTGTTGACAAGACCACTCCTTCTGAGCCTAAGGGTAGCTCTGCCTTGCCTCTGCTGTCACATGGCATCCGCTGTGCCCCTGCCTGTATCAGAGTTTTCCTCGCACAGAGAACAGCAGTCAGGCTGCATTAGGGCCCTGCCTAATGGTTTTGTTTTAACTTGATCACCTCTGACCCATTTCTAAACATTGCTCCTCTCACAGGGACAGGGGTTTAGACTAACACAATTAGTTGAGAGAATTCAGGTAGATATACTGGGCAGGTAAACTCTAAGCCCAGGGCCAGGCAAGGCTGGGGGTCATCAGCACACTGCAAGCAGGTGAAAACTCCACAGGGCCCCTGAGGGCCTGAGAGGCAGCAGACCTGGAAGGATGCCAGATAGTGAGGCAGAGAGAGTGGTATCCTGGGGTCCAGGAGAACGAAATGATTCTGAGTCAAGTGAAGGAAAGTTCTGGGCCTGGCCAAGCTGAGGTTGCTGGCAGGAATAAAATTGTTGGATTAAAAACTTGCCTGCCTAAACTGATAGCATTGTCTGCAGTTTGTTTAATTCCCATGTTAAAACCTTTAAGACTTTAACTGCTTTTTCTGTGCTTGTTTCTAAAGTCTGTGTTTATTCATTAAGCAGTTGGTCCATATCTGGACTGAGGATAGATGCTAGGATGAAAGGGTAAATAAAGATACTCCACCCCCTGGGGACCAGTGTTTACTGGACAGATGAGTCAAGCAATTAACATACAGGGCAACATCTTAGTGTCATTAGCCACCAGGTAGCTGCAAATTAGGTAGCATTCCACATCCATTGATAGCAGGACCACTAACTTTGGAGGGGGGAGGTATGGAGCACATGAGCCCAGGGGACCACAGCACATTGCTTCTAGGCTTGGAAACTGTTCCCATGACTTTTTATTTAAAGTCTGACCCAGCAGGTTTTATTCCCAAGAGATAAACAGAAACACATCCACAGAAAGACAGAAATGTCCAGGCAGCTTTGTCTAATTGCCTAAGGCTAGAGGTAACCCAACTGCCCATCAGGAGAAGCAGAGACAAGTGATAGACTACAGCCCGTGGTAGAAAGAAAAGAGCAGATACTCCACAGAGTGTACGAATCTCAAAAGCAACTGAGCCAAAATAGAAGAAAACTACACGGTTAGAGAATGTTGACGAAACCCACCTGTTCTAATAGAAGACAGAGAGTGGCATCTTGCAGGGAAGAACGCAAAGAGAGCAAATGGGACATTTGGGGATAATTGAGGTTTTAGGAATGTCGTAGTTGGTGTAGATCCCGCCCAAGCTCACCATCAGACCTCTGACAGCTTGAGCTTCTTTTTGTTAGAGACAGGGTCTCACTGTGTAGCCCAGGCTAGCTTCCAGCCCACCATCTTCCTTCTCCTGCCTCTAATCCTGGTGTTGCAGACATCCACTACCCACCCACTGCCTCTTCATTACACCAAAATTAGACTTCAGTAAAGCTGAGAGACACCTATTTGCTGGAGCCAACGCTCAGTGGTTAACAGCACGGGCTCCTCTTGCAGAGAACCCAGATTCCGTTCCCAGCACCCACACTGCCATTCACAACCATTTGTAACTCCAGTTCCAGGGGCTCTGACTCCGTCTTCTGAACTCCATAAGCACTAGGCACACATTTACATACATGCTGGCAAAACACCCATGGAATGAAAATAGAATTCTTAGTAAGGAGATAGTGTGAAAAGTGTCTTCGGGGACTCAACAGGGAGACGAAGGAAAAACTAGCAGTGAAGAAGGCTCCTGGGGAACAGAGACCATGGTGGTTCTGATACACCAAGAAATAGTTGGAAAAGCAGGAATTTCCCAGCCAGGGATGGACCTGAGCAAAATCTCATGAGTGACTGTGGAACTGATCATGTTAGTGAGTATTAGTGACTCAAAATCCCTCCACCCCTTGTTTAACAGTCCTGTTTAGAAGTCCCCTGAGTATCTGAAGCAAATCCCACATGGCTCTGTTGTAGCAGCAGCTTCCTGAGCTGTGTTTGGTTTTTCCATATAATTTTATATATCATTTTTTAACAACATTTCACCCTAAATCAGTGGGGAGATTGGTTTTCACCAATCAATAAATTGTTGTACTTGATGCTTCTTCAAATAACTTGAAACTTTCCATTTCTTTTTTCCTTAAAAAACAAAAGCTGCAGATTCTTGTGGACACGGGAAGCAGTAACTTCGCTGTGGCGGGCGCCCCACATTCCTATATAGACTCCTACTTTGATTCAGAGAGGTGAGTGGTTTGGCCACGGCTTCAGTGGCTGGCCTTGGGGTGGAGGGTCCTGGATCGATATCTTTGAGAATGTATTAGAGCAGAACAGCCAGACCATCTATCTCATTTCAAGGAGCTGTGTACATAGTTGCACATATGTGTATCTGTATGTGTGTGTGTGCGCATGCACATGTGTGTAAATGAATGCACACAGTATATGCACTTCTCCTTCTGGGGAATATATATCAGGTTTCCTTGATAGCCTTGGAGAAATTTGCCTTGTGGGATTTCAGTTGTAATATGTTCCTTGGGTTACACGGGAGCTGCATTTCACAGTGGGGGAAAGTAGTTGCAAAGTGGGCCCACCCCCTGCTTATGACGCTCTACTCAGGTGCCAGGAATATCAAGGTCTCCTGTTTGCACAGCTGAGGAGACGGCAGTGACGGCCTGTGCCAGTTGGCACCTCACAGCACCTCAGCACAATACTGCCGGTCCCTCCCTCAAGGAACATAGAGCTTCTGTATGACTCCACATAGTGATCAAATATCACATTGATAGTCCAGGCACAGCACCTGGCCAGTGATTATTTTGGACCCTCTGTCTCTATACAGCCCCCAACCCCTCTAATCACACCCACTGGACTGTTACCCTGGAGGACAGACCTCTCATGTTTAACCCTGTAACCTAGGAGATGAAGGAGCAAGGAGTCTTCCTGAATTCCAGCTTCTAGACCTTAGCCCAGTACCAGCACCTTGTAACAAATGCCTTGAAAAGTTCCTAAATGAGATCAAAGACCTTATAACTACCACATACATAATTCTTAGGAGTCTGAGATAGTGTAGATGTTCCATATCTGATCCAAGACCCACTTCCCTTGCATACCAGGAAGTCCCGACTCACAAACCTGAAGCAGGTGCGTAGCCCGCCCTCCCAGCAGCGTGATAATTTTTTCCTTATCACACATCTGTTGGCATAAGATCCACAAGACAGATGCTGTAAGGCTGGAGCTGGCCAGGGTGATGTGGACAGATAGGTGTGTATGGTACATTGTAAGGACAATGTCCAGCCAGGAGGTAGCTATCTGGCAGCCCCTTGGCCGCTTCATTCTCGGCTCCATCAGGGTCAGAGGCATCTTTTGACAAGAGAGACAATGCAGTTGTTGAACTGCCAGGGTCAGTCACTGTTGCTGATGCTGTGTGCTCCATCACTCAGGGTTCATTAGTCAACTGTAGACAGCATGTAGCTTTCTCACGGACCTGCCGTGTTGTCCTTAGTATGAATCATGATTCCCACTCGGGATCCAACAGGTCTCAGATCCTTTTTCCTTGCTTTGTGTTCCTCCTTCAGGTGAACTTTGTGCCTCTAGCCAGATGTATGGGCAGAAATTCCCCTTCATCCTGCACAGTAAGCTGGGCTTCTCAGGCCTCCCTTCATCTGAGTCAGTGGGAACTCCTGGGCTTTCCACTGTTGCTGTGACCCTTCAGCCTTCCTTCCTGCTACGCCGGCAAAAGAACATAGACACCCCCTCAGCTCTGATCTATTTCCCCCTGCTTTTAAGTAAATAAAAGAAGGACAGCAGAACACACCCAGGTCTAAGAAAAGCAAGATTGCCCTCTGTGCTCTGTGTTTGCCGTTTCTGCCTTCTCCTTGGTAAGGACTGAGATCGGAGGGAACTTGTCTGTGGACTTAGAGTCAGTAGAGACATAACAAATATAAAGAATATTTGCTCTCTGTGTAAATTATCTTTTGTCCAGTACTTTTGCTGATGTTGGCCATGGTAAGGTTTTTCCACCACTGTATATGATGGAAGCCAGAGAACAGCCTCTTTTCTTTCTGGATCTCTGACAAAGGTGCCTTTATGGAGATGTGGCCCCCTGCCCTTCTATGTTTGAGTATCGACTTGGCCCTCTGATTTCCTCATTATAATAAGGCTCCTGGTTGAGCATGGCAGCCTCTGATCCAAGCCCCCAGCCTTCAGACGTTCAGGTTTTGTGCTTTCTGAAACGTTGTGCAGTAATTGGAGATTTGGCTCGGGGTTCTTTGAGAAGAGCTCTTTGATTTGTGGAAGGTGATAGACGCTGTGAGTCATTTGTGTGCCTTGTCCCCAACATGAGTTTTCTTTGCAGTTGCTGGATGTCCTGGTGGATAACTATGCAGCAAGAGAGAAAGGGCTCCAGTTTTTCAAATGCATTTTCTTCTCAGCCAATAAAATGGCCTCCAACAAACTGGCTCGGTAAAAGGATCCGATATGTACCTCACTTAACGGTCTGTCAGTTAGGAGCCCCAGCATGCTTGACTATTAATATTGCCTTAGTCCTATAATCCCCCTGGGGCGAAACCAACAGAAACATTGAGGCAATGAACCGATACATTTTATGCAAGGTTGCCTATAAGTGAGATTAGAAAACCAAGGGACCACCTGAGATGTCTTTGAGGAGATCAGAGGGACACACCGATTTTCCGTGCAGTAGGGGGCAATTCTTTCTCTTGGTTGCTCAAATAACGTCAAGACTGCCTGTGGTTGTCCTGCCCATCAGGAGCTGGCTCCTTTGAAGCCTGAGATCTTGAACCACTAGGCTCAAGGCTCCCATTCATTCAGCTCTGGTGACTTCTGAAATCATAGACAAGTCACAAGGTCCAAATCACCAAGCCCACTGGTGCCAAACTCTGCCATGAACATGGAAGTCTTGTGAGGAAGCCTCAGCATTCCCTGGGTGGGGTGGCTCAGGAGAACTAGAGCTGACCCAAGGACTTGCCTTTGAAGTCAGCAACTCTGCCTCTTCCATGTTCTCTAGAAACAATGGTGACTTTCTCTTGAAACAAGATGACCTGAAGTTCTGTTCCTGGCTTCACCTGATTTCTCCTTTAGCCCTTCTTTCCCTGAACTCTCTGAACAAAGGCAGAATGCCTTCCAAATCTCGTTCAAAGTGTTTTTATTGCTGTAAGCAGACTCATTCCTGGCCACCCACATCCATGACTGTTTGCCATGCCTGAGCATCTGGAATGGAGGCCTTGCAAGTGAGAAGCCCATCCAGGGTTTTCTCTTAACGTAATGAACATGGAAAGCAAGCCAAAGCAGAAACCCGGTGTCAGAAAAGTAAGGTTTAGCAAATGGAGATGCAGAACTCACTTTAAAGTGTGGAGATGACATGCTAGTAACCTCAGGGCTGCTCTTGATGCTGCCCAGGCATCCCCTTACTCTCTCAGATTCAGCAAAGGAGTCCCAAAGAGGGTGAGCTTACAATTAGAGGTTTCCTACATTCTATCAGAAAATGTTTTCTACAGGGGCGGCCACCAACTGATCGTGTGGAGCTGTTTGAATTAATCACTGCTAAATGAAAGGAAATAAAAGTTCAGCCTTCTGGCACCGTCACATTCCAGTAGCCGCATGTGGCTTTCATAATGGAAGAGAGAGACGTGGATCAGCACCATCATCAGAGCAGGTTCTCTGCTGGTCCAGATCACAGCACTGTTGTCCCGGGTGCTGAAATGACACCTTCTGCCTCTCCTTCCATAGTCGTTATTGTCTGCAGCACGAATGGTCGCCCCCTTTTTCAGAGGCAGTCAGACTGTAAGTTTAGGGTATTTGGTGATATCATCTTAAAGGTGTATTTTTCTGGAACAACCTTGAGTTTTCTGATGGTAGCTCATAGATTGGAGAAAGCTAGGAAGCCCTTTGATAATTACACTAATCATAGCTGTTTTGTTGCAGACTGGTTGGGAGCCAGGATTTCATTCTAATTTTGTCACACACTAACCTTTCTAGTCTGCATGGGTGGTCTCAGGAGATACAGTTCTGTTTATCCTGGAATATTAGGGAACTGAAGCACACAACTCAATAGCTTGTCCCAGCTAGTGAGTGCAGGAGCTTGGATGTGAACTGTGGTACTGTAATTCCCTCTGCCTTTTTGTTCTCTGCAAGTGAGATGACATTATCCAGAACTATCCATGTAAGAGAGCAGTAGGAATCCCAAAGACATGCTATGTAGATAACACGCCAGCTCAGCTTCTTATTCTAGAGATTGTGCTAGAGCCTAGAAGAGATGAAAATAAAACAACATTCAAAGCCCAGCTTAGAGAAGTGATGGGGGAAGACAGCTGATCTTCTAGTTAGCACAAAGGGTCCACGGTTGTAGACATTGAACCAAATCTAACTGGCTGCTGGTTTTATAAATAAAGTTTTATTGGGGCACAGCGACACACATTTGCTTCCGTACAGTCTATGGCCATTCCCTTGATGTAGCACCACAGTTCAGTACCTGCTGCCTAGATTATAAGATGAGCAAATCCAAGAATTCCTTTTGTAGCCCCTTCATAGAAAAGGTGCCCTGACACCTGTGCTAAGCCAAAGCATTTCTGAACTTGACCTGTTCAGCGTTTGTTTTTCTTGCTGCTTTTCACTATAGACATTTTTGTTTCCTCCTGTGTGCTGCCAACACCTGAGCTTGCATCAACACCGATCTTCCCATTTGATCCATCCTCAGAGACTCAAGTCCCAAAGGCCTTATCGTGAATATCACATGAGCAAGTACTAGGGTCTTACCAGGGGCTCAGTCTGCCCATGTCTGCCCATTCTCAGGAGGCTTGAATTATTTTTCTTGTTGCCATAACAAAATGCCTGACAGTATTAGAAGGAAAGTGTAGGGAGACGTCAGCCACATCTGGCTAGGTGTACACATTCTCGCAAGCTGCGGTTCTTCTCAGCCCCATGTGTTTCCAGTCTTCCATTAGTCAGTTTATCATGGCGGTGGAGCCATGCATGCTGCTGGTTGATTTACCCCAGGCTGGACGGCTTCCCTTCAGGGAAGGAGGTGGTCAGTGCGAGGCTCCCAACAGTGTTGAAGTTAACAGTGGTGGACAGAAAGTAAACAAACTAGAACTTGAAGAAATAAAGCAGCTCATGCACGATGGACTTGAAGATCGGGGTGGAAACAGTGTAGGTGAAGGCGGCTGTGCATGGCTGTGCAGCTCAAAGGCCGGGTTAACAGCTTCAGCTTGGGCTTTTGTTATCACCTCTTTTACTTCGCTAATAGCAGAGCAGCCTCAAGTAGCTAATTACTGGAAAACCATGCCAGCTGCAAAAAGGTCCTGACTTTAGACAAGTGATTTAAATAACAGTGCAGTTTCAAAAAAAAGTATAACCTTCTTTTGATGAACATGTACAGATGTCTTTTCTTTAAGTTTCTCATGCATATGAATATTTTAAGCACAAATGAACTACTAAGATAAGAAAGTGATTTTTTTTTTTAAAGATCCTCACAGAACCTAGCCTAACAATGCTGGTCTTTCAGTTTTACTCACTTCAGTCATGTATAGTGCACCAAGCAGAACAACTGTGTACCATTTCTTTACATAGCTACTACACCTTTAAATGTCCATAGCTAGATGGCCAGTCCTTCAGTTTGCACTCTGAATAAAAATATCTATTTTTTGTGAATTATCCTGAAAGTTTTAAACATAAACGACCTCATAAAAAAGTTTATTTACCTAAAATGTGCTAGTAGCATCTTGCTCACCAGCAAAGCAATAAACTTCTCAAAAATCATAATGTTGACATTTGAATAAATGATGGAAACTTTCTATCTTCAGGACACATGTTCCATCAGTTGGAAATAGTGCCTTAAAGGAAAAAAGGGGGTGCGGTGCTTCATTGGAATTGATATAAAAATGTTTGCTGTCGCAATAGTCCTAGAAAATATGCTGGAAAATGCTTCCTGACATTTTTTAAATTAAAAAGTCAATTATGATTTTTAAAAAAGAAGGAAGATTTATTTTATTTCACAGTGTGAGGATACAGTCTACTTTCCTGTCTTTGATTTGCTATGATGAAATCTATGCACAAAAGCAACTTAAGGGAGGGAAGCAGGGTTTGTTTTAGCTCATTCATGGAGGGGAAGATGAGGCAGCAGGAGTGTGAAATAGCTGCTCACATCCTATCTGTAGTAAAGAAGAGAACAATACCCGTTTGTCTCACCTTCTCAATTTGTATGATCCGAGTTCCCCCGTTCAAGGACTGGTCTTCTCACCTCAGTTAACTTAATCAGAGTAGTCAATCCACCTACAGGCATGAGGACAGGCCCATCTCCCCTGTGTGATTCTAGAGCTGTCAAGTTGGCACTCGAGGTCACACCGCTCATCGTGGAGGAAGCCGAGGCAGCAGGAACACGAGGCAGCTGGTCACATTGCAACTGTAGGCAGGAGACAGAGAGAGGCCAATGCTGCTGTTCATATATCTCCCTTACATCTTGATACCCCAACCCCTGGGATAGTGCCACCCACATTGTGGGTTGTCCAGCCTCTTTAGAAAACCCTCACAGGTAGAGGTGTGTCTCCTAGGTGATTCCCTGCCTGGCCCTATCGACAGTGAAGATTAACTGTCACACTTGTGCACAGTGTTCACTTCATGTCTCTTTTCTTGATTATAAAAGGTATTTGTGCAGAAAGCAGAGACGTATTAACTTGAGGCTCTGTTGCAGAGTTAATGTTAAAACTCAGTGGGATAAGATTGTGAGCAAACAAATGATCAGTGATTTGACACACCCCTAGGAACTTGGTGATTTTCTTCAGGGAACCTGGTTTGAATGCTCACTGTCTTCCTTGGGTCTCTTCCCATACCCCACAGAAATTGCAGACTAATACAGTGTAAGAATGACCTTTCATGCGGAGCCTGGCACAGGGCGTCCTCTCCCAGATAGCCTTTCAGTCCTTGGTCTCCACTGCGGCCTCCAACAGGTGACCACCTCAAGTTGCTTGCTCCACTGCCACTCTGTTTATTCCCCAACTATTCAGATTCACTCATCGTGACCTGATATTTTATGTCCTTAGATGCTGTCTCTCCTCACAGAGAACCTGGAGAGGGAGCACTCCCATCTACCTCTCCACTGCCTGACTGTGCTTCTGTGACTCAGTCTCAGTACCTCTTACCCTCAGGGCTGCACACATCCAAGGCTCAAGGTCACACCACAGTGTGCACCCCACAGCATGCCATCAGTTTTGCCTGCTGTATTATGATAGCAGTATCAATTCTGAGGCATCAGGGAAGGGCTGTGACATTAGGGAACTCACAAAAGCCTGGGTTTGGGAGGGGCTTGGTTTTTGTCCCTTCACATGGTTAGTTGAATCTCAATCCCACACTGAGACAAAGCTAGTGGAGCCTCCTGCCCTTCTTGTGCTGCAGAGTTCAAGCCCAGTGACCCTGCAAAGCCAGATAGCCCAGGGTGTGCCCAGATCTGGGGGCCCTTCAGAAAATGAGATGGTTAGATTAATCAGGGGTTTGACTCAAGCATGGGGGAAGGATTCAACTCCAAGGTTGCATGCTGACCTCATGGCATCCCTTTCATGCGGTATGGCAACAGTTCCCAAATTGCCCGTGCTGTGTCTGTGGAGAATGGTGCCTTGGTCAGCGTGGACACCGCTTTCTCCCGAGCATCACTTCTTATAGACTGTGAAGGAGCACTGTGAACCATGATGACCAACTGGGCCACAGCTGTGGTTTAAAGAACACAAGCCTAGAGACAGAATGCCGCAAACTTTTCTTTTCTTCTACAGATCCAGCACATACCACCCCAAGGGCTTTGATGTCACTGTGAAGTACACACAGGGAAGCTGGACTGGCTTCGTGGGTGAGGACGTTGTCACCATCCCAAAAGGCTTCAACGGCTCTTTCCTGGTCAACATTGCCACTATTTTTGAGTCTGAGAATTTCTTTTTGCCTGGGATTAAATGGAATGGAATTCTCGGACTTGCTTACGCTGCCTTGGCCAAGGTAAGGCAGGTCTGTCCGTTCAAATTAAACAGATGAGGTGATGGGGTTGTGAAAACTGTCATTAAAGGGGCTGGAGCAGGGCTCCTGGGCTGTCCTGGGTGGTAGCTGCTAAAAATCATGAAGCTAATGAGACACATGTTCACACAATGAAGTTTCCAGACATGTCTGCAGCTTGGGGTAACTTTCTTTAAGACATAAGAAAGACATAATGCTAGCTTTCTGTTTGTTTGGTTTTGGGGTGTGTGTGTGTGTGTGTGTGTGTGTGTGTGTGTGTGTGT
>LOEQ01000719.1:351914-382112 GCA_001685075.1 Bramus lutescens | reverse complement strand
AGAAATGACAGAGACATTTCGCTGCCTGGACAGTCACCCAAAGTTCTTTTGTACAGTTGAGGCATCCATTTTCAGCCTACAGGCCCATAGTAGCCAGCAGACATTTCCATGAAGCAGGAAATTTCAAAGACAGTTCAGTCACTTTTTTCATCCAGAGGGACAAGATGTAACCTGCCCGGCTGAAAGGTACCAAGCTATGTGGCTAACATAGATACGAATAATGGATTAATATAAGCTACAAGAGCTAATAAGTAGCCTGAGCTAATGGGCCAATCAGTTTATAATCTTATGGAGACTTCTGTGTGATTTTCTTTGGGACTTGCTGGCTGTGGGGTACCTGGCGGGACAGAAACCCCAACAAGCAGGCCCTCATGTTACAGAAGCAAGGTGGGAGACTTCTGAGTGATCACACCCTGTTTCAAGCATGTGTGTTGATTATCATGAAGATTCTATTCTTTAACATAATTCTTTATTGATGCTTTGGGAATTTCACAACATGTATACCAGTCCCACTCACCTCCAAGCCCCCTCCCTATCCCTTATCCCTGCAGTGTGCCCCCCAAATCGATTTAAAAAAAAATTTGCTCCTCCATCTTTCCAACACCTCTTCATTATCCTAGTGGTACCATAAGTGTGTCGTGCAGTGTACCCCTTTAGCCCTAGCATCCAGACCCACAGAATGTCCATCGCAATAAGTTGTTGGTTTGGTTCAAGGTCTATAGCACACCATCATTACTTGGCCCTCATCAAAACTCCTCTTAGATATCCTTTTTTAAAAAAATTGTTTTTATTGAGCTATAGGTTTTTCTTTACCCCCTCCCTTCATCTCCCCTCCCCTTCTACCCTCTCCTAACCGTGAAGACTCTTAAGTAGAAAGTCCAAGAATATCCAAGGAGAGAGAGAGATGTTGACTACACTCAGTGGTCACAAAGCAGTAACTGTCTCCCCCACCTTTCTGCAGCCATCAAGTTCTCTGGAGACCTTCTTTGATTCCCTGGTGGCCCAAGCAAAGATTCCAGACATTTTCTCCATGCAGATGTGCGGGGCTGGATTGCCAGTAGCTGGATCTGGTACCAACGGAGGTAGTCTTGTGGGTATCTTTCAGTCTTAAAGGGATGAAAAATCACAAATTGGTGGGGTTTCTGTTTTATAAAAATCAAATCAGAACTATTAAGACCCACAGTCTAATATAGGTACTGGTCAGACACCATATAGGAAATGGTTAACCACCACTAAATATTAGGCACCAAAGCAGGATTTAATGCTAATTTAATGACTTAGTCATACAACCTTTAGAAGACGGATAATGGTCCAGCCATCTAAACATATGATTCTCATTGCTTCTCTAAACCCCACCCCAGCTGACTTATTGTCCTTTGAAACCATACAAAGCAGATGGTTTACTATGAGAAGATGTACCAGTAAGTAAGGGATAGTGAGGAGATACAGCAAGTGGCCCTCTTCTAGGCAGGGCATACACACCTAGGATTTCCATACACTTGATGGGAAATAGTGCCACACTCTCATCTTCCTCCTCCTTCTCTTCCTCCTCTTTGTTCCACCCTCACACAGGTTTATAAGGAAATGAAATCAGGGCAGTGTACCCCACTGGGATGGTGCAGGGCAACCTTCCCTGCATAGGAAGGGAGAGTACAGAAGATAAGAAGGACCCCTCTTTGGGAGGTGTTTCTAGTCCCTGTTGTCACTGCAGCAGGATCTTTCTGAAGAGGCCTAGGATTGTGGGGTAACATTGTTTTTGCAATGTCTTGATTAGGAAATCTTATGGTCTGTTTCCCTCATCTCTGGCTTCTGAGGTCGTAAATCAATGCCAGTCAGAGTGGTTAACTACTCTACTGCATTTGTTTGAGGGAACTCTCAACATCATGAAGGTGGATCTGAATGCCTGGGATACCAGTGGAGCATCTTTGTCAGACTAGGGCACATGACTAATACCCTCCCAAAATCTTCAATAAATGGGGAATTTTAAAGCATCACTGTTAGCTGTAGAGCATCAGAATAAAGTGCAGGTACTGTTTTGAATGGGTTTTACCCTGAGTAAATGCTTCTCTTTGGAAGCTATTGATGTAGCCACATAGTTTTTACCTCTCATTTCTACTTGTTTTCCTTCCCAGGTTCTGGGTGGGATTGAACCAAGTTTGTATAAAGGAGACATCTGGTATACCCCAATTAAAGAGGAATGGTACTATCAGATAGAGATCCTGAAATTGGAAATCGGAGGCCAGAGCCTCAACCTGGACTGTAGAGAGGTAAGAACCTTCCAATCCTATTGGATTCTGCCTGTAGGTGCTGGAGAAGACTCAGTATTTAACCAGGACCTGGGCATAAACTCATAAGATGTGTCATATTACAGGGTAGCTCAGAAGATTCTTACAGGAAGACACAACCTTTATCCATGATGAGTTCAAATCAGTAAGTTATAGTCATGTGTACACCACACACACACACACACACACACACACACACACACACACTACAGCCTCTGGAAAAATTAGTATAGGTGCTGAATATTGAAGAGAGTGACCAACTTCATTTTCATCTTCCCTGGTCATCTTGGCCAGATGGTTCCTCAACTGTGTTGAAAAGAACCTTTATAGGATAGAAAATGGAGATTAAACTGTCATTAGCTTTATCCTCCTTAAACAACTCCCCCATACACATACCACACACACACACACACACACACACACACACACACTTTAAGGCTCCTGAAGGTACAGCTGCTTCACAATGCCACCAGGAAGACACACACGCATCTCACATTGGCCACACACCCAGTCTCACACTGCATTTGACTTCTTTTGTGTTATGTTATTAAAATTTTGACAATTTGAGGAAGTTTCAGTCCTGTGTGCCAGTTTTCAAATGGCTTCTGAAGCTTACCACTCAGTGACTATCCAGCTCCTTGTAGCACTTCCCTCCTATTGACTCTCACATGTGTCCACACTGCCCAGAACTCTCATGATTACAAACACCTCTAATAAATGTTGGTCTACCCCAGTGCTGTTGAGTTGGGTCTCAAGTCCACATTTCTGCACTGTCAAAGGTCCTTAGTTATCACTGAAGTCTCCAGGCTTGTATCAAATAAAATAGAGTACAAAGTGTGTGTTATGTCTGTGTTGTTATTAAATTTCTTTCCCAAAAGCAAATAGGTGTCCAACCAGAGTTGTCCTTCTCTTTTTCCACTGCTCAAATAATAGAAAAGTGAATTTTGAATAGTTTGTGGAAGTGACTTTTAAAAGGATCATTTTAATCTCTGAAGTCTGCTGGCCCATCCCTCTGCCCATCATGAGGGAAGGGCAACTTGGGCAGCTCCAAGAAGGCAAAAAGCTCTGCCTAGAAACTCTAGGTTGTGGTTCTGTCCCTTTCTTGTGCCCCAGATAGTTCGTCTATGGAGGGAAAGCAGTTGCATGGGTGCCCCCTGACTCCTGAGCTCTGGAGATAAAATGACTCATAGTCAACACTGAGCTAATGCAGCTGCATGAAGTTGTCAGTGACAGACGCAGTGATGGAAATGGGATCACAGTGGATGAGATTTGCAGCCGTGCTCAGTGCTTTCCCCTTCCTTGTTTTAGTACAATGCGGACAAGGCCATCGTGGACAGTGGCACCACACTCCTGCGCCTGCCCCAGAAGGTGTTCGATGCGGTGGTGGAAGCTGTGGCACGCACATCTCTGGTGAGTCCCCAGGTGCTTGAGAGTGTTCCAGAACACAGCTGTGTGTTTCAAGTCTCTGGACTATTACTCGATGTTCTGAAGATTTTAAAGAGTGGTTGTTTTGTAAATTGTTGCTTATAAAGTTACCTTTTGATATGAATCTATCCGTAAACAATATCTTCATGCCAACTTCAAAGGGTTTGGTTCTGAATGTGCAATATTTCCAGTGTTTTGAATAATAGTTGAGTTTACACAAGAGCTTTTTTAAACTAAGGTAAAAATTATCTTCAGTATGATTCCATCATGTGCTTCTTACAGAAATATGGTCTTCTGATAGAAATATAGTCTAAAGACAGTATTGCCAAGTGACATGCTTGTTATGCAGGCATTATGGGGTATACCTAACACAAAACTGGTAATGTAGGACAATAACCAGACTCATCTGGATAAGATGGCTCACTGGGTAAAGGTGCTTACCAATCAAGTCTGACATCCTGAGTTTGATCCCCAGAACCCTTGGAAAGGTGGAAAGAAAGAACCAGCTCCACAAAGTTGTCCTCCACATGGATGCTATGCCACATGTGTGTTCCCCCGACACAGTAATAATAAATAATAAAATCTAAAGAAATAAACGAAACTCTAAAAACACGTTCACAGCTGCTGCTGTATAACACGGCATACGACCTTAGGTAAGCTTCGCACACGAAATGACCTTGAAAAGTGTGGCGCACACAAAATGACCTTGAAAAGTGTGGCGTGTCAGTGCCAATTACATGGCTGTTTGCTGTCGCTCTGCCTTTCCACAGGGATCAGTACATAGGTATGCTCACACCAGCACCACCACAGACCTGCAAGGGAAGCTCTGCGCTGTGACGACACATGGCTATGATGTGTCAAGAGAGAGGAATGGTCCCCTCCATTATAGTCCAGGGACCACCACTGTTTCCTCATGCTTTCATGGGTATGAAAACTTGCCTAGCATGACTGTGTGCTAAAGTTACAGGGAAGCACAGTTGTATTTGTGTCCTTTAAAACGAAACAAATAAGCCCCAAATCTGCTCCCTCTTCAGTCTTCATCCAAACTGGAATGGCGTCTAAACATTGTAGAGGAAACAAGCCAGTTGGCCAAAGTAACATTGTTTCATGACCATATCCTGAAATATAAATATATCCTGATTGAGAACAGTGTATTAGTCAGGGTCCTCTAAAGAAACAGAACTGATAGAATTAATATATTAGATTTATTAGATTGACTCATGATAAGCCAACAATGACTGCCAGCTGACAGCCAAGACTAGCCGTCAAAACCAGCGTAGCTTTTGATGCTTGCCTACTGTTTCTCCCAGCATCATCTCAGTGCAGACCAATAGTATGGACCAAAAATGCCTGTCCAGGGCAGCAGACATGGCCCGTGTATGGATCACTTGCAATGTAAGCATGAGGACTGGGATTCTGAGCCCTAGAATCCATGTCAGAGCAGGCAAGTGTGGTGACTTCCTGGAATTCTGCACTCGGGAGGCAGAGGCAGGATTCTCAGGGCAGGCTGGCTTGCTGGACAAGCTGGAATTCATGAGCTCTGGGTTCAGCAAGAGACCCTATCCCAATAGAGTGACGAGACACTGAGGAAGGCACTCATGTTAACTTCAGGCCTCCACATATATCTTAGGGTTTCTGTTGCTGCGATAAAACAGCAAAACCAAAAGAAACCTGGGGAATCAAGAATTTATTTCAGCTCACATCTCTCAGGTTACAATCCATTGCTGAGAGAAGTCAGGGCAGGAACTCCTGTCAGGAACCTAGAAGCAGGAGCTGATACAGAGGCCATGGAGGGGTGCTGCTTACTGACTGGTTCCCCATGGTTTCCGCAGCCTGCTTTCTTATAGCACCTGGGACCACTGCCCTGGGGTGGTCCTTCTGATGGTGAGCTTGGCCCTTCTATGTCAATCATCTACTGAGAAAATGTACCACAGGTTTGCCCACAAGCCAGTCAGTTAAGGGTCCTTCTCAGATATGTTTAGATTTGTGTAAAGTTGACATAAAACTAGCCAGCAACCACACATATACACACTTGCAATCGTAGCTGCATATATGAGCACACACATGTAAGAATGCATGCTTTCACCCATTCCTATCACGTACACACATGAAAATATCAGTCTATGCAGCAGCGGGTGTCAAAGGGTGTGTATTTATTAGTGGCTTGCTCATTGCTGGGACATAATACCTCACAGAAGGATTTGTGTTGTTCATGGTTTCAGAGGTGTCAGCTCACTGTGGTGGGGAAGTTGAGGCAGAGCAGAGAAGCACATGTTGTACTATCCAGGACACAGATAAAGGGAACACAGGAGCGGGCCAGGGCAAGATAAAGCTCTAGACCCTTCCCCAGTCCCCTCTTCTAGCTGGGCTGCACCTCCCATCTTAATGCTCTCCCCACAATGCCATGATATTCTGAATCCCTCAAGGAAGTAATGTCAGTCAGGACAGATCCCTAGTACTGAATCACTTCCCAGAAGCCCAGCAAATGGGGGGACACTCCATATTCAATACATACCAAGTAGGACTAAATCCCCTCCAGCTTCCTCTGCTTGTAGAAGGGAACCCTTAGAGAGGCCCCCCCACTTCCATCTGTGGGGTTGTTGAGACTGTTTCTGTATAGTTCCATCTGTCATCTGTGTGTATCTCTTACCCTTCTTCCGTCGTGACTTCTCTCATAGCTTGGCTGCTAGGCTGGATGTCCCATCAAGGGCTTCTTGGGAGGCCAGGGTGCCCAGCACTTCTTCCATGAAGCGGTCAGTTTCCTTGCAGCTTACACAGCGTGGCTGACCAACTGCTGGGCTGTCTGCTGCCTCCCTTACTCTGCCACGTCTCTGGTGCTGCCTCTGCTGCTGTTTCGCCATGTCAGCTTGGTCCACACTTCTGAAAGTCTGAAAGAAAAGTCCCTCTAGAGAGAGGCCTTTTATTGGGACCAAGGCTGCAACACTAGGGGAGGAACCCCAGAGTAGGTCTCCCAGCTGACTGCTGTGTGAACCTGAACAGGAGCAGCCTCTTTGTACAGCTCAAGAAGGGGTGTTTGAGCCAATCACAGCATTTGTGTGACCACTAACAGACATTTGCTCTGAACCAATCGCAGCCAATTGTTTGGGACTAATTATAGCCTTGCCTCTTAGCACCTGTCCAAACCATACCTTTTCTAGACTACCAGGGGAATTGCTCCCTGCTTGGCCAAGGTGGACATGGTTACAGGATCATCTGGAGTTCATCCGGGCTTGTCACAACAAAAAGTCTTGTAGTAAATACTTCAGACAGCCCTGGCTTAGGCAGTGTCTTTAGTAGTGGGCAGCTCCTGCCATCCTTGCGTAGTCTGAAGGCATCTCTGGAATGTTCTGTGTGGCTGGCTGGCTGCTAGGCTGATAATTGCTTTGCTCAAGACAGGCAGAGCAGCAAGGGGTACTCCACCAGCTGCTAACTAAGGAATTAAATTGCTCTGTCCCCAGATCTTTGCTTATTTACAGGAAAATGCACATCAGAGGTGTAGTTAAATTAAAAACTTAGCATTGATAGATTTTGTAACTGGTTTGTACAATGCTGACTCCACCCTGTGCCCAGAGAGAGGTGAGTGTCCCTTGTCTTTCTCATGCCTCCTCAAGGTCCTCACTAGATGACCAAGCATGAGCATATTGTGCCCAGGGCCTGCATGGGATACTGGCAAGGGGCTGGAGTGAGACCAAAATGGCCAAATCCCAGCCACTGGCAGGAAAGCAGATACCCATGTCTGTGTGTCAGATTCCAGCAGAAATCTGGGAATAAGAGAGGTATCAGTTATTCTCTCCCCAAATTGCAGAAACCTGGATCTATATAGGAAGAGCACCCAGCAAGAAAGCATCACAGGTTTTGGTTTCCAGTGTCAGGCAGTAGTCCTGAACAGCCCTGCCAAAATCAGAGCAAATCCATATCTCTGCCAACAGCTGCTACACCCAAAAAAAATGCCAAGTCAGTCTTTCCATTCTGTAAAGTTAGAATGCTTGCTTAAAATCAGACCCTACTTAAAATAAGGAGCATATGCCCAGTGCTTAAATATAAGTCTGTCCTCTGAGGGAGTAGTGTGAGCATCTTTAGGCTTTATATTCTGAGCTCTGAAGGATTTTTCAAGAGTCACGGGGACCACATGAGTGTCAGGTGTGCAGCCAGCAAGCCACAACCAGCCCTCACATGAGCCTGGGTGGGTTAGTATAGGGGTGAGGGGTTCGTACCTTGAGTTCATCTTAGCATCTGACGACTTAAGCAAACCACGAGGAAGAGGCAAGAAGATTACGGCATTTGTTTGCTGTGTCTAAAATTATCCTGTGATTTCACTAGGCACCTGCATCAGGGAGGAAAGGCAAGAGATTGCCAACCTTGGGTAGGGCTTATTCTAGTAGTGTGAGTGTCCTTTGCCTTACACTGCAGGGCCTCTGGACATCGGTTCCCTTTACCTACAGGGCTCATGGAAGCCCATGCTCTTGGCCTGGGTTAGATCTAGACCAGAAAGAACTATAAGGCCTGAGCTCTGACCCTCTGTGTGTGTTGTGCAGGCAGGATGTAGAAAGAAATGGTTCTTGGTCTGTGCATGAAAGGGATCTTCTGGAGCCCTAAGATCCACATCCCAGCTGTTGCATCCCAGTTGGAGCTCAGCCCAGCACCTCCTTGGCCGTAGAACCCACCATCAAAGTGGAATCTACACAGAGTGTCTCCCAACCTTAAAACTGACCTGAGGTTGGAATACAGCAGCCCCTGGGGATATTTTCAGGAACAGAAAATACACCTCCAGATCTGACCTGTACCACTTTGGTCACTTGCCTGGTCTGTCTGGGACTCACTGTTTATTACACAGTAGAGCTGGCCATGTGCTTCACTGGAATACTGGGCACTCCCAGGAGGCCCAGGCACTCTTACCTCGGTCAAGTCCAGCAATATGATAAATCCTCCATCCTGATTAACTCATCAGGGGAAGGGCCTCATGGTACATATTGGTGATCCATCACTTCTGTAAAAGACAAAAAAATATTGGCACCTGCATTAGAAACCTTACAAGTCTACCACGACTGTGTGGGAGGATTAACAGGTGGCTTCACACCCCCAGAGAGTGGGTGGTGGCACCTAGCATGGGCCATTGTTGCACACAGCACTTACATGGCACTCAGAATGTAGGTGTCACCTGTTTCTCAGGACTGCCTTCCTGGCCCTAGCATGTCCCGATCTCATGAAGAGTCTCTCATCCCCCATCACCATCTGCTAGTGACTCTAGGGTACATATCTGATCCTAAGCATCCCCTAGAGCTCACGGTACTCAGGGCACAGATGAGCTACACGCATGTCCTCTTAATCACACCTGTGGTGCTGCTGAACGCAGACCTGAGTAAATGGAGTGCAGACTTTGACTGTTTCACATCAGCACTGAGTCTCTCCCAGACTCCCCTGGTCTTTCTTCCTGCCACGGCACCCAGTGGGCAGGTCCCTGTCAACACCTTTGCTGTGGTTCTGCCTACTGCCTTTCTCTTACCCCCTGGGAAGCTCCAATGGTGACAGTCCACCCCCACCCTTGGCCACATGTCCCCATAGCTCTGTCAGACACATTCCTTCCACCAACGTGTGGCTCAGGCACAGCCCAGCACCTGTAATTGAGATAGCACAAGTCTAAGGAAGCTGCTCATTTCCCTGCAGGTAGAAGTGGGTGGGTGAGTGGCATTCCATTTCCTGTTCTTGATGGGAGACCCGGGTAGCCTTTTGATCCTGAGTGTCAAACATTTTTCCCACATGTCCTTCAGTGTTGTCTTTGTGTAGGTATTGGGCCCACATAGTGATACATACACAAGCCCTGGTAGGGGACACTGTCCTGAGATGTTCTAGGTGCAGGTATAGGATCATTCATCACCAAGAAGCAAGATTTGTTACCATGAACCTCCCCAGGGAAAGACCGAGAGAGGACTTGATCAATGTGCTGGTATTAAGTCGGGAGTCAGGGAGGCTTTCTGGATGAGGTGGGATCTGGGCTAAGGTCTTCAGGAGGGGTGTTTAAGAAGAACACTGCAGTAAGAAGCAACTAGGTCCTGAACCCCTGGAGCTCAGATGCAGGCAATGCCCCCAGAGAGCCTAAGAGGCCATTGTGATAGGAAGTTTTAACTGTGATATTGGCACAAAGTAGACGGAGGAAGAGAATTACAGTTGAAGAATTAGCTAGATCAGGTTGGCTTGTGGGCATGTCTGTGAGGATTATCTAGATTGTTCGTTGATATGAAATATCGAGCCCATTGCGGGTGGCACCATTCTCTAGCCAGGGCCTGATGATGTAAGAGAAGAGAAATCTGGGAGAAGGCAGTCGCGCAGCACAAGCCAGTTTCTCTCTGCTCTCAGCTGTGACTACAATGCCTCTAGCTGCTTCTCAATCCTGACCTGAACTGTAAGAGGAGTGGCCCACAGTTCACACAAAAGGCCTAAGTTGCTTTTTGGTCAGGGTATTTTACCACAGCAACAGAAATGGAATTATAATAGATACTTTCAGAACTTCTGTCTTCTAAAGGCGTGTTGCTGTGTGGCCTTGGGGAAGTTGTCACACTAATCTATGCTTTGGTTCCCCTCCCTAGTGTTGTGAAAGGGAACATTGCCACACTGGTTGGAGTGTTGGGAAGGCTGAGGTCCTCATGTGCCAAGAGTTTTAACAGTGCCTAATCCCAGGAAGTGATCTGGTGTCTTAGCATTTTAATAATTATTATTGTGTCATCAGCATCACTCTTCCAGAAGACTGATGTCCCTGTCATTCTATCCTGATGAAACATTGTTCATCCCCGTGGGCGTTTAGTGCTGGGACAGGACCAGGAAAGTAGGGAGCCGTTTCCTGTTTTGTACCAGGCTAGTCGCTGCTTCTCACAGGATCTGTTTTGTCTAGATTCCAGAGTTTTCTGATGGCTTCTGGACGGGGGCCCAGCTGGCATGCTGGACAAATTCTGAAACGCCATGGGCATATTTCCCTACGATCTCTATCTACCTGAGAGATGAGAACTCCAGTCGCTCTTTCCGAATCACCATTCTGCCACAGGTACGAACTTGGATCCGTGGTCTTCTCCTTATTTTCATGTGTAACTCACGAAACCAGATTTCATGTGTGACTAGGCACCTGTGGCCACAATGATGCCACCACACTGTTGCTTCTTCGTGAGCCTACAGGTCTTCCGGTCTCTGACAGTTTGCTTCATATGGCCCTGGTCAGGAGGGAGCAGGCTGGTCTTGACTGGAGCCTGGGATGGTATGGGCTCAGCTCACATGTCTGGGGTCAGGTTAGTGACATAACAATCCCATGTGTATTTCAATCACCAGGTAGCATGGGTGACAGTGGAGTTCTGAGAGGAAAGAGCCCCATACAGTCCTGGAGCACGGGCCCTTTTTCCTCCCTGTTGTCACCAAAAGGAACCTGCAGTGGACCTAAACTCTAGAGCTAGGGACACAGTCTCCCCCTCTCCCTGTGCGGAGTCGCATAGCCTCAAGGCATAGCTGCAGGGAAAGGTGAAGGACTTCAGGACATTGATGACGTCTTCCACAGCTCCATTTCTGCTTTATCTTTGTATCAGCACACTGGACTGTTAGAAGTGAAGGCCTCAAACTGTAACAGCAGGAACTTTTTCTCCCAAGGGGCTCAGCAGATAAAGTTCTGTCTTCCTGGGCCATGTTCACCTCTCCATTCTCCCAATCCTCTTTCCCTGGGCCCTGGCTTTGTTAAGGAGGAAGACAGACCTAGTACCCAAGGGGAAGGCCCCAGTTAACTCTCCTTCCTGATCTCGGCAGAGGTGGCACTGTGGAGCCATTTCCCTGCAGCAGGCCTCTGCCTAACCCTCCGTATAGTCTAGGCAAGTCAGACACCAGAATCTTAGAATAGGACTTTGAGTGCGCACGCGCGCCCACACACACACACACACACACACACACACACACACACACACTTACACACCTTTTTTTTTAAACACCCTCTAGCCCAACAGGAAATTCTGAGTTTCTTCATACACCGTTGAAAATGTGCTTACTCTCACCTGAGAGTTGTCTGTTTGTGCTACTTTGATTTAAAGTAGGCAAGTTGCTTTTGTTTGCTGAGATTCAGCAAGATTAAATGTTCTCATAAGTGTATGGTCTAGATCTTTCATGTTTATTTAGGCAGCGTCTCACTGTGCATGCCAGACTAGCCTAATACTCAAAGTTCGCCTGCTTTTGTCTCCCAAGTCCATTATCTGGCATTGAGACACCCAAAAGGACCAACTAAGAGATGCAAACACTCTGGATGGCATCTGACCATTTACTTGTGTCTTCATATCTGATACATAGTCCTTCTGCTTCTCTGTAGGTTCGTTCTTTCAGAGGCAGTGAGCACTACATTCTACACGTACTTAGGCAACCTCTAAAACCTTAGATCCAGGTGTTACTGTGGAAACTACATATGATCCCACAGCTTTTCCTGATTTAAGTAGATCCTCTCCAGAAGTTGTGTGCCCCATTTCACACCAGCCAAGCTTCAGCCCACACATTCATTTAACATACATTTTTCCAGGGCTGGACTCTAGGCTGAGGTCCCCAGACTCTAGGGAAGAGGTGATTAACTCCTTGCTCGGAGACAATGCTTGCTGGCTACTTCAGAGTCAGCCCACTAGAGTGGAGCCTGGCATTCATGCAAACTCACACTCAGACACATGCGCATATATGCTCGGTTGAAATTAAAAATAAAAAATTTTAAAAACTAAAGTTTATTGAGACACTTATTTATTCTATGTGTCTTTCACATCATATATCTCGATCCCACTCATTCCCCAACCCTTCACACACACCCTTTGCCACCACAGCCTCCCAAATAAAATAAATTTAAGAGGAAAGAAGAGAGAAAATAAAAAAATGGGAAGGAATTAAAAATCTCATCATGGAAGCTGCACTATGACCCAAATCTTACTGTCAACCCCTTTGTCCATGCGTCTCTGCTTGCTAATGTTCATTGCAAAGAGTCATTGGTTGATCTGGTTTGAGGCCCCTAGTCCCCACTACACATTTGAACACTTCCTGGACATCCTTCTGCTTCCCTGTGTTATGAAGATCTTGCAGCTTGGGCCAGCAGATCAGGTCATTTCATGTGCTCCAGCAGATTATAGATGGGGTAGATATCTGGGCCTGGGCATCTGTATGGTTGGTCCACCCGAAAGGAAATAAGAAAGCTCTCCTGTGATCACAGTTTCGGGGCTGGCTCACCTGTACCTGTGCTAACAGGGTCGGCACTATTGTGTTGCCCTGGCAAGATACAGGGCCTGCTCTCCCACCTGCCTCAGGTGTTGATGGGTGGGGGGCATCATTTCCCTGTCCATGCTGCCATAAGACAGGTGAGAAGTGTGGACATCTCTCCCATGCCCACAACCTTGGGGCTAGCTAACCCTCACCTCCGATAGCAGGGTTGGCTCTGCTGTGCTGCCCTGGTGGAGTGCAGGGCCTGCTTTGAGACAGTTTTGATCTCATGTCCCAGATGCCTGGGGTGATATCATTGTCTTTATCTCCCTTGACCCTTGGGGGAGGGGGTTTTCTGAGCAGGGTGTGACCTCCAGTTTTAGTCTCTTGTCTAATCCATGCTTTGTCCGGTGTCTTTCCCTCCTTCAACAGCTCTACATTCAGCCCATGATGGGAGCTGGTCTCAATTATGAATGCTATCGCTTTGGTATCTCCTCTTCCACAAATGCACTGGTAATTGGTGCCACCGTGATGGAGGGGTTCTACGTGGTCTTTGACAGAGCTCGGAAAAGGGTGGGCTTTGCAGCAAGTCCCTGTGCAGGTAAGTGTGGCTTGCATGGCACAGGAGCACCCTGAGAAGAGGGACTTGGTAAATGTGCCCACCTGGAACAGTCAGCGTGGCTTTTCGGGTGCTATTGAACCATTTGCCAAATGCTCATTTCTAGTGACCAGAACTTACCACTGAAATGACTCTTGGGTTTGTTGAATAATGAAATGAGGTGATCCACATAGTTGCTTATGCATGTAATACCAGGGGTTGACCCAGATATGTACACATGCTAAGGTAGTACCTACCACTCAACTATATCTTCTGTCCTTTACTTCTTAACTTTTTAAATTTCAAAACTGCATCTTTATAAGTTGTTCAGGCAGGTTTTGAACTTGGGATCCTTGTGCCTCAGCCCCCTATTGAGCTGAGATTACAGCTGCACCACCAGGCTCAGCACACATACAGCTTTCTAGCTCAGGCACATAGCAGGTTCTTGGAGAGTGATAGTCATTATAGTTGCCCTGAAATCACTTCCCACGCAAGAAATAAAAATGCCTGTGAGCCTTGCTGCTGAATTACATTTTGACTTTATTCTGGGGGTTCTGGGAATGAAACCCAAAGGCTAAAGCAGACTAAGCATATGTCCGTCATTAAACTGTGTTCTGAGGCCATGAATTACAATGTTTTGACAGTTGATGCAAAATTAATAGCAGAAAGAATTCATGAAAATCTGGGTCTTTGTTAGGAAGTAAGAAGTAGAGGTCTGTGGAAGCTGTTTCTTAGAATCCTAAAATAATAAGGCCAAGGAATACTTGTCTCAGAACATGTTGGGTGGAGTTGTGTGAGAAGCCACAGCAGTTACCCTGCAGAGTCCAACTGAGGCCTGGGTGGAACCCAAACTGCCCAGGAGGAAGCAACCAAAGATGGAGGCATATGGTTAAGTTGCTGGAGAGAGAGGAAGGAGAGTCTGTCTGTATCAGGGATGGTGGTCAGGATGGCTTCAGGGTTTCAAAATAGCCTTTCAAGGGACTGAGAATGTTTGCACAATGAGTGTGGTGGGCCATGCCCATAATCCCAAAACTCAGAAGGCTGAGGCAGAAGGATTGCCTTGAGTGAATCTGAATAAGAACCTGTCTCAGAAAATCAAAAGTTTCGAGGGTTGGATGTGATATGTAACTCAGGGGTAAAGTGCCTGCCTAGGATGCAGGAAGCCCTGGTTCAAGCCTGACCACAGTGCACAGCTTAAAATAGATGTAATGGTACCATGTTTATAGTGTCAGCTCTTGGAAAATAAAAGCAGGAAGATGAGAAGTTTAAGGCTATCTTAGCTTTCTTTCCTGTTGCTGTCATGAAACAGCCTGACAAAACCAACTTAAGGCAAAAGAGCTATTTGACTCCCTATTCCCAGTTATAGTTCACATGGAGGGGAAATCAAGGCAGCAGAAACTTGAAGCAGCTAGTTGCATCACATCCACAGCTGTGAGTGGAGAGCTATGAGTGAATGCACATAAGCTAGTGCACAACTCAACTTTCTCCACTCTTACACAGTTCAGAATCCCCTTTCTGGAGAGTGGTGTAACCCTCAGTGGACAGGTTTTCCCATCTTGACTGAGATGACCAGGACAGTCTCCCACAGACATGCCCGCACGCCAAGCTGATTTAGGCCATCCCTCGCTGAGACTCTTCTGAGGGAAGAGCCATCATGACAAGTTTGAGGCGAGCTGTTGTCAGTGCAGCAGCATCTGCGGAGATGTGGTAGACATCTAGAGAATGGAAGGACCACGTTCAAAGGAAAAGCTGTGTCTGGTCTATAAGGATAACTCAGTCTACAAAGTCACACAGCCCAGACATATGTGAATGTACCATGTGACTTCTTATCTGACTTTGTATGAAATTTGGAGTTCATGGCTTATCCTGGTAGTAGTAGTGGAGCGAGAGAGAGCAAGTTTGTGTGTGTGGTGTGTGTGTGTGTGTTCCTGTGTATACAGGTGCACATGGGTAGTGTATACATGTGTACATGCATGTAGAGACCAGAAAATAACCTTATCTGTCATTCTTCAGGCTTCTGTCTATCTCTCTTCTTATGGAAAAGCCTCTTATTGACCAGGCCCTGACCAATTCAGCTGGCCTGCCTGACCTGCAAATCCCTAGACTGACCTGTTCCCACCCCGTGGTGCTAAGATTACATGTGCTACCACTGTTCCCAGCTTCTTTACATGGGCTCTGAAAGATCAAACCATGCATGGTGAATACTTTACTAGTTCAAGCTGCAACCCCCTCCCCTTATGTTTTTAATCTTACCATGAATTTTAAGCTTTGGGGCATGTGTAATCTGTCTTATTTGGTTGCCATCAAAACCTTTCCCTGCCTCATATGTGAGACTGTGCCCTGAAATGTAGTCAGAAGTTTCTGTCCCGCCCATCTGTCCTGCAGTCATTCAGTCCCAAAGAAACAGACAGAGGGTTGTATTAATTATAAACTGTTTGGCCTATTAACTTGGGCTTATTATTAACTAGCTCTTAAACCCATAATTCTTGTCTATGTTTAACCATGTGGCTTGGTATCTTTTTATTACTGCGGCATTCTCATCTTGCTTCCTGTGTGTCTGGCTGGTGGCTGGTCTCTGCCTTTTCTCTTCCCAGAATTCTCTTAGTCTGGTTGCCCTGCCTTTACATCCTGCCTAGGTACTGGCCAATCAGCATTTTATTAAGCCAATATGAGTGACAAATCTTTACAGTGTACAAAAGCATTGTCCCACAGCACTGAAATGTCATGGTATTCTCAACTCTGAATATTTCACCTCTTTTAAGGTAACCTTATGAATGAACTAAACTGTTTTTCCCATAAATCTTGTTCCCATAGTAAATGTTATTAAATGAGGGGCTTCCTTTGCAGCGCCTGGCATTGTGTGCACATAACACTGCCAGGAGCATGATAACCATATGTTGTATGTTGTCTGAATGGACCACCGCTGAATGTGAATTCATATTGTTTCACAGTAGGACAATACAGCTGTACTGATTTTACTCTGAACTGTGTGTGATGCTGTAATACGAGAGGTTTTTTTTTTTCTTCTTAATGGTATTTAAAACTCTATTTAAGGCCTTGGCACTTACACACTTGATTTCGCCGGCTGTGAGAAGATACCCTGGTGTCTGTCTCCTCTTCAACACAAATTATTTAGCTATTAGAGTGATTCCTTCCCTGGAGACTGCAGTGACCGCAGCCAAGCTCTGAAGCCCTGTGAGAAATGGACTAGATATTCTATCTTTATGATTTTCCTTCTTAGTTATGTAATACTTTAAACTGTGAGAAAGCATCCCAGGACCCCTCTCAAGTATCAATACCCATGGATACTTGAGCTCTGTGTGTAAAATGGTGCTGTGTGGACAGGTGGCCTGTGCTCACCACCCAGATACTTTAAACCATTTCTGTATCTCTAGTAATGTGATACAGTGCAAATGCCATATTAATGGTTCCCGTTTTGTTTGTTCAGGGAACAGTGAGGACACAGCTGACTGCAACCAGGCACATCTTGTCAAATATTTTCCATTTATGGTCGCTTGAATTCACAGATGTAGGACCCATAGACCCAGAGGGCTAACTACGCATAAGGCATGCACGCTTACTTAGAAAGTCCAATCTAATAGATTTTCTAATCATATTTTCTTTAAAAGTTTGTTCTAGATGTAGCTAATTCCCCTCCTCAGTTGATATGGATTCTTCTTAGGATCACTGCACATCTATTATTTTGTCAGACAGGTGTAAGCAGGTTACATTAGACTTCTGTTTCTGCCTAACAGCTTTGCCTGAACTTTGCTACTGTCTACTATCGTTCCTCCTGCAGGTTTTTAGGGTCAGGCGTGGATGCTGGTGGAGCTGACTGAGTCTGGCTTTGAACCTCATCATCACCTGCAGCCATCTGACATCTGCAGATGCTGCTCCCAAGCTCTTGTTGGGCATTGCCACAGCTTGCCCGAGTGTCCTCAAAATAGCACATGGTCCTCTCTGAATGTGTTGTCCAAGAGAGGGTACCACAAAACCCTTAAGACATAAGTTGAAGACTTTCTGTAGCCCAGTTTCAGTGGCAATGCTATTGTTCTGCAGTGTGGAGGAGGGGAATGCATGGGTTAGATGTAGGGAAGTGGATCTCAAATGGAAAAGCATCGTGTCTTGAGTTCTGTCTACCGTAGAATTGTTGATGTTTCATGTTCATTGTCAACTTGAACACAACCTGCAGTCACCAGAGGAGAGAGCATACACAAGTGAGTCTAGGCCACATTGTCCTGTGGGCAAGTCTGTGGGAGATTCTTTCGATTATATTAATTCAGGTGGGAAGGCCACCCATTGTGGGTGGTACCATTCCCTTGGTTTCAGACCTGGACTGGGTAAATATAGAAAGGGGATTACATAAAATAGACACATATGATTCATTCTCTTTCTGTTCTTGACTGTGGATGTGAAGTAACCAAATGCTTCAAGTTTCTGCCTCAACCCCCCTAAAATAATGGACTATGACCCTAAACGGTGGCAGAAGAAACCTTTCTCCACTAAGTTGCTTTTGAACACAATATTTTGACACAACGACAGAAGTGAAACTAATACAGGCTTGTAACAAAACAGACTTTTGTTAGTTGATTTATTTTTTTATTTTCAATTTATGTTATTGTTGTGGAACTCTGTGATCTTTGTCAGCTTGACCTCTTTGCTAAGTATTATATATTTTAAATATTCTGTGTTAATTTTCATTTTAACTACTGCATCACACCAGATTATGTAAACAATTACATAATCTTATTAAACTTCCATCATCATCCAAGTATGCAAACACAAAAGGAAAATGGTGAGCCACTTGTTGCATAGCCATATTCTCGCGTCTATAAACGGTTTCCCAGATAAAAGTCCCAAAAAGTGATTATTTTCTGACTATACCACCCACTTAGCAAACCTTATAATGAGACAGCACAAAATTTAAAAGCAATTACTACTCTATCAGAAGACTGGAGTTTGTTTCCTACGTAGGGTGAATTACAGTTAACTATAATTTCAGCTCTGGAGGCTTTGATGCCCTCTTCTGGCTTCTGCAGGTATCTGTACACGCACACGCACACACACAAATGTGTGCAGTGCTCATGTGCACCTGCACTTACATGAACACAAACCCACATACTTGCCTGCAAATTAAAATAACATATCACCGAACAATTGCATAATCTTATTAAATTTCCATCTTCATCCAAGTATGCAAACCCAAGAGGAAAATGGGTGAACAGCTTGTTGCATAGTCATGTTCTCTCATCTATAAACGGTTTCCCTGCTTAAAGTCTCAAAAGGTGATTATTTTCTAAAATGCTGATTCATGTCTCAGTTGTAAGTTTTTTTTTAACTTTGCTTGTGGTGCATTTTAGCATAAAATGCTTCTTGTGGTGTTTAAGTCTCTCGTGAGAACTTGAGGGTCTTTACCCCTTACTGTGGCAATTCAGAGTCCAGTCAGGCTTGGTGAAGGTGGAAACCTGAGGGTTCAGCATCTTACAGGAAAATCCTCCTTTTGTTCACAACCGTTCCTCAGACCAGGCTCCCTCGATGGTCAGTTTTTGGACTCTTTTACTGATAAACCAGACCTACACAGGCACTATGGTTCTAGCACCTGCTTCTTTAGTGTTTGGGGTCAAATTTCTCACAGTGTGACTTTCCAGGGGAGATGTAAAAACAAAAATGTCAATGCCAAATAGACAGACCAAAGAGTTCACAAGTCTAATATGGCACATTAGTGAGCTTATTGGTGTTGCTCCCAGAAGCATGGACAACCCATGGGAGAGGCACCATTGAAAAGCTAGTGTGGGTGGGGAAAATCCCACAAGGTTTCAGCCCTAGGTGAAGAGTTCCAGGAGATTAGTGACTGCTGAGAGAGAGAGAGAGAGAGAGAGAGAGAGAGAGAGAATCAGTCTTCCCCAGAGATGAGCTCCCTGATTGGTTATCCACTCCCAAGAGGTCAGCCCTAACACATATGAACAACACTAAATGAACTCAACAAGTTGTGTTCATATGTGTATTTGTTTATTATACATGTAACAATAATACTTTTTTAAAAAAATAGGCCATGAATCTGAGAGAAGCAGGAGAGAAGGGGAGGGAGGTATTGAAGGGAAGAGAGGGAGGGGAGATGATATAAATCAAAAATAAAAAGGAGAAGCCCCAACCCTAATTGATCTTTACCTTTATATATTTTTGTACTTGTAAGATCCCCTATGGCTGTGTAGAATGGAGTGGGGTTTGAAATCTTGGGGAAAGGTGGGGAGGGTTTAAGGGCTTGTGAGGTCCTATGGCCATTCCTCCTCACATGTTTGCAGACTGTGTTCCTTGACCTACCTTCCTAGAGGTCTGTTTGCTGCCATGATTGCTGGACAAGGTCTGTCACCATAGCCACCCTGCGCCATACTGATGATGGTCACAGAAAGCCCTGGGGAAACAACCACAGCATTGCCCACCCTTCCGGGACATGGAGACCCTCGTGAGAACTTCAGGTCAGGGAATGGCTCTTCTATACCTTGCTAAATGTTTAACATCTGGGGGGTAATCTGAGCACAGTTGTCCACACCCATAAACTCTGATATTTGAAAAGCTGAGGCAGGGGCTTCCCTCAAGCCAGGAGTTTGGAGCTAGCCTCCTTAACATTGTAAGACTGCCTCTTCAAAAAACCAACACTAACAATTTAGCTTAGCGATAGAGCGCATGCTCAGCAAACCCGAGGCCCAGTGTCCAACCCTCAGGAACCAACTAGATGAATACATAATGGGAACTAACTGCACCTTAGCCTCCTGTCTGTCAGAACAGGAGTAAGTTCCCCCACAGAACCAGCCAAATTGGTGGCGTTAAAATGTATAGACGCTTCTACTATTTCCCAGTACCTTTATTTGGCTTTATAATTTCGGGCAGCTCTTAGTTTATAGGATTCACTGAGGGTTGCAGCAGGGGAGCAGTGAGCAGAAGCCCTTTGCCAGAATCCCTGGGGCTCCAAGAACTTTTCCAAGCCTGACTCTGTGAACTTCCTGGCTTGTTTACCTGGAGTCCATCCCTGTGATCATGGTGCAGGGTGATTTGGAGGAAAGTGCCCAGTCTCCTTTTCTTTTTGTGTGTGTATCGCCTGGAGTGCATATGTGAGTGCTGATGCTGTACACATGGGTTCGTTTGCATGTGGATGCCAGAGGTCAGCTTCAGGTGTCTCTCTCTCTCTCTCTGTCACTCTCTGTCTTGTTCTTTGAGACAGGGTCTTCATTGGTCTGGAACTCACCAAGTAGGCTGGATTGGCAGCAAGCCCCAGGAATCCACTCATCTCTGTCTCCCCAGCACTGTGATTCCAATGGCAGGCCACCACACAGGGCCTTTTTGTTTCTTTGGTTCTAGGAATCAAATTCAGGTTCTTATGCTTGCTCAGCCAACACTTGGCCATCTGAGCCTTTCCCCAGATGGCTTTCTTCTGCTCTCTGTGCCAATTCCAACCCCCCATCCTGCTGGGAACCCCAGTATGAATCTCAAGCAGAGTCTTGCAAATTAGATAGAGTCTGTGGGGCTATGTGGAACTCACCTTCCCAAGTCTTTGCCATATCCCTGAACTCTGGGTATGTGGCCTCCATATTGCCTTGTCTAGACATGGGCAACTAAGCAGATAATAATGATAGGGTTAAATTAATGGCTCTGGAGTCTTAATGCCTCCAGGGCTTCTGAAATACCATCCATCCCTTTTTATAGACTGAGACATTTAGCACCCAAGAGCTATATAGATTGCAACTCATACAACTTGAAACACATCGTGGATTGTGGCAGTAATTCCATGAAATTTTTCTTGCTGCAGGTTGAAAGTGGATCATCTGGTACAGCTTATGTTTAAAAATAGGGAGAGTAGTGTGAAGAGGAGCCACAGAGATATGCCTGTGCTTATCTACTTAGAATATTGTCAAAGACACCAAAGCTGAGAACCATAAAGTCCTGGGCCAGGCTCCTCAGCTCCACATTGTGCAGATGAAAGCCCTGAGCCCTGTGGAGAGTCTGTGCATTTCATACCTACTGCAGAGAATTTTGGCCCTGGGGCTTAGGGAACAGCTCATCCAGGAAAGTGCTTCCCACACAGCATGAGGACCCGATGACCCGAGTTCAGTCCTCAGCACCTATATAAAAAGTAGATATGGTGGTGGCATGCACCTGTAATCCCAGCTCTGGGGAATGGGGGAAGGACAGAAGAATTCCTGAGGTGTAGTGTCCAGTCAGCCTAGTGACACTGGTAAGCCAAAGAGCCCAGTGAGAGACAAGGTGTGGAGGGTTCTTGAGGAGTGACACTTGCGATTGACTTCTGACCTTCACACACATGCATACACACACACACACACACACACACACACGCACGGAATGAAAGGCAGGAAGAAGGGAGAAAGAAGGAAGGGAGACAGCAAGAGAGAAACAGAGAGATTGGTCTTGGATCCAGAACCTAACTGCAGAGTATTCTTCCAAGTGAAGCAGGCATTTGCACAGAATGTCTTGGTCATAGATCTTCCATTTGGTAGGACACTTTAGTTTCATTCTGTGTCTCGTGCTGGGGGGGAGGGGATCTGAATAGCATAATCATTATCCTTAGTAAAATGATATGTCTTCTCAGGCCTTCATTATCCACCAGGTCGTGACCTTCTGAGAACAAGAGAGAAATTACACAACTAACAATTTAACTCAAGACATTGATAAAAGCAAAGTAAAGCTAGAACTGGCATGTACCCCACGCACCGTGTACACATTCAACATCTACTAACTTACCTATTCTTCCAATAATGCCACTTTCAGGGGTAGTTGTGCCCCCATTTTACAGATGAGAAAAGTGAGAGTCAAAGCAATTAACTGAGAACCTAGAGAGACAGGGCTGTTAAGCCAAATGGCACAGTTCCCAACAAGGAACAGTGATCTGAAGTCAGAGTTCTACTCCCAGGTCCCATGTCCACTCCCTTCCCCGCAGTGGACAGTGTCCTCTCAAATATAAGTCCAACACAGCAAAGTCAAGTCAGTTTCATGGCACCATTAGTGTATCTAGCAAATGCACAAACACCTAGTGAAGGGCCCTTCCAGAAAATAACATTCAGAAAATAACTTTTGTTATTATTTTTGAGAAGACTAACTCCAACCTCCCTATGCGGCCTAGGATGACCTACAACTTCCTGCTTCTGCTAATGCCAGGGTTGCAGATGTGGGCTGCCGTACCAGCTCAGGCAGTGCTGGGCATGGAGCCCACGATCCAAGGATGCTCAAGGATGCACAAGCCCCTTCTGTAAGATAACCTGCTGTCTCCACAGACTCCAAGCACTGTCCAGTGCCTGTATTATCTCTGTTGTAGGAGGCCACTTGTTCAATTCCTGGCTGCCCAGACTCCCAAAATAACCACACAGAAACTGTATTAACTAAATCACAGCTTGGCCCATTAGCTCTAGCTTCTTACTGGATAACTCTTACATATTAATTTAACCCATCTCCATTAATCTGTGTATTGCCATGTGGCAGTGGCTTACCAGCAAAGTTTTGGCTTGTCTGTGACTGGTGGTGGCTCCAGCTTCTCCCTGACTCTGCCTCCTTTCTCCCAGCATTCAGTATATTTTCCCCCACCTAGCTAAGTTCTGCCCTATCAACAGGCCAAGGCAGTTTCTTTATTCACCAGTGGTATTCACAGCATACAAGGGGACTCCCACATCACATCTCTAGATGATGTCACACCTAACAGTATCAGGTCTCTTATGTAATATGGCACAGTGTCTCCACAGAATATGAGCATCATATCTAGATGACACAGTGTCAGGTTCCTCTACGACATGGCACAGTGTCTCTGTAGAACCCATGTACCACCATGCACTCAATCATCTCTGGATGATGTCATATATCTCACAGTTTTAGCACCATGTAAATAGTTGGTGTTCCTGAACACTGTGTTGTTCACAAAGTAATGACAAGAGAAAAAAGTCTGCATGTTTTTAGTCTGTATGCCATTATTCTTCTGAAAGGGTCTGTGGTTGGTTGGATATGGATGCAAGACCCCTGGGTATGACGAGCTGGATGAACTCCCTGGTGCAGGTTCCAGGAGGCCTTAACCCTCTGGAGGCACTTGGCCTCTGGGTGAGGCTGTCTCCTCATCATGACCCTGCACTGCAAACCCTACAGCCATTGTTTCCGGGACTTCTGCCTACTGCTTCTGATGGAAGCGGTACTCTGGGGGCAATCTTACTTTGTCTTTCATCTTTTCTCACCTATATCCTTTCATCCAGTGTTGCAATTGTTTCAAGTGGGAGGTCAAGCTAGTCCCTGTGACCCCATCTTGGCTGGAAGCTAAAGTGGTTTCAAGGGGTTTGGGATTGCTTCCTGCCTTGCTGCGTAGCCATCTGTGCACTGAGCAGGTTCCCTTTCTTCTGTGGACTAGCTGACACATCTCATTTACAAAGTAAATTTGAAGAAAGACAAATGACCTGCTTTGCAAAGGCATTCACAACCTAAGAAAGATTTTACTATCAGAAAGGTTTTACTCTTTGGAAGATTTGTATAAATCTGTGAAGTAGAGGAGTGAAAATAAAAATGGCCAGTAAAGTTTTTTCTTTTCTTTCTTTTCCCGTCTCTTTCCCTTCCTCACTCCTGAGGATTGAACCCAGGGCTTCCTGCAGGCTCAACAAGCATACTACCACTGACCTACTGTCTCCAGTCCCTAATAGTTCTCCTCTCAGAAGTAATATAGTTGAAAATCAGAATTAAACATCAATTGACATGTCTGTAATACAGCTTCTTGTGTAGTCATCAAAATAGATGAACTTGAGATTTAATGATAATGCTTTTTATCATAGAAAAAGTTTACACTCAACAATAATAGTATTGATATTTCTGACTGGTGAATCTACTACTGTTTCACTTCCCTCTGTTTGCAAGATTTCTATTGTAAAATGCATGACTTTCCTGCTGTGCAGTGGGGCCATTTGCCTTTGGACACTATAGGGCAGAGCTTGGCGCTCCTCCATAAAGGACTGGACAGGAAATGCTTCATCTTTTGCACACCAGCTGAGGAGCTGAGTCACCAGTAAAGCATTGTAGCCCGACCAAAAGTGACCCAGGACAGCGGTGTGGCTGGGTGCCAGGAGACAAGGAAGTGGTGGGTTGACTTTGCCCCTGGGTGTTGTGTGCTGACACCCCCTCTCAGCCCTCCCCCTGTGGGCTCCTGAGGGTGTGGGTCACCTGAGGCTCCATCCCACCATGCTTGGGTGTTGTCAGGGAGCTATGTTCACTGATTTTTCTTCTTTTAAGGTGCTTAATAAAAAGCTGTTATCATGTAGTCTATACAGGCTGGAAAGGGTATGGCCTCTGCAAAGGAACCAAGTAACTTCTTCCTCAAAAGGGGTTCTTTTAAAGACCATTATCTTAGTGTCATTTTGACTCTGTTTTCTTCTCTTCCTCAAGTGAAAAAGTTCATATTTGGCAAAACTGAAGTCTTGGTCTTGGGTCAAAAACTGAGAGAGTGGTCAGGAGGATTTTCTAGCTCACTTTTTTTTTCCTGGGCCCCAAGTAAAAACTTAGGATGCTATAGTCCCAGAAGGAGAGGCAAGCCCAGTTACCTTACCTCACCCTTATGCCTGCTTCCAGAATTCCTTCCAGCTTCTCCCAGGGTGTTGTTGCTCTATTTGGGAGAGTGGAGCCTAAAAATGAAGAAGACTAAAGTCTCATGCAATAACTAACTTTATTCAGGGCATCAATTTATATGCTGAGAGTATTCTGAGGATTAAGCAAGGTCACATGAGCAGAGTTCACTTGAGTTCAAATTGTGTAGTCACAAGTGTAGATGGAAGTTTCTGTCCCGTCTGGTTCCGCGGCTGTTCAGTCCTAAAGAAGTACACAGAGGCTTATATTAATTATAAACTGTTTGGCCTGCTAGCTTGGGCTTATTATTAACTAGCTCTTATAACTTAAATTAGTCTGTAATTCTTATCTGTGTTTAGTCACTTGGCTTGGTACCTTTCTCAATGCAGCATTTTCATCTGGGTGGCAACTACAGACTGAGCCTTTCCTCTTCCCAGAATTTTCCTAGTCTGGTCACCCCACCTCTACTTCCTGCTTAGCTACTGGCCAATCAGCATTTTATTAAACCAATTTGAGTGACAAATCTTTACAGGGTACAAGAGCATTATCCCACAGCACACAAGGGCAGGTCACATAAGTTTAGGCTGTGTACAGTCACACATCATTCTGAATAATGGGCGGGATAACGGGTAACCTGAAGTAAACCCACCCCTATTCACAACTGGGAGGGACACAGAAGTGCATTTGTTGTGGAGGAACAGAGGTTACAAGACTCCTTTTCTCACAAGGTCTCAGAAATCTCCTCACACAGCTTCATTCACGGACCGTGTTTTGACTCCGAGGTCTTGAGCAGAAGCCATCATGATGGTCTTTGCCTCTATGTCACCATTTAGACCACAAGTCACATGTTTGCTAGTTGGTCATTTTTGGTTCATGGTCCCTCAGATCTGATAGAGGAAGGAGGTAGTGGACCCTCCTAAGCCAGTGTGGCTAGAAAAGTCTTGGAGCCACTGAGAGTGAGTTGGGCTGAGTGTGGTAATTCACCTGTAACACCAGCACTCTGGAAGCTGATGCAGGAGAACTACCATAAGTTCAAGGGTAGCCTGAACCACATAGCAAGTTTCAGCCCAGCCTGGGCTATAGAGTGACACCCTTGTTGGAAGAAAATAACAAATAAACAAAATATCAAAAAGACTAGGTTGGTCTCACTAAGTGTTACATGGAGTCAAATTATCGTTGCCAAGAGACCCCTCCCCGAACCATCCCAGTCAGCTTTTGCTGAGCTTTTTGAATGGCACGCTTTCCACTCCTCCTTCGTCTTCACTCCTGACAAACACCACAGCCCCAGTGGTACCTCAAGGCACTGGCCAATGTGCTGTCACCCACAGAGTGTTAGCATTCCTAGGGAGCACCAGCTGTGCTTACTTTTGCACAGTTCTCCATCTTACTAAGGAACCTGAACCCCAGAGGGCACACTGCCTCTGAGCTGTCCCTGAGTGTGTACTCGATATCCAAGCCACTGGGACCTGAGTGTCCCCAGCCATGAACTCAGTGCCCACTGCCAGTGGGGTCTTCTTGACTCACAGCTGTGATCTTTCCTCTTCTTCTGTCTCCTCAGAGATCGCAGGGACCACAGTGTCTGAAATTTCCGGGCCCTTTTCCACAGAAGACATAGCCAGCAACTGTGTCCCAGCACAGGCTCTGAATGAGCCCATCTTGTGGATTGTGTCCTATGCCCTGATGAGCGTGTGTGGAGCCATCCTCCTGGTTCTGATTCTCCTCCTGCTGCTCCCGGTGCGATGCCGACATGCTCCCCGTGACCCTGAGGTCGTAAATGATGAGTCCTCACTGGTCAGACATCGCTGGAAATGAAGAACCCCATCTGAACTCCAGCAGCCTTGAACTCACTCTTCCAAGAGGGATGTCTCCAGTCGACTTTTCTGTCCATTTGTCTGGAATCTCGGCTGTGCATCCCAATGCCTTCCAGACTCACTGTGTCTTGATTACTCTTGATTTCCAAGCTTCCAAATCTTTTCTACTTCAGAGGGGAATGATAATAAAAACACCTCATTGTGAACCAAAATGGTGCATTGGGCTTCCGGCTTTATGGGACTGGTTATGCCAAACTGCCTAGTGTACCTCCAAAAACAAAAAAGACAACCCAAACTAGTTGAAATAGGACATCCATGGTTAGTCATCCCTTCTTCAACCTCAGGAAAAATGAGTACATTTAGTTGCTAGTTTGGGTTTTGACCATGTTAGAGGTTATTTGTCAGACTACTGCCTGGTCTAGAACAAATGAAAAGGCTTTCAATATTCTAGCCCTGTGCTTGAAGAATCACTCAGCCTTCTTCTGAGCCTGACTGCCTACACGCCCTTGGGTATAGGTCTTGGGCTCCACACAGAATGAGAATTGACACACGGGTCACACCCCATACAAGTCCTTGCCAGGGGAAGGTCTTTTGACCATCTAGTTAGAGTAGGATGGAGTTCTGATGAAATGCCTGTGGTATCTTTCACGTGAAGGCAAAGATGTCTCTTGTGTGGCTTGGGTGGGATACAGGCAACCTGATTCCCATCATTGCCTTGACCCATAGGGTGAGGCAGAACAGGTGCTGGGTTGCCTGCCATTCTTCACACTCTGTCACCAAGCTGATCACAGTCACATACACTTAAACTCAGATTTCAAGTTAATTAATCCTGTTTTAATGAGGAAAACAAACTCCCCCACCCCTCTGCCACCGTAATTGTTTCTTTTCTCCAAATCTTCTCTGGAACTAAGTTGGTAATTACTGATCTGGGAAATGGAGACATGGCCAGATGCCTGTGCTTCTGACCAGCTGTCGGGGAAGGAAGACTCATGACTTGGAGCCTTCCCACTTTTCTGAGTCCTTTGAAGCCATGTGCTTCCCTTCGTAAAATGCCCGGGGCCCTAGTGTGCCATCCAAAGCAACTTGAAGGCACCTGACTGGCAGATGACCTGTGTGGTGTGGTTCTTCCCTCTTGGGGAGTTAAAGCCTTAGCAGTGGGGGGAATCAGCAGTATCTGTATTTACTGCCATTTGAGGCCTTTGTCAAAGAAAAGTGAAACCTCTAACTCCCTGCCGCCGCTTGTTTATGATGGGACATAATTGGCATGCAGAGCGAATCTTGCTTCCAGCCACATTCCCGTGCCAAGTTCAGTGTCACGTGGTGCTGCCTCTGGGACAGGTTGGATAGAAGACATTCCTCCCAGAGTACTAAGCGTCCCCTTCAGCAGGAGTGTCTTTGGTGTTGACAACAGACCTTGTATGGACATCTCAGCCATCTGTGCTGCTCACCCGGTCACCTCACCTCCATATTGAGAAATGCATGGCTATGCCAAGGATATGCAGGATCCATCCAGCATGTTGCAGTGAACTGGAAGACTCCCGGGTAGCCAGAGGAACCTTCTGTGAGACTCTCGTGGGAGAGGAATTGAGCTGTGTCAGAAGAAAGATCAAGCAGAAGCAAGGACAGCACCGTGTTCTCACATGCTCACAGATGTATCAGGCCTGCTCTGGCTGAGGACAAGTAATTCCAAAATGCATTACAGGGTTAGAAATGTCTAGAAGTGGGATTCTGCTTTCATGTTGATTTTTCCATTTATTCCTGTCTGCTAGGCAGGTCTACATGGAAATGAACCAGGTTCTCACAGACTCTGCCAAGGTTCCCTGTGCTGTGAGGACTCTCAGTCCCTAAAACAGAAGGGGCTGCTCAGTTTTCACACTCAGGATGTGTGGTTCTTTGTAGCAGGTCAGGATTCCGAAGTGGGAAAGTTTCTGCCACACCAGGTTAGTGGGTACCCACATCACATCACAGTACAGGATGCTGGCAAGCAGGGTGTCCAGGCAGTGGGAGAGTACTGCTATTTTCTGTATTTCCTATCAAATGTGTCTACCTTTGTATCTCAGATGCCACTGGATGTGACATTTTGATGGGTATGCTTAAGTTATAAAAGCATAACTTAGCAACCAGAATGAAATAGATGGTTGAATTTGGGACATTTTCCTGGCATGTACTGCTTTTGAATTCAAAACTGTGGTGACGCCCACCATCTCAAGTTCTGCAAACTGCGACTTCGAGACTTGGCAGACTTTCAGAAAGGTTTACCTTGAACAGAAATCGAAGTAGCACCCTTTTGAGGGTCTCAGTTTTATTTCGAATAGGATGAGGAAAACACTGGTAGATGGGGCTACCTCCCACCTGCAAGATGCAACTTTGCTTCAGTTTGTCATAAACCTGCCAGCTCTGATGAGAAACCAGGCTTCGCTTTGATGTAAACAATTATTTTAAATAAGGTGATGCTTTCTTCCTGATAAATTATCTAGAAGTCTGGAATTATCTGGGGGGGTGCACCCCTTTGATCCTAGCACTCATAAAGTCTGATCCCTGTCAATCTCTGTGAGTTCAAGGCCAGCTTGATCTACATAGTGAGTTCTCCTTCAGTCAACTGAAGTTATTTTAAAAACAAAGCAAGAATCTATGACCTGTGTCCAGTCTCTTGGTTGAATTGCATCTTCTTGTGTCTTTTTGAGTCAGAAAGAAGTGCCTGGACTTAAAGAGATGGGTGTGCTGCACATGACCATGGGTTGTGTTCCTCCCGGGAACATCCTACTTTTGAGCATTTGGGAAAGAATTTATCCAACTGGTCCTGAAACCCAGAGGTTTGAGTTGGAGATACACTTGGGTCAGAAAATTATGGAAGTCAAGTAATTTCCAGAAAGCAGCAGTAAGGACCCCGTGGAGATTTGAGGAAGTTATTTTCTAAAGCAGATTCCATTCTCTCATTTTAGAGGAGGGAGGGACTACTTAATGATTTAATTAAGAACAGGAATTTGCTAAATTGATTTTACCACTTTCTTACCTGGCGAAATAGCTATGCCCGGTTGGGTTTTGAGTTCCAACTTCCTCCCTGGGAATAGACCATTGCCCAGAAATCTGTTCCACAGCCAAGGATAATTGAATTTCAAAGATTTTATCTTTATTAGTAGAAACCAAATAGCTGGACAGCATCCCAGTGTGTTTTCTTTTGCCTGAACTTACTAAAATTGATTATTGGCAAATCCACTGGGGGGAAGAAAATCTCCACTATTTTCTAAGGAAAAACAGCTGAACACCATACTACACAAAATTAGTTTTTACTGTC
>LOEQ01000719.1:333156-346928 GCA_001685075.1 Bramus lutescens | reverse complement strand
CAATGTGGGTCTCTGTCTCTATCTCCATCCATTGCCAGCTGAAGGTTCTATGTATGTGGCTACTACAGATTGCCTACCCATGAAGATTGCCAAGCAAAAGCACTTGTTGCCAAGACCAAAAGCCCAATGACAGAAAGCTGCTGCCACCTACAGGGATTGTGGAGCATTACCCACACTAAACATTTTTCTGAACGAAAAGAACCTTATGGTAAACACATTTGATGTATGAACCAATGCTTCCTAAAGTGAGAAATCTTGTTTATTGGAAACTTCTAAGTCATCTCTAAGATCTGTGCTTATCATTAATGTTTTATCTTGTAAGCTGAGTTATATTTACCTTGCAATAATACAGTAAAACATAGAGTTAAAAAAAGAAATAAATTCTAATTAACTTTGCTTTAGACATTTGGAAAAAAAAATCCTGTGCTCTGTCTTCTGATTCCCTGTCTAGGACTGGTAATGCTAAGAACTCTTTTATACTTCCCCCTTTCCTCTATTTTGTGGCACCAGTCAAGGTTTTCCTTTCATCACTATACCTGGTAATTATGAAGTATAATGTTGGGGGTCTCTTAGGAGAAGTACTCTGACCGCCACATCTAATGCCTTCATTCAACCTGAAGAAGCTAGTTCAGTCATCACTCCAATAAGGGTTATCTTTGCAGAGTTGAGGCATCATAAAAACAGGAGGAAGAAGTAGACTAGTCAGTGTAGGGTAAGAATACTCCTCCCTTAGAGGTAACAAGTTTCCTTGCTAAAAGCCAGAGTATCATTAGTCCTCTTGGCAGCCTCATCTTTGCTACAGATCAGAGATGCCAGAAATGTTTAGGGCTCTGATTTCTAATGTGGCTTCTAAGTCATTTTAGGGTTAAGTTTTAGATAGTAGGTATTGGAGGAAATGTTAGAGTAGTAAGAAAGTCTTATGTGATGGTTAGTTTCTGTCATCTGCCCCCTGTATTCTGGGTTGCATAAAAAGCATTTGGAACAAGCCATGAAGAGCAAGCAAGAAAGAAGCTCTCCTCCATGGTTCTTGCTTCTGCTTAAGTTCTTGCCCTGACTTCCTTCATGTTTGACTGTGATCTGATATGATGCCAAACCAATTTCTCTGAACATGCTTTTTGGTCAGTGGTTCATTATAGCAACAGAAGCCAAACTAAGCCTGTTAAGGGAAAATTTCTGATCAATAGAGTAGAATCTCTGACCTGTGTGGAGACCTAATGATCCAGCTGGGCCTTCTCCGTCACCTGGCAAGGGACTGCAACTAAGGAGGTGGGCTTACTTAAGCTGTGCTAAAGAGATAGGCAGAATAATTTATTCCATGTCTTAGGGGCTTTGTCCAGAGGCTCATGGAGACTTCTGTACCAAGCAATTGCCTTTCACTTATAGCAATTTATAGCTACCAGAGACTGCAAATTCACATGATCTTCCCAGGTCTTGTCATCTCAAGTATTAGCTCTGATTAGTTGCTGGCTCTAGTGTTGGAGACACATGGTTAGGCAAAGTCTGATTCTCTAAAAACTAGTAAACATATCCTGTAAAACCCTTGTCAAGATTTAAGAAATGTCCCTCTGGGGAGGTCTGGTATTACCTCCTTAAATCAATATTAAAATTGCTGTGACTTTCTCACTTGTCAGCAGAGCCTCCTCTGGCTCTCATATTTCCATGGTCTCGTGAGGCAAGCAGGAAAGAGATAACAGAAAAGGAGAAGGCTGGGATGTAGGACTGAAGGCCTGTGGTTCAGGAAATTCTAGGGTGTGAGTATCCCGAGGGCTCAGTGGCATTTTATGCAGTATGACTCTATTAACCAAGATGGCAATAAAGTTCATTTGATCTTTGTCATCTTGATGATATCAGTAGCCAAGCTGTTGTCCATGTCACATGGTGGCTATGATCTTACAGGGATCACCAGCCAGGATGGTGACAAAGCCACATGGCGACTTTTGTTAGAGGTTAGCTTCTTGATAAAATAAATCCATCAGAGCACAGGTCTTCTTGGATCCTTGTGTCTCTCAGATTCAATGTGGAGTCACCCCCTTCTCTTTAAAGTGTATATCTGAGTAAGGAGAAAGTGACTTTGGTACCATTTTGTTCCATCCAAGCATAGTATAGACTGAGATTAGATAGCTCTTTGATGTTCTGTGTGGGAAGGAATCTTAAATCCCTTAGAAATCCTTTTTATAAATAGTTAATCTTGACTTAAAGCCTCTCTAGCCTTGGGCTTTTACCCAGTTAGGGAAGCAGCTGCTTGGAGTGCACATGCTCTAAGACAGTGTCAGGCTGAACCACACTAAGTGGACTTCTTTCTCTTTTCCCAAAACCTGATTCAAAGACCCTCAGGTTCTCTACAGAACTGTGAGGGAGAGGGGAAGAAGGTGAATCCTGTGCCCAGAGAAAGAAGATAGGGCACTAAATTAGGCATTATTTGGCTCCACCACATGGCTATCAGTTAGCCTGAGTAAGAAAAAGAGGGACTTTGGGGTTTTGTTTCTCAGGTAGGCAGAGCAGCATGAAGCTGCTTACAGCCTGAAGGAAGACAGACAGAGAACTTGTCAGTTTGCCCTCAGATGTGCTTGTGACTTTCCTTGTGCTGTTCCATGCAGAGTTGTGTGGCTGCTGCCATGCTTGCCTGGGCCGATAGGGAGAAGATAAGAAACTTTCTGTCCTGGAATTGTTGCTTATCCAAAAGTGTCATTTGACTGAGACACTGGGAGTTACCAAATGGGCCATGGAGCAATTATCCAAGGGAAGTGATCCAAATATTCACCCAGATACATTTGAAATCCTGGACAAGTTTCCAAATTGTTGGCAAATAACCCAAGTTGAAGGAAACTAACAACTCTGGTGGTACACAGAGACAGCCTGAACAGAGCAAAAGTAACCCAGCAATGAGGTGTACAGGTTCCAAACTGGGCGAAGAAGTGCAACAAGGCAAGAGTTCACTTAGTCCATGTCCTAACAGAGCGTGGTGATTGTGTCTCATCCATTGGTGGGAGCTAATCCCACAATCTGACACAATAGACTGATACATAATGGCTACAACAGGAGAGGATGTGAGACTTAAGTATCAGGAATGTGTGTCGTCCAGGGATTGGGCAAAGAGGCATGGACACATGAATCACAGCATGGTGGGGACATACATTGCTGTCTCTTAATGTGCAAGCTATATTTAATAGAAAGGACCATTTCTCACATTTAATAGAAAGGACCGTTTCTCACATACCAACACTTTTGATTTCATGCAGTCTTGTTTGTTATTCTAGGGCTCTGTCCTATGCTACTAGAGTCCTGTGCAGGAAATTCTTTCCGATCCTGAGTGGATTCCCTGTGCTTTCCTCTGAAACTTGCAATGTGTTACATTTTAAAGAGGCCTTTGGTCCACTTTGAATTAGTTGTGTGTGTGTAAAGGTGAGAGATAAGGGTCAAATTTAATGTATGGTGTTAATTCAGTTTTGCCAGGGCTATTTGTGAGATAGGAGTCTTTTTTCCTCTGTGTGCTTTTGGTACCTCTGTCAATCATTAGGTGGTTATATCACTGGACTTAGGTGCCCCATCAGCCAAGTTCAGCCATCTAGTCTCAATAAACCAATTAAAGGAGCCAAACTAATCATGAAAAGCAGTAAAGGCAGATACATTCCATGTGCCCACATGTGGAACAGGAACAAAGAAATCTAGTGATTCTCCATCTCCCTTCAGGGTCCTGACACCAGGGTAGGCTCACATAGAGAGTAAGCAAGAGATTGGTGCGGCGGCGTCCCTCCCTACCACCATCTCAGCCCCATGTCTCTATGTGGACAATCTTTCCTGCAGAGTCTTGCAGAAGTTTTCAACCTTTTCCCAGGTGACCCATTTTCAATCCTTCTCTAGTAGATAAGTTTCTTCTCTGGAGACCCCAGGAGCTTCAGTCATTCCCTTTCTCAGCAGGAAATTCCTGGGGGACTTCTAATTTCTTGAAGTTATGAAATGTGTTTCCATTGTATCGAATTTATTTTGTCAGTATCTTAAAGTTTTCAGTATAGAGGTCTTTCCCTTCCTTGGTAAGGTTATTCCTAGGTACCTTCATGTTTTGTTTTTGAAGCTATTATGAATGAGATACTTATCCTATATTTTCTCAGCAAGTTCATTACTTGTATATAGAAAACTACTGAGTTTTGTAAACTGAATATTTATTGAAACTGTTTATTAAGTTCAACAGTCTTCTGGTGGTATCAATAGTTACTTTTAAGGATAGAATCATGTCATTTATTAATGCGGATAATTTGGCTTCATCCTTTTCTACTTCATACACACACACACACACACACACACATACTGATTTTGGAGAATTTAATACAGTGTATTTTGACCATATTCTTTTCCCCCCTTCAACTCCTCCTAGCTCCTCCTCCACCTCCCTGCTCATCCAGTGTCATGTTTTTTCTTTATTTCTTTCTTTAAAAACAACAGAAGCCCCAAGTAAGACAAAACTAAGCAAAAACACACAAAAGTCAACGAGGACAGTTTGTGTTGACCAAATCCTCATGAGCGTGCGGTCTGTCCTGGAATGTGGCTGATGTACCGAGTTTCACTCCATTAAGGAAAACCGATTTTTCTCCCCAGCAGGTGTCAATTTCAAAGAGCTTCTTGTCCAGGGTGGGATTTTGTACCCATTTCTCTTCCTCCATTCTTGGAGTTTGTGTGGTTTGAGATTATACACATTTTGTGCATTCTGTCACAGTCTCTGTGTTCATAAGTGCAATAATCCTATTGTATCTGGAAAATGCTGTTTCCACCTCTTGTGGCTTTTGAAATCTTCCTGCTTCTCTTCCATGTAGACCCCTGAGCCTTGAGAGGAGGAAGTCGATAAAGACATCTGTTTAGAACCGGTTGAGTGTTCCAAGGTCTCTCACTTTCTACAATTTTGAGTCTTCCTATTAATTCCCATCTACTGCAAGAAGAAGCCCGTCTGCTGAGGTTTGAGCTCTGCACTATCTGTAGTATAATCTGCAGAACATCATTAGGGGTCATTTTATTGCTATGTTCATTTAGTGGAATGAGAGTAGTGTCCATGACATATGTTGACATAAAAACCACAGCTCTCTTCTTAAATGATTCAGGAGCACAGATTTAGATTTCCCCCAATTCCAGGTTCCAATGTGGAAGCATTTTCAAAGCCTTTTTCTAGTTTTACAGAACAAAGTCAGATCAGCATAAATGTAAAATGCATTGGTGGGGAAGAAGAGGCAGGAATGAGATCTACGGAGCTGTTCCATATGTCTAAGTTCCTGTATCTGCTGACATCCTTAGCTCTTGGATCTAGTGTTCTGCTAAGTCAACAGCTTTTGTGGTGCTTTGAGTAAGAATTCCCAATAGGCCCTCATATTTGAATGCTTAGTCCTCAGGAAGCAGCATTAGTTGAGAAGGATTAGGAGGTGTGGCCTTGTTGGAAGAGTTGGGACCTTGCTGTTGAGGTTTCTAAAGCCCAAGCCAGGCCCAGTGTCTCTGTTTCTCTCTCTGCCTATTGATCAGGATGCACCTCTCAGCTACTGCTCCAGTGCCCACATGCCTGCTGCTATGCTCTTGGCCACGCTGATAATGGACTAAGCCTCTGAAACTGTAAGTGAGCTCCAATTAAATGATTTCTTTCATAAGCGTTCATTGGTTCATTACTTACAGCAACAGAACAGAGACTAAGATAACTTATAAGGGGTTTTTAGTTATGACCACAATATGTTAGTTCAGTTACAGAGTGGGGCAAAGAATGACTGTTCAGAAGCTGAAACCTAGCCTGAGGTAAAGCCTCTGAATCTGCAAAATTCCAGAATTTTGCAGAATTCAGAATACTGAAATTCTAGTCAGTCCATCACTCTCTGCAGACAGATTCCTTCCCGGAGTTTTTTGTTCACAGCTAGACACAACAGCTTCCTTTTTAGGACTTTTTGTTCATACATATATAGTCTCAGGTTCTTGGTCCCATTAACAGTGTCAGGGATGGGTTTCAGCTCATGGAGTGGGCTTAAATAGAATAAAAAGTGGTTAGGTACGTCTGTAACATTCGTGCGACTAGTTTACAAGTGTGCATACCTTGCAGGCAGGGCCTTGTTATAGCTTGCAGGTTTTGTAGCTGGGTGAGATTGGTGACTTCTCCTGCAGTGGTGTGTATGCACCTCTCAGTACCATGAATGTAGTCAATAGGGATGCAGCTTCCAGTGGACTTTTATTTCTCCAAACTTTATGCTATTAGTATGTGGTATCTTCAGCAATAACATCTTTACATTAGATTGTGGAGGTATAGCATTTGCAATAGCCTATAATGTTTGGAGGGTCTATGGAGCCACTAGGGCCAGTGACTCAAGATAATGTAACCAATTTCTGGTACTTGAAGTTTAAGTTGTAACAGATAATGTCTAATTGGGGCACCGTCTCTCTTATTACTTGCTAACTCTGTTGAAACTTTATACATATGCATATATACAGTAGTAGGTTCAAAACAGCTTTTGAGAAGGGCACTAGTGTAGTTATCCCTCCGTGAAGTCCCCTCTCCCCACTACCTTCTCATCCCACTCCTCATTTAATTCTGGTCTAATCTCCCCTTGTCCCTTTATAGCGCTCTATCTGGTCCCTTACTAACAACCTAAGCTCTGTGGATACTCTAAATGAAGTATACGCCTAAAGTTTAAAAGCTCACATCTACATATAAGGAAAAATGCAATAGTTGTCTTTCTGGCTGTGAGTTACTTCATTCAGGATGATTGTTTTTAGCCCTCTACATTTTCCTGAAATTTTTATAATTTTAATTAACACCTTAATTAAATTAATTGTTTTTAATTAATTAATTAAAAATTTTGTTTTGCATAACTATGCCACATTTTCATTATACATTCATCAGCTGATGGACATCTAGGCCATTTCTAATTCCTAGCTTTTATTGATAGAGCAGCAATGAACATGGATGAACAAGTATCTCTGTAGTGCAATATGGCATCCTTCGTATAGATGCCTAAGAGCGGCACACCTGGATCTTGAGTCCCAAGTCCCATCTTCCTGAGGAACTTCCATACTGCTTTCCATGGCTGTACCAGTTTACACTCCCACCAGTAATGGATGAGAGTTCCCCTTATTCAACATACTCATCAGTATAATAAGCTACCATTTGTTTTATTGCTCTTGGCCATTTTGACTGGGGTACAATGAAATCTCTAAATAGTTTTAATCTGTATTTCCCTGTTGGCTAAGGATGTTGAACATTAAAAATAAAGTGTTTCTCAGCCATTTGTGTTTTATATTTTGAGAGCTCTGTTTAGTTCTACACCCATTTTAAAAGTGGTTTATTTTTTTTTGTATATTCTAGGCAGTTACTCTATCACATGTATAATTGGTAGCTTTCCCATTCAGAATGCTGCTTCTTAACTCCGACTATGGTGTTCTTTGCTGTACAGCATTTTTTACATTGATTGTGTGAGGCTGGCACTACACCTTTCTTAAAGATATAGTGAAACGTAAATCACTGAGAGTGTTAAGCCCCCCCTACCCCCAGTATGTTTAAACTTCGCATAAACATTCTGTCGTATGGAGCTTATGCAACTCTCTCAGGACGGTTTTCTGTGTTGAAGGATGTAACTCTCCCATGTTCACTTTGTGTTTTCTGAGACAAAAGCTTGCTCTGTAACCCCATGTACTGACTGGTTTTGTGTGTCAACTTGACACAGACTAGAGGCATCAGAGAGGAAGGATCCTCAGTTGAGAAAATACCTCTGCAAGGTCCATCTGTAAGGCATTTTCTCAATTAGCGCATGTGGGTGGTACCGTCCCTGGGCTAATGGTCCTGGGTTCTATAAGAAGGTGGGTTGAGCAAGCTGTGGGAAACAAGCTGGTAAGCAGCTCTCCCAATCACATGGCCTCTGCATCAGCTCCTGTTTTGAGTTCCTGTCCTTGACTTCCTTCAGTGATGAATAAATAGCAAAGCTGTAGTGTAAGCCAAGCAAACCATTCCCTTTCCAACTTGCCTTTTGGTCATGGTGTTTCTTCGCAGCGGTAGAAACCCTAACAAGGACACCCCAGGTTGTCAGGCCAAGCTCAGATACAAGACTAGACATCGTGAGAACCTCCTTTAACATTTCCCTTGCCAGACCCTGATCAGTCATCAGACCAAGGGCAAGCCTAAAACTAAACAAAACCTGTTAAATTAACTGTGGTCATTAACCTTAAAAAATTTAAACTTCAGGATTTTAACTTAAGTTTAAAGGGGTCTTTAAAGTTCAGGGCAGTTTTAATTTTGAGCTTAATAAGACTTCTTTATTAGATAACAGAATATTCAGAAGTACCTGAGAAATAATCCCGGAAAATCCCGAAGGAGGAAACAATTGGGTTTTCCCGTGTAAGGATGAAGAGTCACACCCAGCTGATTCTGTAAATGAAACAAAAATGTGGACAATAGTGCAGCATAACAGTTTCATGGAGGAAGAACTTTCTGGAAGGCATTTGTTTTTACTAGATTCAGTAGACAATGATGTAACAGATTCTCAGGCTGTACCAAAACCAATTTAGGTGAAAACTTCTAAATAATCTAACTTCTACTAATTGTATTCTTGGTTCAATACTTCTTTGGTCTCCAAGGAAATTTGAGAAATCCGGAATTATGTTTCTATTCCATGACCACCACATTATTCAGAAGAAATCTTTAAAAAACTTCCAATTCACTCCAATTTTCCCTTTAAAATCCACCTCAAGCCTGTTTATATTGCCATTTAAATTTTTTTGTGATGTTGTACAAAAATATAAACTTTAAAAATGAAGTTTTAGTAATCATCAGTATAAAGGAGTCTGGGTGGTTTGGGTTTTCAGTGCCTAAAAAGCCTGGAATGAGAAAAAGAGCTGTTTCCATTTTTTTTGACATAAAAGACAAGTTAAAATTTCTTATTTTGCTAATACTGTGAGCACATCAGTGGATGGATGCTTAATTTGACCAGGCAGCCAGCCATCTATTAAGTATACCTGATTTGAAATGAACTTTACTTTTTTTAGTTACTTGCTTGGTTTAACTTTGACAGCATATAAGAAGGCTAAATAAAGCTTGTATTTGTAAATTAATTATGCTTGTATTCAGCATGACCATAGCCATAGTTCTGAGCACATTATAAAGAATTTGATCATTTGTAAGGTGACTGACCATTAACTTGTACAGCTAAAATATTTGTAACAGTTTACAAGAAGTTAGTAGCTTTTATAACACTAGGATTTTATAGTTTTATCACTGTTTGAACTTTAAAACATTAAATTGAAGATCCTTTAGCATCAAAATAAATACAGTCGCAAAGACAAAGGGACTAGACCTATATTTTTCGGTCAGTTTCTGATAATGAGAATAAACCTTAGGAATTTACAGAACTTATTTATTAAATATGCCTTATTTATTTAACATAAGTTGATTCTTATTTAAAAAAATTAGAACCTGGATTTGAACACTGCTAGCAAAGATGTGAGTAGTTAGACACACATCTCCAAGTCAGTTTTTATTATCCCGAGTTTTGTTTCATTATATCTTTAAACTTTGGAATTTGTTGTCATATAAAAGTCATCCTAATTCAAAATATCTTAGAGACCTGCTGTGGCCTCCTTAGTATAAAGGAAGGCATAGTAAGCAGAGGGCTCAGGATGACTAAGAAGTTTCCCAAGTGCTGCCTTTACCACTAACAGCCACAGCTGTTCCTGGCTTCCCTCTTAGGCAGGTCTTGCTGCTAGTGTTTTCTAGAGATGGTGGTGCCAGCCGGTCAATATTATTTTCATGTTTTAATAAGATTGGATTTACTTGCTTTTTAATTTAGCTGAAGGAGCACACGAAGCTTTCCTTCCATTTCCATCTCTTTCTTCCATTTATAATTAGGGATGGGTACATGTGGGGAAATATAAAATGCATAAATTTTATAATTGATAAGGAAAGATTATATCTGTGAGTTACTGTTTAAGCAACAGCTTTATTTAATGGACTGATAACTCATTCTACTTCAGGTGTTACATTTCTCATAGAATTTAACCAAGAGTCTCAAAGAAGCAACGTCAAAATTCTTAGTGGTGATAGGCAGGTAAGAGCATATACAATCTGACATAGCCTGAAACTGAAAAATGTGCTCCTTTGGTTTATTTACCATGAAAGTCAAGCTCTCATTTAAGCATTGATCGGAAGAGCAGGAGAGAATGCCCTTCCTATACTGAATGACCCCAGGAAATTGAACCAGCATTGCCATAAGTGCTCTGTGTCCTAGGTGCACTTGTTTCGCTGGTCTTGTTTGAATGTTTTTCTCCATCAAGAGACCATTGATCAATGTGTATTGAGTTGTTGCCAGTATGAGGGTAAGAAAACGAAAAATAAACAAAAGTTAAACAAACAGACAAAAAGCTATGCTTTGGGGAGCTAGGCTAGCTCATGCTGCATGCAGGTGGTGGAGCCTTGGCCGCTATGCCTAGGAATTCAGGTGTTGCCACTCTGCCTGGTGGGTCCTGTGTGGAAAAGGCCGACAGGCAGCAAGTAACCACAGAGCTTTGAGTTCCAATTAGCTCATGCAGGAAGATGAGCCCCAAAAGTGCGTGATTGTCCTGAAAGTCCAGTGGTGGCAGAGTTCATTCTGCCCACACTGCCAAGACGTGTCCAGAAAAAATATTTTTCCTTTCTCCAGTTTATAAAAATAATAGACTAAAACTTTATTTCCCCTTTCATGGGCTCTCTTTACATTAGGTCCTATGTATATAAAGTTGCAGAGCTATAGCTCCTAATTACTTTGTTTTGTGTATATTAACAAACGTTTCAATAATTGTACAGAATGCTCTGTTGGAAAGGACTGAGGAGAATCTGGGCTGATCCCACTCTCTCACTTAAGGTCTCAAACCCTTTTCAGTGAGAGACTCAAGTTTTCTGCATCTCTATATCTATTCAAAGAAACCTTTTCTTATCTTCCCATGAGGTTGTATGCCTCACACTAGGGCCAGTTGCAGGAGTCACCACAGGCATCATGGCAGGCAGGGAAATGACCCTTAAAGAGGTGAGAATGGAAACTGTCCAGTAAACTTAGTCAAAATAGATCTCACAGAGCGTCAGATGCCAGGGATTGGTAGCATATTTATACACAGTATAATTTGGGAAAAAAGTTTTCTGATGTAATACAATCCCCGGTTTGCAAGGAGACATGCTTACCTTGAAACTCAACTTTAAGTGTGTGCCATTTCTTCCAAGGTGTGTTCTAGAGATAGTCTACATGTATTTAGTTAGCTTAAGGGCCTAGGGAAGGATACGGCACGGGAAGGATATCAGTCATAGGGTAGATAGCATAGATGTCATTTAAACTATTAACCATCTACAGTCCTGGTCAAAGGTGCTTGACATGGCCTGGTCCTCCATATAATGCAGATCACCAGGCTGTTAATCACCTCCAATTCCCAGCCTTCTGGATGGAAATAAGGTTGCATGTCCTTTCCTTTGAGAGGACAATCATATGTGCTTAATATTTCTGGTTTCCCTGGAGGTCTGTGGGCACAATGACCTTCACACTTATAAGTTCATGTATGCAACTGTATTGCTGTGTTCAGAAAACACTTTTCTAGAAGGGCCAAATAACTTATATTGTAGTTTACCAGGAGAAAATGAAAATATATGACTATTTTACCTTTATGTTTATGTGGTAACTGCTCAGGACATCCTGAAACATTGTTATTTCAGGATAACTTGGGATACAAGAAAAATTAATAGATGTCATGAAAGTCCTGCCATGATTATTGACTGAAGACAAGTAAAAGAATGAATTAGCTGACAGAAAGCACAGTTATCGACAGCCTTTTGGGGTCCAGCTCCAAGGTCCTCTTCAGGGTTCAGATTGGATGCTCCAGGAAATGAGAAGAACTTATTTATTTCTTAGTGTAACTGAGGATGAATGAACTCTCTCACACATGTGCTGCTCTGAACAAGAGTCTTTATTCTTCTGCCTCTATTCTAATTTTCTATCCTAATTATAATTACTCCTAGCTTCTTCTCTTTTTAGCCTCCAACCTTTTTTCTCCTATAGGAGGCTTGGAGTGATAATAAAAAAATTAAAAGAGTTACCTCTCATTGCTCAAAAGCATATCCTAGGGTAAGCGAATAAGGAGCTGAGCCATTTACCATGGCAACACAAGGATTTCAAGGTTTCAGGAGTAAGACTGTGACCAGACAGGGAGGAGGACACAGTTTCCATTGACAGACTTTGAGACATAGGTCTGTTGTCAGCAGACTGGCAAGCAAAGAACTGGCAGGTTTCTCTTAGGGTGCTTTGTGTAGCAACCTTGGTTGGACACCTGTGATTCTGACCTTGTGCATAACTGTAAAGTTTTAAACTCATGATCTATTTGCAAAAATCCTTTAGTCTAGTTTGAACTTGCTCTGAGGTGAAAGTGAGCTTATTGTGTGCAGTTAGTCTGAGCAAAAGAACAAAGCAGGCTTTTAAGTGTCTACAGTCCTCATGGGACAATAGATCCAGTTATTTTCAGTTTACCAAAGAAGAGCAATGGGGGAATTTCAAAGCATCAAAATGATTTTTCAGTTTAAGTTTTGTCTTTTGTACTCCATGTCTTTTGATTTTTCTTTAATATAATTCAAAAGCTGTTTTTAATCTGTTCTGCTGTCTTGCCTGATAGCGTTTCTACAAGAAAGCAGCTGCCTTTGTGCTGAGAGCAGTTGGTAAACATTCCCCGCAGCTGGCCCAGGCCATAGTCGACTGTGGAGCTCTGGACACACTGGTGATATGCTTGGAGGACTTTGACCCTGGAGTCAAGGAAGCTGCAGCCTGGGCACTTGGATATATTGCAAGACATAATACAGGTAATAGAGCATATTTGAAAATAGGGTAACACCAAATTTATTACATAAATCCAGTTTTAATAAATAGTTGAATGAGTTTTAGGGTGATTTAATACATGATAAGTCAGGTTTTGAATGTTAGTCCAGCTATTTAGATCACATGCCCACAACATGCTTATACATATTAGTCTTACAAGAAAAAAAATGAAGGAAAGGGGTGGTGTGGAGGAAAGAGACTGTTCTCAAAGGCTTTGGTAGCCAGTTCTGTGAATGGTAGCATCAGAATCTGGGTTTAATTCTGGCTGCCAAGTTCATGTTACTATCTACTTTCTGAGATACTGTTGACAACCCATAAAACTAGCAGTATCAGTAGAGACAGAAAAATAGTATATAAGAAAATTAAGAAAGACTATTATTGTGTTCCTTGGAGAATTTAAAATTAATATATTAAAACTCATTACATAATTTGTAGAGCAGCAAGTAGTTCTTTGCTTTTCTTTCTTCTTTTTGTTTTGATTTTCAAGATTTTTAAAAAATATTTATTTAACATGTATACAATATTCAGTCTGTGTGTATGCCTGCAGGCCAGAAGAAGGCACCAGACCCCATTAGATGGTTATGAGCTACCATGTGGTTGCTGGGAATTGAACTCAGGACCTTTGGAAGAGCAGGCAATGCTCTTAATCTCTGAGCCATCTCTCCAGCCCCTGGTTTTCAAGATTTTTAAGACAGGGTTTCTCTGTGTAGCCCTGGCTGTCCTGGAACTCACTCTGTAGACCAGGCTGCCTTTGAAATGATAGAGATCCACCTGTCTGTGCCTCCCAAGTGCTGGGATTAAAGGAACGTGTCACCATGCCCAGCTTAGAACAATGGTTCTTTTTTAATTTTATTATTATTATTATTAAAAATTTCTACCTCCTGACCCCCTCCCCCCTTCCCCTCCATTTCCAGTCCAAAGAGCAGTCAGGGTTCCCTG
>LOEQ01000719.1:277409-296594 GCA_001685075.1 Bramus lutescens | reverse complement strand
GAGTCAGTGAGAGGCAGCAGGAGGCATCACAGCCAGACAGCATGCAGGAGTAGCAGATACACAGATGCTGCAGCAAACTCTCTCTCCAGGTCCTTGGACAGCCTCTCAGACTGGAGGGTAGAGGGTAGGCTCCCTTAGGCTCTTTCCTCAGGCTCATCAAAGTCTCCTCAGCTATGCAATCCCTGAGCCCTTCCTGATCTGAAGAAGAAACCTGGCTCATCTTAATCACTTTCATTCACACATTGCTATTCTCAGAACAAGTTTGTGAGAATTGTCGTCAATGAAAGCTTTCCAACAAAAGAAATAAGCTCTTCTGGTTCCATTGTGTAGATTTTTCCTCTCAATGGTAAAATATGGGGTTTGTATTATTGTATTATTATTATTATTATTGTTATTATTAGGAGTAGTAGTAGATCATTGTGTTCCAAAAATCAAAACTATTCCAACCCAGAAGTGGGAAGGCCAAGCTTGAAATAGGCTACTATAATTTTAACAACAATATTGTGAGGCCAGGGAGTGTTTCATGTTTGTATCTTCAGCTCTTCAACACAAGTACTGTGATTACCCCATTTTCTAGACAAGGGATCTAAGTCTTCAAGAGCCTAAATTATCCAAAGTGACACATATAGAAATTGTTAACATTTAGGACTCACATTCACATCTGTCACACAGCAAAATGACATTTTCCCCCATGTCAAATGAGGAAGGAAAGCTCTCCCTTCAAAGGTCAACAATTTGGGAGAGGGGAAGAACTAATCTACCTTACAAACAGATGGGGTTCCCTTCCAGGCTCTTAATTCTGGCTAGAGTTCAATGACAGAAATGACACCACTGTTCTGTAGATGAAGACACTGAGGCTTTTGTGTATGTGTGTGTGGGGGGGGGTAAGCAGCTTCATTAAAGTCACATAGGCATTCCATAGCCTAAGCCGAATTCTCGCCATAGTAGTATCTCTGTATAGTGTGTTACAATGACTCCAGCCTTCTGCACTGCACTGCCTGTAAATGCTCATGTTTATCAGAACGATATGGGACCAGATCTAGCTCCTGGGGTCGTGTAGAGATACCTGTTCCTCAGAGTAATCAAAGTTATCCTCTTACACAATCATCTTTAAGAGCAGTTGGCACTGTGAAGAAATATTTAGTGGGATGAACCAATAGGCTTAATTAAGATCAGTTAAGTTCCAAGACTAAATTGGATGGTCTGAGGAATAAAAAGCCCAATGGGGCAATTGCAGACACAGCCTTGGGGCTCAAACAAACTTGAACCTTATTTGATGGCCACAAGCATTTTCAGGTTGATGTATGTTAAGTTCGTTATTTGTAAACATTATAAATTGGTAGATACAGTATGGGTACAGCCTTAAAACAGACCAGGGATTTCCAGTAGCTGTCCAAGGTAAAAATAAGAGCATAGGAAAGGCAATGGAGTGTTACAGTGCCAGTAATCACTATTTCTACTTTCATCAGGGCCTCCCTGCCCCATCTAAAGCTTCTTCCTCTCCTGTAACAGGCAGTTTCAGTGATTCACCTCCCACAGAGCCATTTGAAGAAGCTTAAATGTACGAGTGTAGGGGGACAGTGGGTCCTAGCAAGGCGAAAATTCAAGTTGGTGGTTCTGAAACTCTAATGTGATTCAGGGATACCTTGGGAAACACAAATCTTTTGGACACCCCCCCCCAGAGCTTCTGAATGGTCAGGTCTTGGGAGAGACCTGAGAACTGGTGTGCCCAGCATCTGTCCAGACAAGAACCAGGCTGAAAGCACAGTGTTGTCACTTTAAGAACCTTGGGTCTCCAAGAAAGCCCTCTGTCACGACAACTGAACTTTCAGTTGTTGTAGGTTCATACACGTGAGGGTAGAGTTGGGTTTAAAATTGAAAAGAATATCAACACCTCTATTCTCACTAAAAATAGAAACCAAGGAATGTAAAATTAAAGCAAAGAAATACCAATCATGCTGTCCTAAGACTTGCAGATACAGATTGTCCTAAACGAACATCGCTGCATTCCTCATTTAGCCACTGATGAAAGTGCAGACAGGAACGGCCATAAATAATTCACCAAGGCCATTGGATTAAAGAAATGGTGAGAGAAAGAAATGAGAAAGGAAAAGAGGATAAACTTCCACTTTAATGTAGATTTTCTATTTTCCTTATGTACAAAATATACAACTGAGACAAAGAAAGACTCCTGGCCTTGTGCTGCTTAGTCAACCTGATACAAGCTAGAGTCATTTTGGAAGAGAGAACCTCAAGTAAGAAAATGTCCCCACCAGATTAACCTGTAGGCAAGCCTGTGGTGCATTTTCTTGGTTAATAATTGATGTAGGAAGGCCCAGCTCCTTGTGGTTAGTGCTACCCCTGGGATGGTGGTGTTAGGTGTTATAAGAAGGCAGGCTAAGCAAGCCACAAAGATCAAGACAGTAGTAAGCAGCACCCCTTGATGGCTTCTGCTTCAGTTCCTGCCTCCAGGTTCCTGTCATGATTGAATTCCTGTCCTGATGTATAGGATGAAATAAACCCTCTCCTCTCTGGTCATGGTGGAAACCCTGAGTAACACAGAAAAGCAAACCGAGGCTTGGAGATTAAACAAACAAACTCTCTACTCCTCTGCAGCAATGAACAACTTAGAAGATGCCCAGTTGTCTCCCCCTATCCAGCATCCTTTAGGACAGTTCTAAAGACAAAAGACCTTCCGATTAAAATGGAAAGAGCATGAAGCTGGGGTCTGGGCTCTGCACCTCCTCTTTGGGCTCACCACACAATGTGATGGAAGAACAATTCTTCCCCACAGGGCTGCCCCAGGGATTCATGGTGAAAAGGATGTAATGTCACATTTTATAAACTGAAGAACACTGAGATGTCATGGCTATACTACAGTGGTGGATTTGATGTGACCAAGGGGCTCATTGACATTTCATTACCAGGGTCACTGGTAGATGAGCCGGAATGGCGGGAGGCATGGAACAATTACACTCAAGGCTTTTGTGTTGGTCACTATTTTATAAGTTCTTGGACTTAGCTGACTGTGTCCTGAGCATGGGGAACTTCTAGATCAGTGATATTTAGCTTTCAAATGCTCCTGGCTTTTGGTTGGTGGACTATTTGGCCACATCTTGGTTCTTCTAACTTAGCAGGATTTCAGCTTTGGCTGCACAGTCCATACTGAAGACCACGTTGATCTGAGCATCAGCCGTGATGGACTTGAAACAATATGAAGACCTTTGTAGCAAGTCCCAAAACAATCAAGGTCAAATTGCAATGGCATAAGGACTGCTCTGCTTGGATTAGCACCCATGATCAACAGCAATGACAACAGGGTCACTTGACCACAGTCTCTGCTTAGAGGAATGTGCTCATTCTAGAGTTGGAGTGTGTGGATACTATTTATAGAAAGCATGGTACACACGTCCATGACCATTCTGCAGCATAAAAAAGCAAACCACAGTGAAGCCTAAGAAGGGATTTATGGCTGGTGTAGATAAAAGCCCCAATGCTGCAGTAGTAGCTTAGTAACCGGGGTCATACCACTATCCATCATGTGTGCAGGGAGGTAGAGCAAGGAAGATGCAGGGTAGAGTTGGAGGAAGGAAGAACTGGTAAGAATTGTTTGATTTGGGGAAAAATATTACTTCTGTTATTCTTTTATTTTATAATTCAAAAGAAAGCTGCTTCTATGAATCTAAGCAGCACAGCCACCTAAGCTGCATGGTGCTTTGTGTGGGTGAAGGCCATGTGTCCCAGACTGAGTGAGGGCTTCCACTTGTGCCGCATCCCCGACGGCATTGGGTAGTGTGTGCACTCTACACCCTTGACTGTGTGTGCGATGTGACTGTTTGAGTCTCTGCCCTGACACAGAATCTGTGGTCCAGAGAGGGCCAAGGCTCTACCTTGCACTGGCAGCCAAATTCGGAAACATTAAAGCCATTCCCAGGTAGTGATGGTTTTGAAAGCATAAAGGGGTTATAGAAAACAACTGAGATTTTGCAGGGAGAGACCATCGGTGAAGGTGCAGCTTCATTTGCAATAGACATCCCAAGATTGAAGGGGTCATGGAGAGAAGTTGAAGCTTGGCAACATGTGACAAGGTTAGAATCCCTAAGGAGAGCCCAGTCGCAATGGAGAACCCAGTAGTTTGGAGATGCCAGTACCTTTTGATGACCACAGGACAGTAGCAGCTGTAGAAGGGAAAAGCCTGAGCCTAGGAGACAAGTTGTATGTTCTTCAAGTGGCAGAGTGGGAGAAAGGGAGCTGCCAGCTCTTTGGAGCCTCAAGGGTTATGAATGGGTCCTGACATAAAGTACTGAAATTTTTTACACTGTTGACTATTGCTATATTTGATATTACTGTAACTCTGTCCCAATGCTTCCATCTTGGAGTGAGAAAATATATAACTCAGTTTTTTATTCTACAGGAATAATAAGAATTCATAAGACTTTGGAATTTTGGAGAGACTTTAGATATTTTAGAGGGATTTGATCTGTAAAGGAGACGTTTGATGTTTTAAAGGGACTGAATGCTTTAAAGCACTCGAGTTTTAAAGACTGTGAAATCTTTAAAAGTTGGAATGTGTTTTAGAACAAGATATATTAATACTTGGAGATAAACAGGAGTGGAAGATTATGGTTTAATGGTGATATGTTTGTGTGCCAAGCTGAAAAGGTCCTGGTTTGTGTTTATGTCAACTTGACACAAGTTATAGTCCTTTGGGAAAGGTGACTCTCATCTGAGAAAATGCCTCTATGAGTCTGGCCTATAGACAAGTCTCCTGGACATTTTCGCTTTCTTTCTTCTTTCCTTAATTCTATTCTTTCCTTCCTTTCCTTCCTTCCTTCCTTCCTTCCTTCCTTCCTTCCTTCCTNNTCCTTCCTTCCTTCCTTCCTTCCTTCCTTCCTTCCTTCCTTCCTTCCTTTAATTAGTGGTTGATATGAGAGGACACAGCCCACTGTGGTACCAAACAGAGGCAGGTGGTACTGAATTGTATAAGAAAAAAAAATACAAAACAGGGTAAACAAGACAGAGAAACAAGCCGTAAACAGCACCCTCCATAGCCTTTGCTTTAGCTCCTGCTTCCAGGTTCTTGCCTTGAATTCCTTCCCTGACTTCCTTCAGCAATAGAGTGTGATCTGAAAGGTTGTAAACCCTTTCCTCTCCAAGTTGGTGTTGGTCGTAGTGTTTCATCACAGCAAGAGAAACCTAACTAAGACAATTGGGATGAAAATACAGTGGTCTGTATGCCCCAGGGCACATCTAATATAACAGCATTTGGCTAAAATGCCCAGTGGGGGGAACTTGGGCTCTGAGTTGACAAACATGACTTTTAATCTCAGCTTTATCATTTACTTACTAAGTAATCTGGGCCAGTTATTTAGCCTTGTTTGGTCTCAGTTGTCCTTATATTTAAAGCACTTTACCAGAGAGCCTGGTACTTGACAAGTACCAAGCAAGTACTTGACAAACAAGAGGTGTTATCACTAACGTAACTCACTGAGAATGATCCTATTGTCCTTACTGGATTCATAAAATGATAAGATGTTTTGGTATAGGCCTAGTCAAATCTGAACACAAACCCATAGTGTTTTTACTTAGGGGTGATATGGGTGCACTCCTCAAAGTTGTCCCTGCTCTACCAAACACATTGTCTCAGCATGATTTTCTCAGCTTTCTGCCACCTTGACCTAAGTCTCTGTGTTTCTGGATTCTGTGCCTCTCCCTGTTGTCCCTGTCACTAACTCTCTGAGCACTCACTTTTCTGACAACTGCTCTAGCTCTCTGTGCTTCATGCCATTACTGCAGTGACCCGCTGTGGAGAGTCGGGGTGCTTTGGAGACCAGCAGCCATAGAAACTAGAAAGGGGAAAGGGGTGAAGCACAGAAAGCCCTTAGAAAGAGAGATGTGTTTCTCAAGGGACGGTACACAGTTGCCAGGAGGCGGTCTAGTGTTTGGTGCAGAAAAGAGAGCAAGGCAGGAAAAGTGAAAATACTCAGGGCCAGAACTTTTGCGGGGGTGGCTGATAGGGCTCGCTGTACTGAAAGGGGGCTTGAGAACCAGACTTTATAACCTGCATGCAGATGGCAGCTCAGGAAAATCAAGCAAATCCCCAACAGACCATGGGACCATAGATGAAACTGATAAAATTCCAGGTTCTCATTGCTGTACATCAACTCCTAATTCAAAGACCTAGGGGGGAGCAGTAGGCCCTGGGAAAATGAAGCTGACCGTGTGCTCTTCTAGGGCTTGAAGAAGACATCATGAAGGCAGGTCCCTGCTACTGCTGGCGTTGCCTGTTCCTTTCTTTTCTCTCTTTTTCATTCTTCCATCCCTTTCCTCTCTCAGCAGAATCCATTTTTTATACAAATTTTCTGTAGACATTTTTAAAAGATGGAAAATGACAGTTACTGTGTTAGAAGGAGTAGGGGTTGGGTCTCACGTTCTGGTACACATTTGGTAGCTGTGGCATACCTAACCACACCATACGCATGGCTTTGAGAAACCCATCTTGAAAACTTCTGCTGAAACTCCTTAGGGGCGGCTATTCTGAATCAACTCTAACCACACATCGAAAGGTAATTGTCACAATAGAATTTTCAGAGGTGGGAATATGTGATATAGAATATTTGTGTCCTGTTCTGTCCTCCATTCTTGTCAACCAGAAGTTAAAGTATTGACTAGCGCCCAAAATACAAGAAAACCAGGCAGTCCCGGAAATGTTTCTCGTCTTCTCAGAGACCCATCCTATGTTGTGATATCACTTCAAGTTGTTCTTGAAAGGCTGAAAAATTTACTCTTCATCATTAATACATTGTACCAGGGACTTGGAAGGGACAAGACTGAATACCCTGTGATTGTTAAAGCCATTGTTAGAATCAACAGGGACTGATCTCCATACAAATGGCTTCCATGGAGAAGAAACTGCAGATTGAGGGGGCATGAACTCTACAATTACAGTAGGATTTTTTCCCAGCTCATTGTGAAAATGCATTGACCAGACAAAAAAGCCAGTTGTCTGCACAGAGGTCTTCTGAACGAACGGGACGTTCAACAGTACTGGCGTGTGAAGCTGGATCCTTGCAGCCGCAACATTTACAGTGAATGTTTATTCATATGGTTTCCAGCACCTTTGAAAAGGACTATAGAAAGAGCTTAGATTCTAGGCTTATTCTGAGATCTGATGGTTCTTATCTTTACATTAAAGTAGTTCATTCAAACCCATTTGCTCAATTACGAATTATGTAACAAGTAAGTAACAGCTGGAGACTCTCTGAAAGAGAAACCTTGGCAGGGCGATCTTCCATCATGAGAGGAGGGAAAGGGGATATGGGTATCACTGTCTACCATACAGGGTCAGAAAGAATAAAATCAGCACTGCATTGACATATATAGCATTGCTGTTATCTAAAAAGTAGATGCAAAAAGAATTGGACTGGACCTTCAGGTTCCACAGGAATCTACATGTTCATGGGAGATAATCTAGCATAGGGAATTTTCAGAAAGATCTCACACTCTAATTCTTCCTTTCAAATCTGGGATTTTGTTCATCATGCATTTCTGAGCCATGTGGAAGAAATGATAACATTAATTAGTCCTTATGGAAATAAAGCAAATTGAATGTGTTTCTGAACAACTCATTTATATACAGGAATTAAATTTATCCTCAGAGAATTCCTCGATGTACCTTTGAACCAGAACTATGGGGGCCAACTTCTTATATTTAGTCCACATTAAACTCATACCAGGATATTTTTAGGACATTTAGAAGCTTGACTTCTGACTTTCCATTTTTGGTGTGACATCTACACAGGATGGCGATAATTGCTTCAGGGACTTAATAATAATAATCTTTTTCTGTGGGGAATTTATAATCTAGTTAGACAAGTAAATACACACACATCAAAAATCAGATAGCAAAGCAGAGCAGTGCCCATTTAAAGTATGATGGGACATGGAGCAGGTACCTCCAGAAATGGGAAGCAAGAAAGGCCATTATCAGACCTAGTTATCACTGGAAAACCTGTGGATCAAAGATTTCAGCCGGATCTTCAAACACTGGTAGGATTTTGATGACCAAAAATAATAGGAAAGAGAGTATCAATTTGGAGGTACACTAGTTCCCGACACAGCATGAAGAATGAATTAGGAGTTGCCATAACAACCTCCAAGGCTCATGGGATTAAAACGGGCAGGCTTTATCACTCACTCGGTTCCCAGTGTGACTTGGTGGCTGTGACGGTGATGGGACAATGAACGAGTCATCTCTTTTGGGTTGTTCAGGGCCCGCTCACGCCCTTTGCTGGTTGTTATCTGCAGATGGCTTCCCAGGTTATCACAGAAGGGAACGAGTGGATCGGACATGGGATTTTCCCAGCAGCCCAGCCTCACAGAGGTGTGAGTCGCTTCTGTTCACTGTCCAGCAAAGTCTGGCAGCCTCAGCCTAACTGCAGAAAACTGGGACGTGATGCTCATCTGAGAGCAAATGGACTCAGCTGGACTCAGCATTGTTTCTGCTGCTGCGATCGCATGGGGGCATTATGGAGAGGGTACTACAGTGGCACTTATGGCTGTGGCTGGTCACTCCATGTGGACTCAAACTCCCCTAACATCACCTTCAATTTTACCGTGTATATTCCTTTTGCTAGAAGCGATATTGGTGCTACCTTTAAGGACAGCTGGACCCAAAGGTTTAGACTGGTTTTCATAGGCATTTAATTGGAAGACATCGTTTGTTTCTTTGTGGATAACTGACGTACTGAAATGGAGTCAGTAAGGTGAAGCTTGGAAAGAGAGGAGAGACCTGGAAAGGAATACTTTTATGATATTTCATGTATACCCTCATGATTGCTTACTATTATCAGACCACAAAATTCTTGATTATTGCCCTAGAGAGGAGGGAGGCAAGTACTGCCCAAGGGAAAACTTGCTATCGTGATATTAAGTGTCTGAGAATTTGAGTGACTTCCAGGGAGAAGTACAGAACATTCTTAACAACACATTTAAGTAGCAGACAAGGGAATACTTCTCCTAACAGCAACAACAAAGTTGTGTGGCATCGAAAGGACTAAGTCACTGCAGGGCATTAGGATGCTCCTTTCTTGTACACATTGGATACATGGATCTGAGGTTGACCGTCAAGGTGTACATAGTCTTTGGATGGTGCCCCCAGCCTCAGCCCACAATGATGCTCAACTGCATCCACACCAGAGGACTCATGGGTCGAGATCACTTCTCAAAATGAACCATTCATTGCAGAGTAAAAGCAGAAACTTGAACTTTAACAGGATAAACAATACGGCTGCAATATTTTTAAAAACTACCTTCCCAACTACTGCATTTTGTTATGAAAAACCTTAACTGTTGTAGAAACTTGTGGGACTAGTTTAACCCAATGTCCCCAGAAAGATGATACCTGAGTCAGAGTTTACATTGAAATCATTCATTCTGAGCATCAGCGGCAGCAATAGCAGTGGGGACCCCTACTTACTAGTAAAACACATCATGGAAGGAAGCACCACCATGGGGTTTGATCAGTTGGTCACCATTGCGGGTAGCAAGAATTAGTGCCAGAGGCATTGCCTGCAGGGCATATAGATTGAGCCTCAGATAAAATAGAAGAAAGGCACGTTTTGGTTCTCTGTTTCTGTAAATATATACAGGCTGCAAACCAAGGGCCTGTTTCAAAAATGAAAGAATGAAAACAACGAGAGTTGGAACAAAGAGAAAGATGACATACTATTGACCTATCTGCAGGTCCTTCTAAACGCAGCATTCACCCAGACGTCTGGGGTGTGGGGGAGAAGCGGTTTTCATAGATCTTAATGAAATGTGCCTCTAAAGGGAAAAGCAAAATAGGAGGGGGGAGCTACCAATTCTTTTCTTCAAAAATAAATCTCACTGATAATGAAAGCCAACCAGCTCAGTTTGGGTCTGAGAATCCCAGCCTCCTTACTGAGTCTGGTGTTCATTGTGGTTTCCCCGGGGGTGAGTCTTGGCTAGACTATTTCATTCCGCCTTTCCGGGCAACTCTGTAATGTTTCTTTGCAGAGAAAAGAATCGATTTCAGTACACAGAAAAGAATCGATTTCAGTAGTCACATATCCCTCACTGACCTCCTCCGTGCCGCCCACTATAAATACAGTGCTTTGGCTTGTGCCCACGGTCAGGCAAATGTTTTGGCCAGATATTGGCCCCTGGGTGCTGGATTTTTTCCTTAGACGGAAGCGCTTCATTTTCCGTTCCCCCTTTCTCTTGTGCTTTCACTGTTCCGTGGTTCTGTGGTTCTGCCGTGCACTATGGTAGGCGGCGATGCCTGTGATTGATGGAGTCACAGCTTTACGGAGACTTCCAAGACAGAGAAGCGTGACCCGGACAGAAATGTCTGCGTGGAGTTTGCCTGCTAATCATTGCACTCTCCCCGTTTTCCTAAGCACAAGGGTTCATTGAGTTGGTGACACCTCTTTGAAATGATTACAACTTCAGTTATCCTGATGAAAGGATTTCCGTGCCGAGAACATAAGAGAAAATTGCATCAGGCTGTTTTTGCTAATGCAGTCATTTTCAGAACCACGGGAACATGGGAAGTTTTGAAGTTGATATAGATACATCAGTCTTCCGATGTTTATTGAAAAGACACATGTACTAAGAGTGCTAAGGATTCAGATTTGAGAAAGTCCCTACCCTGAGGAGTTTACGGTCTGGTGGAAATGATTGAAAAATAAATAATCAAGTTGCCTGTAGGAAACGCTCTAAGAGGAGGTTGGACAGTGTCGTTGAGGTGGGGAGAGGGGCTCTAACTTCACTCTGTCACATGGGAACAGGTGGGAAATAGGTTTCTATGGGGATGTCTTAAGAGATAGGCAAAAGCTTATCAGAGAAACAAGGAGGTGACGCATGGGTGCTGTAGTAGGACAGTGGCTGTCATCTCAGTTTGGAGTTTATTGCTGTGAAGAGACACCATGACCAAGGCAACACATACAGAAAGCACTTAGTTAGGTGGCTTGCTTACATTTTCAGAGGTTCAGCCCATTATAATCATGACAGGGAGCATGGCTGTGTGTTGGCAGACATGGTGTTAGAGTTGAGAGTCTTACATCTTGCAGGCATCAACAAGTCAGTTGACAGTCACATTGAGGGAAGCGAGCAAAAGAGACCCCAAAGTCTACCCCCACAGTGGCACACTTCCTCCAACAAGGTCACCTTCTAATAGTGCCACACCCTTTGGAGACCATTTTCTTTCAAACTCCCACATTCTGCTCTCTGGCCCCCGTATCATAAAGTCTCTTCGGAGACACATGGCAATCTCTTAACTAATATCCCCCTGTAAAAATCAAAATCAAAAAACAGATCACATACTTCCAGCATATAATGGCACAGGATATACATTACCATTCCAAAACACAGGGAAAGGAGCAGAATGAGGAAATTCAAGACCAGAGCAAGACCCAAGACCAGCTGGGCAAACTCCAAACTCTACATTTTTGTGTCTGGTACTGAAACACTCTTCAGACCTCCAAGTCCATTAGCTTTGTTGACTACACCACACTTCTTTCTCTCGGGTTGATTCCACTCCCTGATAGTAGCTTTCCTTGGCAGGTATCCCACAACTCTGGCATCTCTAACATCTTGGGTTCTCCAAGGCAATCCAGCTTCAATTTCACAGCTTCACACAATGGCCTCTCTACTAGGTCTCCATTCAGGGACACCCCTGACTCATGTCTGGCCTCAGTGACTGTTGTTAGGTGCTGCAGAGGCAACTTCTATAACCCATTTCTTCCACCTTAACTCTAAAGCCAGAACTATGTGGCTGAAACTGCCAGGTTCTGCTGCTTACTGGGGCTGGAACATGGCCCCTTGTTTAATGACATCTTCACCAGCTTTCTGTTTTCCTTTGCTGCCTAAGTTTGGCTGTCCTTGACTTTGGTCTTTAGACCAGGCTGGCCTCAAACTAAAAAAATCCATCAGCCAGTGACTTCCCAATGCTGGGGTTAAAGGCAAGTATCACTACATAAGGCTCTAAACTTTAATTGGTTGCCACAAATTGGAAATTTAGCTGGGTGGGATCTTGCTCTGAAGTAACCACTCCCTTTATTCCATTTCTCAATCTAAATATCACCTTCAACAAAGAATTTAGACCCATTCTGATTTCTCTTGCTCCTTTTCTCCTCAAAGTGTACTTTTTATAATTTACCATGCTCAACTTGCTACTTTTCATTATAAATCTTCATTAGAGTTATCACTAATATCTACATGACAGAGTCTATACGAGGCTATTTTGAGATTTCCACTGCCAATGGAGCTAATCCAAAACTCTTCACTTTAGCCTCAGGCAGACTCTTTGGACAAGGATAAAAGGCAGTCACTTCTTTCACCAAAATATCAAAAGAATGATCTCTAGGCAACATGCTAAAAAAAAAAATCCTCTGAAACATCTTGAGTGAGTTCCAGGCAGTTCAAACAACTCTGAGCATCTGTCTTCCAAGCTCCTACGTGTGTGACCCATTAAGCAGTGCCTAAAGCATCCCCCTACTTTCATAAGCCAAAGTACCAAAGTCCAAATTCCTTCAAACAAGCACAGGGTCCAGCCTCTTCCAGCAATCCCACAGTCCCTGGTAACAGCTTCTGTATATGTGGGAATGGCACAGAAGTAGGCTCCAGTGCCGGTGAAGGAATAGATGTGCGGACTAGGCAGAGCAAGCAGGTGAAGAACGAACCCTTCCTTCTTCCCTTGTCCTTCCTTATATAGGCTTCTAGTAGAAGGTGTGGCCCAGATTAAAAGTGTGTCATCCAGCCTCAAGGTCTGGATTAATGACCTGTGTCATCAAGGTCCGGATCAAAAGAATAATGTCTTCTTGCCTCAAGATCCAGATCACGAGCGTGCCCTTCATTTTTAGTTTATAATTCATTCCAGATAGAGTCAAATTGACAGCCAAGAATAGCCATCACAGTGACTTACTTGAAGAGTTGCACGAGAGTCAAGTTAAACATTAAGGTACTAGTATAGGACTCGCAAAGAAGTTAAAGCTAGTCGTGAAGGGTTCTCGGGGGCTTAAACGCTGGGCCTTGCACAGAGTGGGAAGATGGTCTAAGACTTGAAACTGACCATAGGCACAATTACGTTTGCATCTTAGAAGGTAAACCTCAGCATTCAGGAGGCAGAAGTAGAAGGATCTCTGTGATTTCAAGACCAGTCTGGTCTATAGAGCCAGTGCCAGGATAGGTTCCAAAGCTACAGAGAGAAAACCCTGTCTCAAAAAAAAAATGTTTATGAAGGCTGATGAAATACCCAGGCAAGAGGTAGCAAGGGCCTGATGTAGGTAGTGAGGATGGACTGGAGACAAAGATATGCTTCAGTGCATGACCCTTAAGGGGATGGGCTTTGTACAGTCAGGGTCAGGGTGTGAGGGAGAGGGCAGAGTCTGGGCTAACCATGTTTTACCCTTTCTTTCCTCAGTGGTACTCATTCTTCTTGTCACACTTGCTGCCCATTCCTGCCAGCAAACCTCCCAATATGAAAAGCTAAGTAAGAGGGTTTACGAAGTGATATTTGGGGCTGGAGAGATGGCTCAGTGATTAAGAGCACCGGCTGCTCTTCCTAAGGATCTGGGTTCAATTCCCAGCACCCGCATGGCAACTACAGCTGTCTGTAGCTTCTATTTCAGGGGATCTGATGCCATCGTGAAGACATAACCATAGACATCAGAGCACATAAAATCAAAAAATGAATTAAAAATGGCATTCAGAGAGTACACACATCCTGGATCCAGGGCATGACACACCGTAGCAAATCTTTAAATGTGTGCCAGTAATTATTGCTGTTAATAGTATAGGCATCTGGTCTGGTGATGCATCTCAGTTGGTTGAGTACTGACCTAGCATGCTGAAAGATCTGGACTCCATCCATAGTATTGCATAAACTAAAAGTGGTGGCCTATAACTATAATATCAGCACTGGTAAAGAGGATGCAGGAGGATCAGAAGTTCTAGTCCATCCTTGGATACACAACAATTTGAGAAAAATCTGGGATATCTGGGGTCCTGTCTTAAACACAGAAACAAACAAACAAAAACAACAAACAAACAAACCCACAATTACTGAGGCAAGTCTCATGCCAAAATTTCAGAGCCAATCTTGGGCTACACACCTGAATCAAGTTCTTATTCTACAGAATTTTGGCCCGTGGTATCTTATTGCCATGGTTCTCAGTCATACTTCCTTGAATGTGGAACTCACACTGCTTTCTTTAATTTACACAAAGAATCATGCAATGGCATTTCTATGTGTAGCAAAACAATATGAATGGCAAGAAGGTAGCATCCCGTATTTCTGGGGCAGAAAATTTAAATGCATCAATCCCTCCTTATCTGTAGTTTTAATTTCTATAGTTTCAGTTATCCTTGGTTAATCATGCTTCAAAAATAGTAAGTTGAAAAAGTTCCACAAATAAATTATTTGTAAGTGTTAAATGGCACACTCTGTGTGACCAGAGTTTGTCATCCCACTCTCTCCACCTGACACTGAGTCAGCTCCTTGCTCAACAGATCCGCACTTAATACATTGCCTTCCCAGCAGTTATCAATGGCCCCTCAGCTCATCGTCTTCGCAGACATGGTCGCTCAGGGTTTTTATTCAGGGTTTGCTCCTGCATCTGCTGGGTGTCCTGGGACCTGTCCTTCTCAGATGATAGATTACTCTGTTTGCTGAGTTGCTCTGGAAGAGTCTTGGCTACATCATCAGTTCTAGCTTCTGACTGGTACTAATCTCTTACTCTGCCTCCGTTTGCTTCCACAAAACCTAACAGCAGTTCTTCCTAATGTTGACAGCACAGAACATAATCTCTCTGCTCAATTATTATCTCTCAATGCAGTATCAAGCCCCTCTTGAAAAGAAAATTGAGATGAGGTTTTACTGGGCACTTGGGCTAGACTTGAACTTGCTATGTAGCTTGGGGTCTTTCTTCTTCAGCCTCCTGGGTGTTGTTCTAAGTGCATGCCACCATACACAGCTCCTGTGAATGGCCAAAGACTATGGCCTCTACACCAGGTCTCTCGCCATCCTTTCCTTAAAGAAGCAGTGTTGTGATTTACTTCTCTGCTGAAATGAAATTACGACTCTTCTTCCTTACAAGAGAAAAATATCCACGGTCAATTTTAGTTTCATATAGTTGGGTTTTTTCCTCTGAGTAATATATTGCTGTACATTGTGATGATGGATGTTGGCTCATTCGTAAGATGTAAAAAGGTGATATTGAATGACTTGGAGGAGAGGAGAAGTTTTTTTTCTGTTTGTTTTTTTGATGTGTCATCATTTGGTCAAGAGTCCCATGCAGGCCTTGTGCACTGCCTGTAACACTGCATGGCTCATCAGGTGATGACTTAAAAAGGAATTTGGTTTGCATGAGATACAAGGAAACTCATAGCAGAGTCATGCCATAGTTTTGACTCAGATAAACCGCCTCTTAAATAGCTAATTTTTCTTCAGCCTTTGGAATAACATGGTGTCTCACAATTACAGGGTATCTATAAATTACCTCGATGTTTTCAAGGTACCGCTATTTGAAAGAAAGAATGTTTTGTTATTTTGGGACAAGAAACTAATGTCTTTGTCTTTACGCCAGTGGAGATGAGATACTCTCTAATTCACGCAGAGGCTGGTTCTTTAAAGGGCAAATCCCTAAGTACACGTTTACAAGGCTCTGTGGAAATTCCAAGTTGGCCTCACACTTTACGGGAAGTCCTTTTGGGAATTTTGCCCATAATTCAGCAAGTTCAGCATTTGAGACTGGAAGGTTTGGATACACACTATTTAAGTAAAGAAAGGATGGGACCCACACTGTTTTCTAGTGTGAGATGTCAGCTCACTAAATGAATTGCCTTTCCAAGATGATCAAAGGCTGGCATGAACCCAGTCACATGGCTGAGGCTACTAAGGCTCCTTAATTGCAGCTTTGATGGACTGTAATAGATGCTTTCCCTCCAGCGTCTTGCTTTGTCATTGCATGTCTGCCATCTTTTTGATTGGGAAATACGCACACTGTCTCTAGTTCAATTTCATACCCTTTCAAATTTAAACTTGAGGTTTAGACATGTGTGACTTAACAAATCCCCTTCCATTTAGAAGTGGAATTCATTTTCGGGAATGATTAGATAAAAGACTAAAGTCTTAACCCAGTTCTCAAAACTCAAGTGTAGTATTATTTTTTTAAAAAGTCAAAATAAATTCACATTGGATTCAAAATTCTCTGACTTCTGAATAGCATGTGCCTTTCCCTATACCAGCTAAATAAGAGCAAATGTCAGCTCTAAATTCATGCAATGATTGTAATGATGTTATCATTTCTTATTTGTGTCTTCCAAGAATAGTTCTGTTCTTCCTGAGACAAAATCCATATTCTCCTTGAGAAATGTCCCTTCTCTAGTCTCAGCCCAGGGACCTAGGGCAGGGGAACACATCTTGGTGCTAGGCTGCTCACTGGAGGAGACCAGCCCCAGAATCAAAGATCTGTACTTCTCAGGAATAGAGGGAAGAGGAAAAGGTTTAATTATATGGAGCCTGTATCTAGCTGGCCCAGAACCCAGTTCACCTTGGAGTTTCTGATAAGTAAGCATCATTCAGAATGAGTTGTTTGTAATACACAAGTCCTGACCATAACGGATATTTATTTGATGATTTCCATTTGCATTATCTCTATTTTGCTACTAAATTCTTGAAACTGGATGTAAGTCACAGCATCCTTTCAAAGGTAACACCCTAAAGCACATTCAAGATCTCCTGCTTGAGGTAGCTCTTACATGTTACCATCAGGGGCCCTCCCTTCTGAACCAACATTTCTGCTACTGAGGACTATTAAGGAATCCTGTTTTCATTTGACTTACTGTGTCTGATACTCAGCTTCCTGTTGTAAGGAGACTGCTAGTTTGTTCCTGGATGCCCAGAACCGAAATAATCACACAGAAATTGTATAAATTACAACACTGCTTGGCCTATTAGCTTATGCATATTCTAGCTCAGTCTTATCTCTTAAATTAACCCATTTCTATTATTTTATATTTTACCACAAGGGTCGTAGCCTATCAGCAATGTTCCAGCTCATGGCTTGCATCTTTGTCTTCTGGGAGCTCCATGGCACCTTCTTGAGTCTGCCTACTCTCTCTATATATATCTCTAAGCCTGGCTATATTCTGTTAAGCCATTGGCCAAAAGCAGCTTCTTTATTCATTAACCAATAAAAATAACACATATACAGAAGGACCTTCCACACAAGTTTCCCATCTATAAAATTCCACATATCTGCTTTAGCATCTTGTAAGATGGGGAAGGAAAGTGAACAGCAGAAGCCAGGCTTCTTTAGGAGGAAAAGACAGGTTCAGGAGGATTCCCCTCCCTCCTGTTGCCCCATATATTCTACCACTCTCCTTTTTTTAATGCTCTTTTGTTTACATGAGAAAATATTCTTACATAGAAATTTCTTTGACTACTAAGATATATTAATTGACATGCTTTGAGCTGTAAGTGAAAAAAGGAAAACTAATATAAACCATAAGAAAAAAAATTATTTCAAGAATCCTAAGAGGCCTTCATGGTTAATTAATCCAAGAACTAATTTATGGATTTTCCTTTTATGCACTGTTCTTAAGAAAACATCTTTGATTTATGTGGCCGGAGCAATCTAGTCCTGTTGGCCACTTGTTCAAAAGTAAACAAGAATGTAGTACTCTAGTGACTTCAGCCATATTCACTGTCTTGTAAAGCAGTCAACGTCTCCTGAAAGTATGGCATGGATGAATAAATGTCAAAGATGCCAATCAGGGAGGTCGGCAAGAATCTTGACCAGAATTATGTTCGTTGTTCTCTTGCAAAACTGCACAGAGCCCAGCTCCTTGCTATGCAGTCATGAAAATCATTGGTTGTTAACAATATGTTACTAGCACGTCAATCAACTCCAGCTGGGCATTGAAGGAGTGCCATCTTCATCTTCCCCTTTCTATCTGTCTATCTTTGAGGAAATGTGAGATGAGATTTGGCTTTGCCGGCATGAAACCAAGAGAAGGTGGGGAAGAAGCTGCCCACATGGGTGTGAGCAGTGGAACAGACAACAGGGATGGGGAAAGGAGAGCAAGAGTAGGGCGTCTGGTGAGAGGAGGTAAAGCAAGCCAGCATTTCTCTCTGGCAGTCTTGTCGCCAGGAGAGACTGCCCTCCATGAGAACTGGCCCAGCAACTGCAGTTGACTTCACAACTACTGAACAAGCCCTTTGTCTTAGAGTTTCTGTTGCTGGGAAGAGACACCACAACCACGGCAACTCTTATAAAGGAAAACATTTAATTGGGGCTGGCTTACTGTTTCAGAGGTTTAGTCCATAATTATCATAGTGGGGCACAGCAGTGTGCACATAGACATGGCACTGGAGAAGGAGCTGAGAGTTCTACATCTTGATCCAATGGCAGCAGAAGTAACTGTGTCACTAGGTACAACTTGAGCATATATAAGACCTCAAAGCCTACCTCCATAGTGATATACTTCTTCCAATGAGGCTACACCTACTAATAGTGCCACTTTGTGTGGTCAAACAGCCAAGCACATGAGTCCATGGGAGCCATTCCTATTCAAACCACAACACCTTTCATTTGTTTTTTGTTTTACAAGTGGTTTTATTTACTGTGTGTCTAACTTATTACAATCATATAAATGAAGGTGAGAAACACATTATTTTTTATCAACCTAGCAAACATGTTTGAACTTGAGAGAAAAATCATTAGCTGCTACATTTGTACAGACATTCAGAGAATTATTGTTATTCCCAGGACTTATTTTTTTCTACACAGTATCTATTTTATTGTTTTTATTGAGCTGTATATTTTTCTCTGGTCCCCTCCCTTTCTACCCTTTCCCATGTTCCCCATGCTCCCAATTTACTCAGGAGATCTTGTCTTTTTTACTTTCCATGTAGATTATATCTATGTAAGTCTCTCTTAGGGTCCTCATTGTTGTCTCTCTGGGATTGTGAATTAATTGTAGGCTGGTTTTTCTTTGCTTTATGTCTGAAAACCACTTATGAGTAAGTACATATTCTACTTATCTTTCTGGGTCTGGGGTTACCTCATACAATATGATGTTTTCTAGATCCATCCATTTGCCTGAAAATTTCAAGATGTCATTTTTTTCCACTGTGTAGTACTCCATTGTGTAAATGTA
>LOEQ01000719.1:262059-275651 GCA_001685075.1 Bramus lutescens | reverse complement strand
TCAATGTTCATGAGTGAGACTGATCTGTAATTCTCTTTCTTAGTAATGTCTTTGTGTGGCTTAGATATTATGGTAATTGAGTTTGGCAATGTTCCTTCATTTACAGCTATTTTTGTTTTTTAGTTAGACAAATTGGGAATAACAAATACACCTACCCTTGGGATGGTACCCTCTGACTGACTAGGATTAATCACACCCAGTGGATTCAATCCATAAGAACTGGATGGATTCTGGTCATCAGATGGCTGGGGGGGGCTGTCATTTGCCTTTACAAGGCAGCCGAACTTGTGGAGTCAGTGCGGCGAAGATAATATGACAGCCCATTTTCCTAAGACGGAGCATGCATATGAAAAGTTTGTTTAAAAATTTAGGACTTGGACATTTGAAGTGCTGAGATCTGGGGATTTGGTAATACTAACATATTAGAAACAATTTATAAACATATTTAACTATTAATGTAAATATAGATCCATTGTTAATATGTCTACACTCAAAACCATAAGCTACAGACATGGCAGAAATTTCTTCAAGCAGTGGAGAAGATTAAATAATTATAGAGAAGTTTAATCAGGTTACAAAATTAAAATCTCAATAAGGGGGCAAATTAGAAGACTTGAACTTCTAACTTGGTCTTGCACGTGCTTCCACTTAACCTGGCCTCTCCCCAGAAGAATAAGTAACATTAGAGCAGACACAAAATCCACCAATGAAGCTAAAGTCTTTGTTCTCACAATGAGTGGAAAAGAGACTTCACTAATAAATGACATTATCACATTCACATCACAGAATCCAAGATTTCTTTTTGCAAAAGTCTGTATATTTTGTGAGTAGGAAAAATATAAACGTTGCGATGAACCAACTATTGTCACTAAGACCATTACTAAAGGTAAGGAGTGCTTGTGTATTCTAAAATAATTAGAGAGGGCTTGGGTCTATTTCCCTGGTTTTGCAAGGGAATTTGCTCTGGGACCAGAGCAGAGTGTAGAACCTTTCTGAAGACAAGCCCAGTGTCACGTGGAACACGAGCCTCATTCATCTGAGATTCTGAACTGGGAGAAGACAGGTGGCAGATGGGCTTTCAAATTCCAAGTGACAAACCTGGGCAATCAGTCCCTGCTGGAGGCTTTCGCAGGCAGCCATGTTTGCAGCTCAGTCCTCTCAGTGTTGCTGAACAGGGGGCCTAAGGCAACATATCCACCAAAGTGTCGGCACGTGAGAAATCCTGTGCTCAGCACCCCTGAGCCCCTGGAGACGAAGGAACGATTCCACTCAAGAGTCTGTGGTCATGGTAAATGATGAAGGATCAAGATGCTGGAAAGGTGGACAAGTGTGTAATCTTAAAAGAAGGGGCTTTAACTGACACCTCTTGCTCTTTTAACAATTAAAGGTGCCAGTTAAAACACAGAAATCATATGCTAGTTCGGCAATTATTCCTTTACTCTCCTCGGATCAAGATGGCTTTTTTAAAAATTACTCTTTGAAATGACAGAATGCTACTGAATAGAATTTATGTTGCTTATTTCTCCACATAAGCTTGTCTGTGCTCAATTTGTGAGTCGCTAGAATTGATGTTTTTAGAATGCAAATTTGAATATATTGATTTAACTAAAATGGTACTTTAATTTACAATGGAAAACAAAAATGTTGAACTTCCCTTCTATAAAAAACTAAAAGACAATGAAAATCAAAATGATGACTTTTGAAGCTGGTCACATGCAGGCAATAATTGTGGCACTGTGACAACACTAACAAAAAATGACTGGTAATTAACGACCTGCCACCACGGATTGGCACTGTCATCACGTGGTGGGGGCAGCTGGGGGTCACATGTGCAGATGCTCCTGTGTAAAGGTCACCGGACAACCTCGGGTGTCTGTCCTCTAGCTCCTTCTACCTTCTGACTGAGACAGGGTCTCTCCTAGGCCACAGGCCATGAGCTCCCACTGTCTCCATACCCACCCTGGAATTCCAGTCTCCCACGGCCACGCCTGGCTTGTCACAGAAGTACTGGGTATCCAAGTTCACACTCCCAAGGCAAGAACCTTATCCTCTGAGCCATCTCCCCAGTTCACATAGGTCGGATCAATTACCCTCACTTTATGCAGGGAAAAACTGGGGACTTGTCCAAAGTCACACAGCCCCTCCACATTAGTAAAATGCAGATTGGAAGTGAAGCCGTATCTTCTGTGTTTGAATCGATGTCTTTGCTGAGACATCTCTCCAAATCATCAAGGAAATAACAAGAGAGTTTCTTAAAAGGTCAAAGGTGAAGGAAAAATGGATGCCAGAGGGAGGTAGGCAAGGGAATTACCTTTTCCTTGAAGGCATTTGCCAGCCTGACTAAATTCAATGCCTGACTTTGGGGACCTTTGAAGACAAAAGTCATACTGCCAGACAGAGTCCTATGAAGACATCCCCTCCATGAATGAAAAGCATGTCTAGAATAGTATGACCAGACAATACCCAAAAACATTAAAGCCTAAATTTTTTTCTCTTTCTAGACTTAGGTTCAATTTTAGATGGAAGCCCAGAAAAAGCAAACGAAACTTGGTGGGCTTTCATCTGCATGCCCCAAATGGTTTCCCCAAATGAATTCTCAAATACACATCCTAGACACAAAAAAACAACCAGGAATATAAGAAAAGTGATTTAAATAAGACCCAACCCTGCAGAAACAATAAACAATCAAACCTGAAACAGTCAAAGCAAGCAACAAGAGAACTCTGCTGAGCCAGATAGAGTAATTGAGGCTTCTAGTCCTACATATGAGAGAGCAGAGGCAGGAATGTCCCCTGAGCCTTAAACAAGGCCGACCAGGACAAAATGCGAAGATCTGGTCTTGAATTAACAAGCAAGCTAGCAGAAAGCTGTGCTAATTTTGTGGCTGAAAGTAAGAGATAAACTTGGAGACATCTGTAGGAAGAACCAGGGAAGTGTGGCAGAGCTGATTTTAGAAAATGCAACTTCTAAAAATTAAAGCAGAGGTAGCTAAAACAGAACAAGAACCAACACATGAATCTGATACCACATTAAGCTAAAAGGTGAATTAATGATATAGAATATGGGTTGGGAAAAATTAGAGTATTATGTGGGGTACACTGGTCAGGAAGGCACAAAGGAAACTCACTAAAATTTGTAGAAATAAAGTATTAAAAAAAAAACCACCCCAAACTGAATGAATAGCAAGAATCTGCTTCTAGACAGATCAGAGCAAAGCATCAGAATAAACAAAGCTTCAGGGGCCAGGCATGCAGCCAACACTTACAATTCCAGCACCTGGGAAGCTGAGGTAGCAGGACTGTGAATTCAAGGCCAGCCTCACCTACATAGTAATAACCTTTTTTAAAAAGAAAAGCAAGAAAGAGGAGAAATGCTTAAAAGCCCACAAGGGGGAAAAAGTCAAATTACCTTCAAAAACAACACCTTTCACCAGACCTCATAGCAGTTAAGGGTTGATCCTGGGGTGTAGAGAGGTGTGCACAGGTCTGTCAGCCACGATAAGAAATTTTCATTCTAATGAATGTAAAACCATTAAAAAATTGTAAGCCGAGGAGTGACAGAACCTGATGTAAGTTTTACAAACTTAAATAACCCTGAGGGCTTTGTGAAGGGGGAGTTTAAAAGGAAAGCAACAGAAAGTGATTAAAAGGCCATTTCTGTAGTCTACACAAAGGCCACAGTTAGAGTACATTAGTATATGAGTAGATAGCAACCCGAAGAAGCCTTTGTCTTGGTTAGCCTGTTTCCAGTTTTATAGAAGATTTTATTGACATTTCATACATCAATATAATATGTTTTGATCAAATCTACCCCTCGTCTCTCCCCTCAACTCCTCCTCTCCCCTGACTACTTTCCCCTCTCCGTTCTAAATACTTAAAAAACAAAACCAAACAGAAAACTGTTGCATCTACGTAGTGCTCTCTGTCTGTTTGAGGGTGGGCATCTGCTAGAAGATGGGCAGCCCCTCAGGACCTCATGGGAAGACAGCCGCCTCTCCCTCCTATAGATCCATCAAATGTCAATAGCTCCTGAGCAGGAGTGAGAACTTGTGGACACTCCCACCACCCACACAGCCTCAATCCTCTGTGTCAGCATCTGAATTCACTGCCAGTGACTGCAAGGAGAAACTTCTTGTATTTAGGATGCAGTTTATTACTGTGCCCGTTAATTTTATGCATTGTATAAAATTCTTAGATCTAAATGGATTATTCTTATGGTCTAACCATGGAATGTCCTCATTGGGCTCATAGTTTGCTTGATCGATCTCCTGGCAGTGACGCAGTGTTGGAAGGTTCTGAAGACTTGAGGAGGAGGGCTCAGTGGAAGGAGATGGACCATTGGGAGCAAGTCTTTGTGCTTATCATCTTGGGTGCCTTCCTGTCTCATTCTCTCCTTCCTAACAGCCACATGGGACCTGCACTGTCTGTCATGCCCTCCCGCAGCATGAGCAGAAACCATGAACTAAAGGAAGACTTCCTCCCTTAATTTGTTCCCATCAGGTAGCTGGTCACAACAATAGAAGTAACTCACACAAGTAGTCAAGATGCAGAAACATCATAAAAAACAACCTGAGTGGGGTCCCAGAGAGATAGCTCAGCAGTTAAGAGTGCTGGCTGCTCCTCCAGAGGGCCCAGGTTCAATTCCCAGCACCCACAAGGCTGCTTACAACCATCTGTCATTCTAGTTCCAGGTAATCCATGCCCTCCCCTGACCTTTATAGGCACAGGTATGTATAGAATGCATAGATGGAGAGGCAGGTGGGACATCCATACACACAAATGAATAAAATAAAAATAACTTTTAAATCTTACCAAATCCATAGATAATGTGCAACTAGGAACAAGAGACACAACTTTAGGTGATAAAATACCGCACCCCCAAAGACTTCAGCTTTTTGATATAGAAAACATAGGATAGTTTGAAATTGAACAGGATAAATGTAACTTAGGATAGTGTGTATAAAAAAAAAGGGGAAGGATTTCTTGGCAGTGAGCCCAAGAGAAGTAAAGAGTGGCTTGAATTTTCTGCCCCCAGTTCCTCTGGCAGTGCAGTTATCTGTGCCACTTAAGCCTTGTCAGTGCCGTATCTAGGTGCCTTGATGAGAAAATAGGGGCAGGAGTGATGAGGAAAGCACAGAATCATGGGATGTGAGGGGTTTGGGGAGGACTGAGGTTCGTTAAACATTTCTTGTATATCAGAGGCTGTCATAGTGATCAGCATAGCATGGAAAATTATACTTGTGTGTGTGTGTGTGTATACATGTATATGGTTTTCCTTCTCATTTATGTCAATTTAACTGCCTTCAAATAATTTCAGGTTTATTATTTGAAAGAAGTAGGTATTCCATTTAGGTAAAAACAATGATTGTGAAAATTATAAAATGTCATAATATAGTATAATATTATTTAAGTGAACCACTGTCTAAAAATGGTAACTTACCTGACACAGGCTACTTTTTGTATTCGTGAATTTTCCATCATTTAAGATACTTACGCATAAGGTAGACAAATCACATTAGAACATGAGATTAAACTATGTAGGTTTTTTTTTTAGGCTCTTCTCATCCTGATAGTCTTTGCTTTGTAGCATATTAGTTAGTTATCTATTGCTAGATAAGAAATCACCCATAGATCAGTGTCCTTGACCAACACACATTTATATATGGGGTAGTAATCCAAGTATGGCTTATCCGGTTTCTCTGCTTCCTGTAGTTAGAATTTAATCAGGGCAGGGGTATCATCTAAATGCTGGATGGGAAGGTATTTACTAGTTGAACTTCAATTATTTGAGGGCCTCAGTTGGCTACTGACCCTCAGCAACTCTGACTCCTGAGCCATGTCTGTCACTCCAGTGTGACAACTGCATTCATCCACAGTGCTAAGAGTTTGCTGATAACACGATCGTCACTCTCTTATTAATCCTAAATCACAAAACGATAGTCTTTTATTTTGTCATATTCTCTTAGTTAGAAACAAGTTAGAAGGGGTCCTATCGTTTCTTCTTTCCTTCCTTCCTTCATTCATTCCTCTTTCCTTCCTTCCTTCCTTCCTTCCTTCCTTCCTTCCTTCCTCCTTCCTTCCTTCCTCCTTCCTTCCTTCCTTCCTCCTTCCTTCTTCCTTCACTTCCTTCTTTTCTTCCTTCCCTCTTTCCTTCCCTCTTTTACTTCTTTCTTACCTTTCTTCCTTCCTTTCCTTCTTCTTTTCTTGAGACAGGGTCTCACCATGTAGCTCTGGATGGCCTTGAACTCACAGAGATCCACCTGCCTCTGCTTTCTTAGTGCAAACATCAAAAACATGTGCCACCATGGTCTGACATGCCATATCTTAATGTTAGATAACATCATGAAGCATGTCTACCACACCATAGGTGAGGTATCTCCACCAAATAAAAGTTACATTCAAGATCACAAGTAGAAGGATGTGTGTCGGGGAGGTGTCATTTGGGATCTTGTCAAAAGCTTCTTGACATTCTGTAGGAGTTTTTAAAAAATGTGCTTAGAATCTAAAGGAAGTTGAACTGTTAGAGGAACTGAACTGGGTCTAGTAAATAGGAGGGGGATTGTTTAAAACCCAGTCTGGTGTTAGGGAACTGAGATATAATGTTGTTTGAGAAAACATCTATTTTATCAAAAAATTCACTCCGATTATAACCCTAATAACAAAATTCTACAAATGTAGCACAAAACAACTACCAAATGTAAGTGATTTAAAAAAACACTAGCAGAGAAATTAGTCAGGGCAGAGGAATCACTGGCGTGAGGTACCGCACAGCCACGTGGAAAGGTCTGACATCAGAAAACATAACGGAAGAAAATGCCAGTGGTTGCCACTTCACACAGGCCAAAAATAAATAAATAAATTTAACAATCGCCCATTTCTGAATAAGAAGTCTTAGTTAAATAGGGGAAAGCATTTTCAGGAACTGTTTTAAGTGGCAAAGAGTATGGGATGTGATAGGCTGACCGGTGCGGGCTCCAGTTAACAGCTTCCTTACATTTAGGACTTAAAATACCCTCCAATCAAGAGTGATGATGGCCCGTTTCTCAAGGTCCTGAATCTGAGCTGGCTTGATTGATTGCTTTGGCTAATAGCAGGCAACGGGTGTGAACTTCATGCCAATTTCAAATCTAGCCCTCGAGCACACTATAAGCTTCCTGTGACACCTTGGACTCCTGCCTCCACCATAAGCAAACTCTTAACAAGCTCGCAAATGAGTGATGAGGCCCATGAAGTCGGAGGAGAGCCAAGTAATCCAGATCGAAAGCCAGCCAGGCCCTGGGGCAGAGCTACCCGGAAATTACAGAGCTGTGTGTAGACCCCCGGGGCCAGGTCAGCCTAGCGCCAACTGCCAACTCATTTGCTTGTGTCAGCAGCTGAATAAATAGTTGTTTTAAACCATTAAGCTTTGGGGTTGTTTGTTATACAGCAATAACAAATGAGACAGCAAGTAAATCTGTGAGCCTTCTTAATCAGTTCCTACCAATGGTAATTTCTGATTGGGAATACTTCCGACTCTCTGTTAAATTGAGCAGAAGTATCATGCATTATTACTATTAAATCGATAACTAAAAGACAGGAAAGGATCACTTCACATCAGAGATCTTATTGTTGTTTTGTATAAGCAATAAGTGGTTATTCTTCTCGTAATAAAGTTATTCCTTAGAATGGTCTGATAACCTTGAAAGACAATCATCAGCCAGGTACAGGGCCTTGCAACTGTAGTACCATCACTCAGAAGGCTGAGCAGGATGAGTGCTTCAGTGTGGACAACATAATGATACCCTGTCTTAAAAATAAGTTAATTAATTAATTAACTAATTCTATAAAAGACATTTTTTTCTGATTAAGAATTTTAGCTATTTAGTGTTTTCCCCTTACACCTTGAAACACAGATTTGTGATCATTACTTACGCTTTGTATTTGTTTTTGTGTGCTTTGCCAACATCTTTGTTATATGTTACACTTTGGATCATGTGGAGACACTGCATGTCTAGAGGTGGATCACACCAACTACCTGACACTTTACACCCAGATAAGGCTCATCACCTCAACTACCTGATACTTCACACCCAGATGAGGCTGATGACACCAACTACCTGACATTTTACACCCAGATGAGGCTCATCACACCAACTACCTGACATTTCACACCCAGATGAGGTGGATCACACCAGCTACCTGATACTTTTTACCCAGATGAGGTAGATCACACCAACTACCTGACACTTTTCACTCAGATGAGGTGGATCACACCAGCTACCTGATACTTTTTACCCAGATGAGGTAGATCACACCAACTACCTGACACTTTTCACTCAGATGAGGTGGATAACACCAACTACCAAGAGAGAGCACACCAACTCCTTACTGCCTAAGACTTTTCATCCAATACCCACTGCCTTTTTTTTTTGGTGCCATACAGAATTTTCTGTAAGGAAAATTACAGCTCAAACATTTGAGATTGTGTTTTGAATATTAATCATTTTTCTAGTTACTTTCTTCCCTAAAAATAGACCCCTGGATTAATTCACACAAGACAATGCAAATCTGAGTAAATAAATAGTCTGCGGAATAGCTAACATCATGGTTAAGAATTGAGTGATCCCTAGGCTCTCTTTAGGATGAATTTAGGCTCCTTGGAGCACCCAGAGCATAATACCACTGAAGTAAATGAGTTTCAAACCTGCTTACACGCTCTGAAACTTAGATTTCCCTCCAACTTTACTTGCAATCTTACAGTGAATGAACCAGTTATCTAGAGTGGACAATCTTTCTTCTTTTTACTCCTGAAAAATCTATTTTGTTTTCAATTTACAGAGAATAATATGGGTTTTCTTGGCATACATGCTTTAGAATTATGTCAGTTGAAAGCCTTTCCAACTTGGGCATTTTCATTAGAATTTTATACTTATATTTATCTTCTAGATGCTTAGAGGGAAATTAATATAATCGGGACACTAGACCCATGAGGAAGAGTGTACAGGAAGAGTAGATACTGAATTACTCTCCTTCAATCCCAGCCCTTACCCAGGAGACAGACACAGGTGGACCCTGGTCTACATAGGTGTTATAAGCCAACCAGGGCTACCTAGTGAGGCCCTGTCTCAAAACAGCAACAAATCTACTTTTCAAGGGATAGTTCCCTGTATTATTGAGAAGATTTGGCATATCTGGAATAAGGGAGGCATTCACAACACTTTTTCTTGAACAAAAAAAGACAATTATGTGGCAGAGAGATGCTGCAAGCTCACTTTTGTTGCTTAGACTGGAAAATGAATGCCCTACGATTGATAACCAAATCCTGGAGACTTCACCCAGCTGCTTGGCGCTGGCCCAGTCGCAGCAGCTCTGACAATAAGCTGGAGGGTGGTGAGGGGAAATGAAGTCCATTTGCATCACGGTCTCTAAGATGCACGACCTGCCTCCTGCCCAAGCTGTACAGCTGTTAACCCCAAAGAAAAGGAGTCTGTTTCGGGCAGTTCCACCTACTTCCATATATATACATACATATGTGAGTGTGTGTGTGTGTGTGTGTGTGTGTGTGTGTGTGCGTGTGTGTGTGCATTACTTTTTTGTTGCTTGCTTCATTTTGCTACATTTATCTGCTCAAACCAGCCTGCACATTGGAAATCATTTCACTATCAATATGACTGTGTAGAAAATGTAACACGATGTGGAAATGATGGAGCTCTGGGACTAGATTTGGTGACGCTGATTTTAATCACATCAGACTGGCATCCAGCCTGAGCATCAGGCTCAGCTGCAGGAACTGTCTCTCCAGGCCGTGCCCAGCCCTGATTCCACCCTCACTCTCCTCCTCTGTGCTGCTTTTGCCTCTGGCTCGCCCTCCCCAGTTCTAGCCAGTCCTGGTTTTAACCATCTCGCGGCTAGCCTCAGTCATCTCCCTGACATACTTCATATCCTTTCCTTTCTCTGCACCCTGCAGGATAGCAGACCTCTGCAGCCCCCACCTGTCTGGACACAACCTATTCTAACAACTCTCTTTTCTCTGACCTCACCTCTCCCAGTACCCTCTGCCCTTCTCAGTCCTTCAGCTACTTAATGTCCGCACCCTCCCCATCACATCTGGGAAAGTCCTGTCTTCTCCTCACAGGTCAAATCAGATGCCAGCATCTGGAGTCTTCCGTATCTCCCTACAAAAGGAACTGCTCTGTTCCACTTCCCTTCTATGCAGCACAGGGAGATATTTTCCCTCCAAACCTACCTGAGATACCTTCAGTTCTGACTCACATAACGCAGGAAGGCTTTTCTGGCAGGAGAGTTCTCCGTGGTGGCAACTCCGGTGCTCAGAGCATGCTTCCTCAATCCCAGGGGGCAGTGCAATTACTCGTCTCCAGGAAGGAAGGAGGAGAAAAGATGGAGGAATGGAAAGAGCAAAGGTGAGAGTGTGCCCTCCTATTTTCTCACAATTCTCATTATTGCTCTATAGTAATTTGAACAAATGAATCTGTTCTGGTTGTCCCTGTGTAGTGCTTCATGTCCTAAGAACCTTTGTCACCCTGCTGCCCTGTGCCATCTCTGTCCTTTGAAGAAGTGCCCAGGGCTACCCATGTTGCAGATCCTCTTGTCCCAGGAGAACAAAAGGCAAGCCTCTTGCTTACTGGTCCATTCAAAGTCTTTACCACAAACCCCACTTCCTTGTAGCCTGCTCTTGGGCTGCTGTGAGCCCAGTGGTACAGGCAGCTCTCCATTTTAGACATTCCTTCCTTTGCTGCCCAGCCCAAATCTCATTCGAGACCCAAACTTCCTACCCTCCTGCCCTAAGGTAACGCGGGCTATGGGGGAGGGGGACAACCTACACAATGATCCTGGTGGGAGAGAGAGACAGTCACCACATCCACCGGAGAAGAATTTCACTCGTGCCTTACCCTAGCTGCTGTCTTTCTGAACTGATGCCATGGGAACGCCTCATATACATTGATTGCAATCTCAGATAGTCCTGCAGTATTGCCCATTGTGTGGAAAGCTTTCAAAGCTCACAAACACAATGCCCAGCCCAAGCAGCCAACACAAAAGAGGACACATATTACATGATTCCATTTATATAAAGTCCACAGACACTCTTGTATTCAAAATGGGAGGAGTAAAGACCGGAAAGGCGTAGGTGGGGATTCTGGGGTAACCTTCTGTTTCTTGATCCATGCTACTCACTGCGTAAGCTTTGCTTGAGAAAGCACATAGACTCATACATGTGTGATCCGTGCACTGTCCAGGATGTATGTACTACTGTGATTAAAAAGCCGAAAATAAGAAAAACAAATATGAAGTATTGTGATGGCTGCCCAGTTACTAATATGACACACAGTTCTTATTAGATTCAAGGGCCTGCAGCTTGAGTAGAGTTTGGTTGCCATCGGCTAAGCTAATTACCCACTACTCTACAGTGTGTACAGACCCGGGTACACCAGGATACTAGGTGGGCATCAAGCCAAAGGTGGGGCTGGAGTGGTTGTGCACTCCCATAGTCCAGCACTCAGGTGACTGAAGCAGGAGGATTGTGGTTTTGAGACAAGTTACACAGCGAGATCCTGTCTATAAACCAAACAAGCAGCAAAACCTGAGGTGGGGTGATAGGTACAACGCAGTCCGGTTTTGCCTGGGGAAGGAAATCCAGGGAAAGAACTGATTGTCTTAGTTACGGCTTCTCTTGCTGTGAAGAGACACCACCATGATCATGGCAACTCTTATAAAGGAAAACATTTAATTGGGGCTGGGTTACAGTCTCAGAGGGCTAATCCATTGGCCTCATGGTGGCATGCAGGCAGACATGGTGCTGGAGAAGGAGCTGAGAGTTCTACATCTTAATCTGCAGACAGCAGAAGCAACTGTGTGCCACACTGGCCATAGCTTGAGTATAGCGGACCTCAAAGTCTGCCCCCACAGTGACACACTTCCTCCAACAAAGCCACAACTATTCCAACAAAGCCATACCTCCTAATAGCCCCATTCCCAAGAGGCCTATTTTCTTTCAAACCACCACATAGACCTAAGAGGCATTCCCTATGACTAAGTGTTGAAGGAATTTCTAGACTTCTCTCTAAGCCCTTCCATGTTGTTTCTTATTTAGATTATGCTAAGGAGGTAGACTTTATCCTAAAGCAAAGAACAGTCACAGACTGTCCCATAGCCAAGGTACTTCTCTTTGTCAAGGCACTGGAAATGGCATCTTTGAAGAGATTGGCAGGCAGTAGGGCCTGGTTGAGAGAAACCAGAGAGGAACTAACTGTCACCCAAGGTAGACACCTAGCTCTTCCTCTGTTTCACTGAGGAAGAGCAGAAGTCCCACCTCTCTGGGGCCTGACTTTCCTCACTGAGGTAGTGAAATGGCTGCCCTGGTCTGCCAAGCTCTTGTCTAGCTCCTTCCAAGATTCGTTGCTATAATTAGGGGGCAAATCCTTCATGTAGAGATTAAATGGAAGTAAGGGGGGAAATAGTATTGTAAGTTATATGCTGCCTTCCTGAATTTTATGAGAAAAAGAACAGCCTTTCTAACCTTTGCTTTTTAATTTTACAGGAAACTAAATATTACTTAATAGTAATTAGGGAAACAGATTTTTCTAAAGCCAAACCTTTGTACGTTTTTTAAGCTCTATTATTAATATCCAAAAATATCAGTAAAATTATTGCAATTTGACAGAATAACTTCTATAAACATGTATGATGTATTACATGATTTGGGTCATTAAAATAGCTCTTAATTTCTCATTCCTTCCTAATTCTATAACCTTCACAAACCCATTCCATCCTGTTCTAATCCAATAAGACCACCCTGGGGCCGTGAACGTCTGAGTATATCCACCCTGGGGCTGTTAATGTCTGGGTGCATTCACCCTGGGGCCTTGAACATCTGGGTACATCACCATGGGGGCCATGAACATTTTGGTACATCTACCTCAGGGATGTGAAAATCTGAGTGCATCCATCCTGGGTCTGTAAACATCTGGGTGCATCCACCCTGGGTCTGTGAACAACTGGGTGCATCTACCCTGGGTCTGTGACAATCTGGGTGCATCCACCCCAGGGCTGTGAACATCTGTGCTTCATTGTTTTGTTATCAGTGATAACAAATGAATACTCAGTGACAGGCGGTAATGAGGTTTCTGACCTGACTTTCTTCTGCCTGGTAAAGGAAATGATCTTGTGACTTAATGGTTCCATCTATGTCAATCTCCCCTGTGTTTGAATGGTATACTCTAGATCTCAGGCATGGTATATGTGAGAAGGAAGGGGACTGTGGAGAAAGCAAGGAGAAGGAATCTTCTTGAGATACCTTGGCACTGTTAGAAAATGTTTCACAGGGCTGGAAAGTTGGCTCAGAAGCTAGGAGCACTTGATGTTCTTCCAAATGACCTGGGTTCAATTCCCAGCACCCATATGGCAACTTAGAATTATCTGTAACTCCAGTCCCAGGAGCTCCAGTGCTGTCTTCGAGCCTCCATAGAAACTGTACAGGTGTGGCACACGTACACGCAGGCAAAATAGTGCTTGCTCACTCTCTCCCTCTCTCTCTCTCGATAGATAAATAGATAGATAGGTAGATAGATAGATAGATAGATAGATAGATAGATAGAT
>LOEQ01000719.1:220897-242209 GCA_001685075.1 Bramus lutescens | reverse complement strand
ACTCAGGCCCTAGTCAGGCCCCGTGGGACTTAACCGGCGGGTAGGGAATATAAACAGAAATCAGTAACTGGGAGCGGATCTTTTAGGAAAGGCCCCGATTTAAAATCAGTTGCGCATTCCAGCGGAATTCAGTGACTGCTGAAAAAGCGTGCGGAGGAAATGGCCCAGGAGGAAATGGAGAGAAGGAAGGCGCATCCTTTGGGATTACATCCCTGTTGGCTCGCTTCCACCATCTAAAGTTTCAGAATATCGTCCGCTTTTTTTTCTTTGGCCAGACTCGGTTTTATGAACATGTATAGTTTCTTGATTTTTACAAAATTATTCTATTACCTCAAATAACAAGTAACTAGGTAATACTCTTATCCACAAGTAGAGCAGGTTAGAAATTACAGCTCTTGCTTCTGAAGTTTGAGGTCAGTTATGCAAAGCCGGGAGCTGGTTCTCTTGGAGTCTCACTAAGTGACTGCTGTCATGGCTCCTTTCCCACATGTACCAACTTTATACAATGCATCAATTGTGTCCTTCCTTATTTTTTTTAAGGTCACCAAGTGTCAAGTAAACTTAAAGGAGCACTCTTTTCGCGTTTACTTGACACTTGGTGACATCCGAGATGGTTTGCTACCTGCTGCAGAGCCGCTCTGTTCCTCCTCTTGTGTTGGGTAAAGCCACGATGTTCAAAGGTGAGCGGTTCAGCCTTGGACTCAGCATACATGTCAACGGAGCTGAGCCAACCCCAGGGTCTCATTCAGTAACCCAGTGGCAGAGCTGAGCTTAACACTCAGCAGAATCCTAAGAATAAGATCCCACTTTCTTTTCAAGTCCTTATTTTTTCTTTCTTTTTTTTTTAGGTTCTCAAACAAGCAATGGGTTTCCTTACCGTCTTTGTCTTTCCTCTCTTCCCACACTATGCTCTCCTGTGCTGTTTCCTCCCCTGAACTCATTTTCCTCCTTCCCCTAATTCTCCCCTCTACTTACTGAGCATAAAGTATGTGGAGGAGAGCATGAGATTTGAAGACATTCTGATGGGCAGTAGGGAGCCTTCGATTGTTTAGAAGCAGAAGCAATGTGATCAAAGTCACTCTGCGCAGCAGAAACTGCACAGAAGTTGCCGTTGCCAGAATGTGAAGGAACAAATCAGGAGGCTGCTGTAGCTGTCAGTGCTTGGGATCGGTCACAGGGTAGTGTCAGTGCTACAGAAGGAGTCTGGGAGAGGGAACATGCGAAGGAAATCTATGAGGTTTTTTTCCCCAATGTACTCTATGAAGAGTTTTTAAAGAAGCTGGTTTAGGGACAGTTTGGGTATCCTGACATGGATAACCAGGGCCGTTGGTGCCATTGTTGAAAAGAAAGGAACCGTGGGAAGATTCTGACTTTTCAGATGATTCTCCTCACGGTGTCCAGCAAGAGATGGGAATTCCGGGCTGGGACTGGGGAGAAGGTGAGAGCTGGCTGTCAGGGGACTTGTTCAGGAGTTGTGTGATCGCACCAGACCATCCCAAGAACCTTGAAGACAGAAACAGAGGGAGTGTAAATTAGTGCCTTGAGGGAAAACTGATCTGATGGAGAGACTGGGAAGAGGGCAGGGTGGTGCTAACCCTGGGCTGCCCAGAAAACTTCAGGAAAACGGAAACACTGGCAGAGTGGTGGCAAATACCAAGACAGCAGATGCTTATGTGTCTACCGTAAACATGAATAAACCCAGTATGTGTGAATTATCGCAGTTCTCAGAGTGCTCTCATTAACAGAGGCTGACTTCTAGAAAAGAGAGCTCTGTGCCCAAAGTTAGTTATAATGAAAACAGCAGTTTGTGTTTATGTAAGCTCTGGCTTGAATCACAGCTCCTTAGAGCAGGTCTCGTCACTGTGGTTGACAAATGAGGAAATCAATATACACAGCCACATAATTCCTAAAAGTTGGTAAGCAAATCAACGACAGCTTTTGATGCACAACTATTTGAAAGGGTGGCCGAGGGCACAACGCGTCGTATCCCATGCGATCTAGTAGGATGTTAGTTTCTGTGGGCTGATTTGGCTGTGGGATGAGAACCTATGGTAGGGATGGGGTTAGTTATCAGACTTAAGTAACCCTCCTCCCACCCCTGGAGGAGAACTCAGGTTGCAAGTGACTGTTGCGTCTCTCTAAACTGGGAAAATTCTGGTTATAAAGGAAAAGGCAGGCTGCTTTACAATAATTAATTTTCAAGTAGAGCACAGAGTGGCCCTAAGCTGAAGACCTTTAGAATTTGGCACTTTGCATTATACTATCAGGTCTGTGCCCTGGAGGCACAGCTTTGTTATGTGTAAGAGGAAGTTGTCATTTTGTTGGTTTGTTCTAAATTATTTTTATACAATGTCAAAGTAATACACAAATATAGCTTTGCCTGTTAGAGCGCTAAAAAGCGTTTGTGAATGGCAAGCCCCAGCCATTCCCTTCATCCTCCTGTCTTCTGTCCATGCCACTCCTCCTCCCATTCACTCTGTTCCACCACATCATGTACTGACATTTTGTTACATATAGCATTGAGATGCCATCAGAAATCTTGAAAAGTTTCGCTAACATATACCTCTTATTTTCCCCTTATCTCCCACAACAAAATTTGTTACAATTTCGGGCCAACATCTTAAAGTCTTCATTATTGAGTTGTGTGACCAAAATACTATAATATGGCTACATTTCTTCTACAGTTCCATATTTTTCTTGGACTAACTATTTGTCACATTTGGGTTTTGGATTTTGAGCTAAATCTTCTACAGTCTCCAACTGAGAATTAGATTTCCTAGGCTGGTCTAGTTTGTCTTCCCAAAAATATTCCTTGCAGATTTCTCTGACTTGCTTTGCATGTGGCCTTTTAGAATGGTCTCTGTATGCATGCTCTTCTGAGGCTGTGCCTTGTGGGGGTGATGTCTTTGCTCTTCTGAGGCTGTGCCTTGGGGGGGTGATGTCTTTGCTCTTCTGAGGCTGTGCCTTGGGGGGTGATGTCTTTGCTCTTCTGAGGCTGTGCCTTGGGGGGTGATGTCTTTGCTCTTCTGAGGCTGTGCCTTGGGGGGCGCTGTCTTTTCACTGAGGAACCGAATACTTGGTGGACCCTTTGACCTGGAGTTCCTTTGTCCTGAGAAAATTGTCTTGTATTAGTTCCTGAAATGTTCCTTTGGTTGTTGCAATGTTTCTTAATCACAGTTTTCAGTTTTTCTTCTCTATTTCTTTCCAGAAATCCCATTATTCTAACATTAGATTTCCTAGGCTGGTCTAGTTTGTCTACCTCTTCTCTGCTATTTTTCAATATTTATCATTTATGTTATTCTTCCTGAAAAATCACATGCACAGGGTCTGGGTATTAAACCAAGGGTACCGTGTATGCTAAGGACATGGATTTGCACTAAGCTCCACCCCCAAGACCCAGCTAGCCGTTACAATGTTTATCTCTAAGACCTTGTTTCTTAAGTGTGTTCTTTTTTGTAGCATGTTTTTTCTTCATATTTCAGGGATGTGTTTTTAAAAATTATATTTCTCGAGGTGGGGGTGCTGACTGGGAAATGATAAAACTGCTGTCCGTGTTATGGAAGTGGGCATTTGAAATTCTTACTGATGGATGCCTGTCCTGGAATGCCCACATCTAGTGTGTCCTTTTTTCTGTGTCTTCAGAGAGTACATGTTCTCTCTTTCACAGAAGAGTGTAAGGATTGTCATTTGATTGTGTCAGCTGGAGTTCAGGATCTAGGGAAGCACTTCGACCTATTTCTTCCTTAGACTTCGGCAAGTCACTCCTTTCGGATGCAGCCTGATTTTTCCTTTCTAGAAGACACTGAACTTCTGGCCTTCTCTGCCAATGCCAACTTGTTTTCTGCGTAGCTGTCTGGAATACAACACCCTTCTTCTAAGTAATGAGCTACTCTATGACCTCTCTCGTTACCTTCCTCATACATATTACAGATGTTTCTTGTTTTTGTGGGCTTTGCATTACTCTTTGTTTTCTTGTCTGTGGAAGAATTTTGGAGAGAAGGGGGATAAGAGAGTCTTTTATTCCTTTGCTTGAAACCAAGCACCCCTATGTTTATGTTTTGTTTATTTACGTACTGACAGTATTTTTTTAATAACAGAACCGAGACTACAGAGGGAAGAATGCTCGCAGTCATGACATGGTTTTGAGCAAAGGGGTAGAAAATGTTTCCACAGTTGTGTAAGGACCCCCATGTTCCCATCCCAACCTATCTTAGAACTCCTCCTCCACAGTTAACAGACACTGAGTATTCTGAAGAGGGGTCTCATCTTTGAGATGAAAGCCATGCCCCTTGATTTCTTTTGCAAATTAAGAAGTTGAAGCTACAACTGGATATCTAAGCCATAGCAGTCCCAGGTCATCTGAAATATCCAGGTTCCCAGGGCTATGCTGTTTGCGCTGTGGCCTCCTTTAGTTAACACATTTATCTCTTCCTCAAAGACATTTTAAAATAAGTTTACTCCAGGGAAGACCAATATAGGGAACTATTAATTAGTATTAACTCATTTGTGAGAGCCAATTAAGTCATGGTCGCCACAGAGCTGCTGATGGCAGATCAACTTGAGAACACTTGGGAGGTATGTAGGAGGATCAAGCCAGGGCAAAGGAGAGAAGAGGACCTCTCCACACAAAAGTGACCCTGCCAAGTGTTACTGCAGTTATTTGTCTCAGTACCACAGAGGTCCCAATCCTACACTGCCCATCCCCTCAGGAGTAGGATGTCAGGGACTTTCATTCCTGTGATGGGATAGCAGGTTTCTCATTTTCCTTGTTCTCTCTCTCTCTCTCTCTCTCTCTCTCTCTCTCTCCCTCTTCATTAAAATTATCTAACCATTAAGCTTTTCCTGTTCGCAGTATCCATAAACCATAACCCCAGTTTACATTAGGCAATAGAACACTGTGGGAAATGTGTTGGAGGAAGAAAAGTGTTGGCAGAACTCCTGTAGCCTTTGTAGAAAGAAGGCCTACTCAGCCTGGCTCCTCAGGAAGCATAATCACCTTGCCTGGGCACAGGCATCTGAGGAGAGGGCTATGGCTTTCAGCCTGCCTCATACCGCCCTTAACATATAATGGTATTACTCTAAGTGGAGAATCCAGCTAGTGCCTGTGCAGAGTGACCATCAGGGAGTCTGGCCTTCCACAGAGCTGCTGGGGTATGGACTGGGACTGGCTAGCTTCACACTTGTACAGAAGGAAAACAGCAATGACATTATGAGAATAATTAGGCCTGCTACAGCACTCAATCTTTAATTTAGCATCTAGGTAAGAAATACTTAACTACTGTTATCTAGTTAGAAACTATCCTATTAAGAGAAAACTAAGCTTCGCGTAGTGACACCCCTGTAATTCCAGCATTCAGGAGGTTGAGGCAGTAGAATCACTATGAGTTTGAAGTTTGGCTACATATGAAAACCATGTCTTGAAAACAAACAAACAAGAAGATATAGAAAGAATCCTCTCCTATCCTCAGCATTCAAAAATTAAGCAGTAAGATATATTTGATACTGGAGTTTTTAAATGATATTAAAATGCCCACAAATGTGAAACCTGTTAAGAAAAGACCTTGGCCAATGGTTTTTCTCACTCCACTTTTACACCTCTAGATGGATATTGTCAAATAAAGTTGGTGATCTGAACTCTCTGATGAAACACAGGTTGCAAGGTGATGAGATGGAGAGGAACCAATATCTGAAAACCTCAGGCTCTGGGCTTTGGACATAATGTTCATGAGGGAAAACCAGGTCTCTCTGTTTCTAATAAAGTAAGAGGCAAAGCATGAAGAATTAATTAATAATGATTAATATTTAAGAAGTCAAATATGAGTGTCTGGAATCAGTCGACTTTTGTCATTTGAATACATTTTGTCTCTAGTCTTATTCCAGTATACATTGAATTCATAGGAGTTTCTATTTTATTATCTCCAATCTTCTAAAATGGTAAAAATCAGTTTCAAATGATGTCATGAAAATGAATTTATTTTATAAGGAAAGACATATTATTAGTTAATCATTAGGGATTAATAATCTCACGATGTATCCCTTACTTGCCCTCAGATTTCCCTGGTAAGACATAACTTTATGTAAGGTCAAAATAAAAAGGCATCTAACTTAGCAAATGCTTCTGGGTTGGGGTGTACTAAGGAGAAAATGTAATTCAGCAGAAATCTGTAATTGAAAAGTTGATTGAAAGGGTGGTTGTTTATATTACTTTAACAACTTGTTATTAATTTTCATTAATGCATTACTTCTTTTTATTGAAAAGCTACCATTATTTATTTGTACATACTGTCATATGTGCCTAGTGGTATTCTTTGGTCTGAGGCAAATTCTCTCTTCCTTGAGTCTTCAGACGTAGCAACTAGTATTGGCGCCATCCATACACCCCTTTTCCAGCAGGTACTCTCCATCCTGCGTGAGAGCCAGGCTTGTGGGCAAAGAAGTAGTCTGTACTCCGCGGGAAGTTTTTAAATCTTTGAGGATGCAGGTATGAAAATAGACAGACACGGTTTTTTTGAAAGTTGGGTTAATGGCGTTAGGCACAAACGCATTCCAGGAAGCATACGTAGGTACATTCTAGAAGGTGTTTGCCTGATGTGTTCTTGAGTATCCACATTTAAGAACTTCCCTCAAGGGTAGAGCAGGAAATGGTGGCGCTTCCCTTTGTGTTCCTAGTGAGCTTTGGAGGGGACAGCAGACAGCTCGAATTTTTTGCTTTGTCTGGTTTTAACTGCTAAGAATTTGAAAAATTACTATTCGTGCTTCCGGAAGAAGATGAAGGGGCGTGAAGACTCGCCTGAGCTTCCCTCCTCCAGTGTCCAACAGCTTCCTGTCCCTCAAGGTTAACACACCCAACAGGTTTACTATACATTAATAATTTTGAATGTGCACTGGGTACAGTGTTATACACCTTTAATCCCAGCCCTTGGGAGTTAGAGGCAAGTTGAATCTCTTCAAGTTCAAGGCCAGCCTGGTCTATATAGTGAGTTCTAGGCCAACCAAGGTTACACAGCAAGATCCTGCCTTTAAAAAAAAATCTGATAGAATTCTAACTGGCAGTAACTTAGAGATCCTTCACTAGAAAGGCCCAACTACTTTCCAGGTCTGCTAAGTGTGTCAATCTCTATGTTTTGTTTTTGTGGCATGGACATCTTTTTTGGTAACATTTATGTATTTATTGGGGGGGGGCTATGGAGGTCAGAAAACAACTTTCTGGAGTCAGTTCTTATCTTTCACAACATAGGTCCAGGGAATCAAACCTGCCCACTTGTCAAAGAGCACCTTTATCTGCTAAGCCATCTTGCCAGCACGCTATAGGACTCTGGAGATGGAAGCTACACCTCCTTCTTTGTTACGTGAAGCATCTTCTCTTGCTGGTTTGGTTGTTATGGTGATGATGGGCTGCTATGTCCAATGTGTGCAGGTACTGACACCCTCACGGGCTGCAGAAGTTCAGAGTGACTCCCGTGCCACTTCTTCCCCTCCCTGATCACATGTTTAGAGACACAAGTTTAGGGTAGCGCTGTGAGCTGTTTGTGGGATTTCTCTTATCATCATGTGTACGTAGGCAAACTGAATAACATCAGATGTTTCTAGCAGTGGCTACGTTGATTGGCAAGCACTGCTTGCTGGGTCGTCTGTTTCTTGACATTTCATTGCTAATTTTCAGGTCCCGTGTCAGAGCCTGCAGTCACCACTGTCCCCAGTACCTCAAGTAGCACTGTGGTTGATTTATACATTTTCACTGCTCGCCCGTAGCTCCTTCCGGTCTTCGTGCCCCTCACGACATGGGGGGGTTGTTTCCCTTCTCACCCATAGCTCCTTCTGGTCTTCCTGACCCTCATGACTTGAGCAGTGGGGTTCTAGCCCACAGGCTCAAACTTTCTTCAGTATTGCAAACAGACCCACGAAAGCATTTTTGTGTTATTCTCTTTGTCATGACCATCACTGGTGGTATTGCTTTGTTTACTTGCTACATGGACTGAGTGTTTGCCTAATTCTTTACCTCATTTTAAAAAAGAATCTGAGGTGACTAATATTGTTTATTTGTCACTGAGTAATAGCCTCAAGGCATTTAGGAACCAATCCAGAGAGCCATTTTAGAAGCTGTTCACTGTAGAATCAAAGTTTTCTGACACATAAGGTTAGTATATAATTTCATGATGTTTCAAATTGATGTGGGGTTTTTTTTCTTATTGGCATATAACATACAGAGTGTCTGAGAGAAGACTTTTGAGCTCTGATCTAACTCCCTAGGTCTCTGTCACCTCTAGGACCTTACTTGGCATTCAGATGGCCTTTTCATCAGCAGCAGTAGTATCACTAGCAAGTCTTTGAAATAGTGATGAGACTATTCTACACCTTGTAGAGAGCAAGAAGTTTAAAATAAGCATTGAACACTTATCTTCTACGAAATTGTGCCACTCAAGAGCATAATCCAGTAGACAGAAAACAAGGAGGGAAATAATCATCTCAGTTTATGAAGCTATCCACAGCCCAGAAGTGCAGGCCCATGTGGTCAAGAGTAATTGCTGAATGGGCAGAAGCCTCCTGTTTCAGAATGAACCCCTGGGCTTCACCCTGGGAGCTTAGACTTCTATGTTAAGGTACAATTTGAGCTGGAGCATGGCAAGAAAAGTTGATGAATGGTAGAATTAAGATGTTCAGGGATGGAAGCAACAGCAGGAGGAATATTCCAGAAGCAGGTATAGTAGAGTCAAGAAATCACTCACCACACCTTAGGTGAACAGCACTTTCTCTTGACCTTCAACGGGCTGACTACAAGAGACAAAACAACCCAATATCCAATATGTGGTGTAAATGAGTTTTAAGCTTTTTGTTTTGTTTCTTTGCTTACTAAACAGATACTTACTCAGCAAGTGAACTAAGCAATCAATCAATTAAGCAATTAAGTTAATTAAGGAATTAAGCAGTTACATAAGCTGACAGGGAGAGAAGATCTGCTCTATGTCACCCAGGAATGTGGCAAACTAGAGCAGCGTCTTTCTGTATTCTGAGCCAGTGTGTAAGGCTTTTACTTCCTGAGTCTCCATCCAGTTTCCAAAGAGGTTCAGCCCTGTAGGGCCCAGCTTTGCCCGTCACTGAGCACGCTTGGAGAGATGCTGGAAGGCTGGCCTCATTTAGCTGTTTGATGATATAATGAAAGGGTTCTTTGCGTGGTTTTCAATACTCCGAGGAATCTGTTGGATTACAGCTGGCATCCCTGGTGTCCATGGCAACCTCCGTCTCCCTCTCCGCACCAGTGGTCCACCCACCCTTGATACATCACCCTGACTTTGATGCAGGCTCCCTGGCCTTCATCTTACCAGGGAGTCGGGAGTGGCAGGAGAAAACTCCTATTGTGCACCAACCTCTCCACCAACTCTAGGAAACACCCACTCATCCTGACCCTCCTGAATGTCACTTGTGATTGTGGTACTCTCTTTGTTCTTTTCTTTCCTGGGACAATGAGCATCTGCTCTGCTGTGGAAAATGGGAGGACTACCCTGTCCATGTGATGAGATCATGCTGTGGTGGGGGTCCTTCAGAATGAATAAAAAAGGGAAATGAGCAGGTTCAGCCAAGGATACCTTCTTTTTACGCAAATTCTTCTCATGAAGGCTTACTTTTTCTTACAAAACCCAAAATAGTCATTTGATGTCTTGTGTTTCATTTCACTCTCCCGTAAGCAGGAAAGATACTCACTCAACAAGGCCAAAGACCCTGTATTTGGAAACACAGAATAAAACAGTGTCCTAACACATCTTTGGAAAATATCCTTGATAGTACAGGAGGAAGAAGGATCGTGTGTTAACAGGATAGGGAGGGATGAATTTGAGAACAAGCTTGGCTAGGTAAAGTGGAGGGAGCTGTGGACATCCCTGAATGACAATAGGAGAGTATTGACTCTGAAATATGTAGTAGGGGACTGTGAACTGTGAACGGTAGACCAGCGTCTGATGAAGACACCGTGCTTGGGAGACTGTGGGTGTAAAGAGGACTGTGAGCCCCAGGAAACACCAAAGTAAACAGATTCCATGGTCTCCCAGACCTGCACTTTACTGAGTGTGTACCCTTAGGAAGGGGTTTCTTGGTTTTTTTTTTTAGGTCAAATTTTATATTTATGAGGTAGAGAGGAAAAAAGTTTGCTTCATAATATCGTTGCGAGAATTAAATCTGATAGTGCCTTGAAAGCCCAGCATACATGTCACGTGCTAGCCAGGCTGGCCTGCTTTGCCTTCTGCTGCAGAGCTGCTGCGATAACCTGGCCATGATTTGATGAAGCCCTGAAGGGGGGCTCAAGCAGGGATGGAAAGACGGATCCAGCATGAGAACAGCCTGAAGCTTCAGGACACTGCAACAGGCAGGATCAAACCCTGGGCCCCAGATGACCTTCAAGCTCCCAGCCTGACTAGGACCTTGAGACACACAAGTTAGGAATGCTAGTTTGATTTGGGTGTCTCTGAGTTCCAGGATAGGTAGCAGCTGTATTGGGGAAACTCAGGTCACGTGGCAAGAGGGGTAACTCAGCTGCACAGACGCTCTGCGAGCTCCTCTCCTCGGGCACTGGGATGATGGAAATGGAAACCTGGAAAATGATAAGAAATGACCTTGCTATTCGGGATCGTGTGCAGTAGTGGCAATAAAGGATTGGTTGCTAACAAGCTGCTCTCACATTTAAAGAACATTAACACTCTTTAAAATGCATGGAGTATAAGCTAAAAGAAAACAATCATCTAGAAAGTGGCTTCTTGATGCACAGGGGTGAGCTGACTTTGGCACTTGAACTTTTATGAAAGGCACAATGTATTGGTGTCCTTGGCTGACTCTGCTCAGTATCTTCAACTCCTTAGTTCAGTAACCTTTGTAAAATCTCACTGATGAAACAAGAAAATGGCATTGAAAGGTCACAGGTAAAGACACTTTGTAGGCTGCTCTGGCAATCACCTTATGGAAATCAAATTTTCAATAAAAACAAACAACAACAACAGCAAAAACTACATGGATATAGGGTCATATGTCCCTTAGTCTTTGCTACTCAAATACAGCATTTGATCTTTAATTTTGACAGGGCCAGTGTGACAAGTGCTGAAGACCCTGATAACCCAGGGTCATTGACACAGAGGAACTCCACTGGTCTATGGTGCAGGGTCCCATATTTCAGCATATAGGAATTACTAAAGGAGCTTATTTAAAATCATATCCCAGGGTCCCACCCCTGGAAGATGCAGAATAGTCAGTTCCCCTGGAATAAGATGGAAAATCTGCATCTCAGCCCACGCTTCAGGTAGAAGTCAGGCTACTGTTGTAGAAACAATGTCAGAGAGGTCAGATGACTCCATGGAAAGTTATGACAACTGGGGAGTGTTGCTTGTATTTTTGCTTCTGAGAGGAGTGGAGCAGAAGGTTCCCAATGGCCGTACAAAAATAGTTCCCAGAAGAACTTTTCATCAGCTTAAATGTTTGTACAAATACAAAGATCCCAAGGAACACTAAAAAAAATTACTTCAGCAAATGTAAAGGGTCTCATTCCATTCTGTCTGTGCCAATAAGGCCCTATGGATTCTATCTTCAACAGAAAACCGTTTTCTGACTGTTTTGGAGCCTGAAGTTCCAAGATCAGGGTGCTGACATGGTCAGGTTCTGGTGGGAACTCTTCCTGACTTGCTAACAGATACCTCCTTTCCCTGTATGTCTTCATATGGTCCTAGCAGCAGAACGGAGAGGGAGAAGGTCCAGTCTGCAGCAGTCAAATGCTCAGGTTGTCCACATTAGCACTAAGGAAGGACCAAACACAGCCCTGCAGAATTTGTACTTCAGTCAGTACTGCTCCAGTGCTTTGTGGAAGCAAAGTCTCTTCAGAGTGCCCTCCAAGTGCTGAGTGGGTAGACCCATTGGATGAGGGTCTGCAGAGAGGAAAATCCTGGGGGAAAGTTCTGTTAACATTATCAGAGGCTGGCATCTTCTCGCCTTATTTCAAACGCTGAAAGTGACATGTCGAACACCCCTGACTCTGGACCTGTTTACCCACGGAGGCTGACTTTGCTGCATAGGCACAGAGGAAGGAAGCTTATTTCAGCTCTGTAAGGAAAGTTAAAGGATTCACCTACTGTGAATCCCATGAAATAAGAAGTGCTCACTCGGCTCTTTCATTTTCAAGTGACTGTGTGAGGTATAGTTTGTTTATCTTCAGAGATAAGGCCTCACTCTTACGTCACTCAGGATCTTTTAAAGACGGCGGTGGTCCTGGCTCATTTGGCTGACTTATGCTATATAGAATTCAGCTTAGTCACTGTGGAGAGACACCGCGACCAAGGCAACTCTTATAGAAGAAGTGTTTAAATGGGGATTTGCGTATATTTCAGAGGGTTAGTCCATGCCCATCATGGTGGGGAACATGGTAGCTTAGAGGCAGATATATCTGAAGCAGTAGCAGAGAGCTTCACATCCTGATCTGCAGGGAGCAGTGTTGGGGGGGGGGATGAGAGGTGGGCTTTTGAAACTTCAAAGGCTACCCCACAGTGATACCCCTCCTCCAGCAAGGCCATACCTACCCTAGCAAGGCCACATCTCCTAGTCCTTCCCAAACAGTTCCGTTAACCAAGCATTCAAACATTTGAACCTATAGGGGCCATTCTCATTCAAACCATGACAGTACTAAAATCAAACATTTTACCTCCAATATACATTGTGGAGATAAAGGTTCTGGAAAAATAAATATTAAGGAAAACTTGGAAATACTAAGATAATTGGTGTATGACACAAGGACTTTAGGTAATAAAATTGTACAGTAAATGAGACTCATGACATATGAGTAGATTTTAGCTGCTCTTACCAAGTAACAGAGCAACAAAAAGTAGTGCACAGCTGTACAGTGATGTGTGTATTCTTTAGTATCATGTTCTTTAACTTGCATTTAAAAAAAATTAAGTATTAGCTGGTCGTGGTGGCTCATAACTGTATCCCAGTACTTGGGAGACTAAGGCAGGCAGATGACCATGGGTTCAGGACCAACCTGGATTATATAATGAGTTCTAGGACAACCCTGGCTACAGAGTAATCGAGAGAGACATTGTTTTAAAAGAGGGAGGGGCTAGGGGCTGGAGAGGTGGCTCAGAGGTTAAGAGCACTGGCTGCTCTTCCAGAGGTCCTGGGTTCAATTTCCAGCAACCACATGGTGACTCACAACCGTCTATAGTGAGATCTGATGCCTTCTTCTGGTGTTAAGGAAGAACACTGTATACGTAATAAATAAATAAATCTTTAAAAGAAAAAGGGGGTCTAAAAATACTAAGAAATACAAAGAGAAAAATTCATGAAATAGTCATTTTCTAGTATTCTCAACTCAGGCTCTTTTGCAAAAAATTGTAAGGTTCTTTATAGCTAGTTTCTTTGTAAGAAACTCATTAAATTAAAAATGTTGTTCATTAAGATGAATGATAAAAATTCATTTTCCAAAGAAAGACATGATCCATATGTGTATAAGTTGGAGTTCCATAGACATACTCTAGATATATATTTTGTTAGGCTTTAGGTAATATCAACATATTATCAATGGCAGAAACAAGACCTTTTATACAACATGGAAATTCTAGTCATTCCAAACCCAACTTATAACTTAACGGGAAAAGCACTGACCCAATGAAATTAGTACTATTAATACCAATAAATCATCCTCGATAGTACAAGATTTTCCCAAAGTCCTCGTTATAGGGTTTGAAATTCTTCTGTACATTCTGTGATGAATGCCACTTTCTGCTTTGTGCCCATCTGAAAACCATCTACCAACCTTGAGTCCCTTCTGTGTTCCCCCACCTACATAACCTACCCCTACACTCCACGTTTTAACTGCAGAAAGATTGCAATGTAGTGGTCACCAAAGATACCTACATTTTTACATAATTGTCAACGACAGGGTTAAATGACACAAATATTTGTACATTCTTAACCCTGCTCATAATTGTCCAAACTGTGCATGCGGGCACAAGAGCAAGGTGGAAGTCCCTTCCATGTTCTTCAGTCCCATGCCCCAGAGTTCCAGGGAAACTGCAGCTAAGAATACCGTGCCTTGTTTTCTCAAGCGCGGAGTGTTGACCTTCCATGCCATCCAGGCGTGGAAGTGGGATGTCCCTGAAGTACGATCTGCCCTGGGGTACATAAACACCTTCACTAGGCACCCCTGTTTTCTCGGCAGCAGGAACGCCTTCACTGGGTACCCCTGTTTTCTCAGCAGCAGGAACGCCTTCACTGGGCACCCCTGTTTTCTCAGCAGCAGGAACGCCTTCACTGGGTACCCCTGTTTTCTCAGCGGCAGGAACGCCTTCACTGGGCACCCCTGTTTTCTTAACAACAGAACCACCTTCACCAGGCACCCCTGTTTTCTTAACAGCAGAACCGCCTTCACCAGGCACCCCTGTCTTCTCAGCTCCCGACAACCAGGGTTTCTGTGTCCTAGGAGTCTACAGAACTGAGAAGATCTGGGTGCCGGCACCCAACTTCCTTTTCTGGGGAAGCTCCTTAATTTAGCCAGCCCCCCAGGGAGGCCGGTGAAAGGAGGCCTTTCCCATGAATTTTCAAACCCCAGCTCTGTGAATATATTTTTCAGTGGTAGGAGATGTTTCTGAAATATACATGATAGGAATAGAGTGACTGCTTCCCCAGCCACTCACTTTTAAGTTGTGTTTATTTGCTTCAAAAGTCAGTAATGTGGAAAAAAGCTCAAATGATATCTTTTGATATAGCTCATACCAAAAAAAAACTGCAGTTTTTTAAAGTTATTTTGAGAATTGAATCAGAAAAGATTCATGCAACTAGATAAAGGTAGAGATAGAAATTTGTATATTTGTACAATATTTGGCCAGTAAAATGTATCAGTCATTGAGCTCTTACAGATAACCACAATGTGAAAATTACATAACTTATTTTGCAATTTTCAGAGACTTGGAACATTTACGAAAGCTTTTATTTATAAAGTACAAAATCTGGGCCTTTTCATTTTATTTGCCATTTTTGCAGAACCGGATGTTGAAACTGGGGCCTCATGCATGCTAGACAATTGCTTTACAACTCATCTGTCTCCCCAGACCTTGTTGTTTTAGGTTTTACCTTGAGGCAGAGTTTACTAAGTTGCCCTGACTGGCCTTGAACTTAAGTGTGTTGTCATCCCCTCCCCATACCCCCTCCACAATTCCTTCCCTAGTAACTGAAACCATAGGTCTGCCACCATGCCTGGCGTTAATTATTATTTTAAAGTGTCTTCCTTCCTTCCTTCCTTCCTTCCTTCCTTCCTTCCTTCCTTCCTTCCTTCCTTCCTTCCTTCCTTCCTTTCTTTCTTTTTGAGGAGACAAGGTCTTGGCTTTCTGAGTTCTGGGATCAGCAGGAGGAAACCCCCTCTGGGTTTTACATATGGGATAAGAAGACCCAGGAAATAAAATAATTTACACAGACTCATAAAAACTAAGATGTGAACTGAAGTTGCTGCACACATCAGTATATGGCGTTGGCTTTGATGCAGTTCTGTCTCAGCTGGTGTGGCTGGTGGTAGGATTGCAGGGCACATCGTTCTGGCCCGAGGAGCCGTATCTGGAGTGATGTTTGTGAAGTAACACTAGTTATTTTTAATCTACTGGTCAAGTAATTTCCTTCTAGTTCAACAGGCAAATGTGTAATGTAGTAATTAATCAACCCTTACAATGAGAGTTATATTCAATGAAGTAAATCTAGGTTGATGCTTGGATTTTCTATTTGGTAAATCTTTTCTAGGTCACTGCAAAGATGAATGCTGTAAAACAAACAAGCAGGCAAGCAAACAAATCAACCTTTGGTAGGGGAAGGAAAAACTTAAAGCTAAGGCCTTGGAAGATGATACTCAATACCGGACTGTGTGTATAATTTTGGCTTAGAATGTTATTCTGTCCTGATTCTTAACAAAAATTAACCTCCGTTGGGTACTCCAGCCTGGGGCATGGATGCCGAGTTTCCATAGACACTGTTCCTAGGATGGGTTTTCTTTTTGTGGTAGTAGAGATTGAATCCAAGTCCTCACACATGCTAGGCCAAAGTGTCTGTCACTAAGCTATTCAACAGCAGGAACCAGGCTGAAGCGGCAGGGTACGGAGTGGTATGGAGTGCTTTCTGTTCTTTCGTTTTTTACTAGGGAGGGGTATGTGCATGAAAATTATTCCATTATTTTTCCATCCGAAGGCAGAATGACTGGACCTGCAATTGGGAAGGGCCATGGGCTCCTCCCTGAAGCTCAGGCAGCCTGTGTTAGGTGAGGGGTAGCTGGGGTGGTCGATCTTAGCAGTTTCCCCAGCCATTCCCTGGCTTGGGGTCTGCAGCCGGGTCTGCTGGGGGAGAAGGATACAGGCCTCAAAGTCCCACATTGTTTTGTCACCCCACTGATCAGGTCCTCGGAGGGCAGCCCGTCGAGGTGGCGCACTGCAGGGATGCGTGACAAGGGCCGGCGCCAGGCGGTGCGTGGCCCGGCCTTCATGTTTGGTTCTCGTGGGCCCAGTCTCACGGCCGAGGAGGAGCGCTTCCTGGACGCTGCAGAGTACGGCAACATCCCGGTGGTGCGCAAGATGCTAGAGGAGTCACAAACGCTCAACGTCAACTGTGTGGACTACATGGGCCAGAATGCACTGCAGCTGGCTGTCGGCAATGAGCATCTGGAGGTGACTGAACTGCTACTGAAGAAGGAGAACCTGGCACGTATCGGTGATGCACTGTTGCTAGCCATCAGCAAGGGCTATGTGCGCATAGTGGAGGCCATCCTCGGCCNGGCCACCCAGGTTTTGCGGCCAGCCGGCGCCTGACACTTAGCCCTTGCGAGCAGGAACTGCGGGACGATGACTTCTATGCTTATGACGAGGATGGCACACGCTTCTCGCCTGACATCACGCCCATCATCCTGGCTGCACACTGTCATAAGTACGAGGTGGTGCACCTGCTGCTGCTCAAGGGCGCACGCATCGAGCGGCCCCACGACTACTTCTGTCGCTGTGCCGACTGTGCTGAGAAGCAACGGCTTGATGCCTTCAGCCACTCGAGGTCTCGGATCAACGCTTACAAGGGACTGGCAAGCCCTGCATACCTGTCGCTCTCCAGCGAGGACCCGGTGCTCACGGCCCTGGAACTCAGCAATGAGCTGGCCAAGCTAGCTAACATAGAGAAGGAGTTCAAGGTAGGCCAGTGGAAGCCCCCTGCCTGCTGTGCTTCGGGTATGCAGAAGCGTCAGTTCTGCCTGGTGTCTGTTGGGATTTTGTTTGTTTGTCTGTTTTAAGATAGATCCTCACTTTACAGCTCAGGCTGGCCCCACATTCACAGCAATCCTCCTGTCTCAACCTCCCAAATGTTGGGTTGACAAGAATGTGCTACCAGGTCCAGTTTCTTTCTGGTATAGACAGGGTCCTAGGCTGTCCTCATACTTCATAGCTCTTGATGGCCAGCTACTCACAACAACCCCCCTGCTTCAGCCTCCTAAATGCTGAGCTTACAGCACGCCTTGCTTTTTTGTGGTTTTTCTCCTCTCAGTGACATGCTGGAGCAAACTCTTTGGTGATAACATAGCACACAGCATTAGAGAGAGGTTGTGATGGTGGCTGCTCTGTGTCCTGGATAAGTATTTAAAACCCACAAGTTCTGTGTCTCCCTTTGATGAAAGAGATTTGACAAGATTGCCTGCTTTCCAGATTCTTTCTGTTCTGTTGCATGGTATCACCAAGTCAGAAGCCAGCACTGAAGGGGGGGCTCCTCTTTCTTTTCTCGGATGAAGCGTTCGTTTCTTTGAAGTTCTACTCATGACCCCAAGCCTTCATGTATTTTTAGATGTAGCCATGGTCAGCATGCGCTTCATAGGCTGTGTGCTTCCCGGGAAAGCTATGATTTCTACTCGACATGTTTGTAGATGGCAGTGTCATATGGCAAAGTCAAGACTGGGCACCCCTACCTGAATCAAAATTTAAAAAGCAAATATAAAATACTACTGAAGCTATGCTATTGTTAATATTAAAGTCGCTTCATTAATGGGACAAATGCCTCGCCTTGAATTCCATGAATGTGTTTAGAGTGGTGAGCTCTTGACTGTTGGGTTAGTCCAGAAACACAAAGGACAGCAAAATGGTTTGCTTCATCACAGGGCCTTTTCTGTTTTACTGTTTTTTTTTAATGTGTTACCTTTTTCTGTCAATCAGTATTATTTTATGAAAATCCTATATTTGTGATACAGCATTTTAAAAATTGTATTCCAATGCCACCCCTCCTATGCATCTTATATGCTCCTAGCCCTTAAAACTAGGGCAGAGTGGGTATTTATCAGAAAGGTGAAACTCACCAGCTCTCGGCAGCCCATTCCCGCTCACTTGCTCTCTAGGCGAGGAGGTGGTTGCAAACCCTTGTTCCTTAGTACCCCATCTTTTTAGCAGAGTAATAGCATTAAAATGGGTGTTTATTCTGTCCTTGACGTCTTAATAAATACTTTTGTAATTAAGAGGGGGTTCAAGCTCAGTTGGCAATATAATTCAAGCTAAGGAAAACCTACTTTCTCGAGGGTTTCAGGAAGACTAAAGTTTGCCCACTTTAGTCTATAATCTGTTTGCCACCCCTCGCTGTGTCTTGGAGGAGTTCTGGCCTCAGTGTAACAATCTTGTTAATCTTTTCATGTTTTATTCTTTACAAATCTGAACATTTTGTTGTAAAAAAAATGGAGAAATGTGGGAAAATTGAAGAATAAAATAAGTCTTGCTTATGTAAGGACATCTATTATGGACTACTTGGAAAGAGTTATTTCCTTGAATTTAAGATGAAATTTGTTTTTGTTTCATATCTGAGATTTAAGACAGGGTATCCTGTAGCCCAGGCTAGCCTTGAACTTGCTATGCAGCTGAGGATAGCCCTGAACTTTTGATCCCCCTGCCTCCACATCTCAAGGGCTTGGATTACAGACATTATCACCACACCAGGCTTGAAAACATTTTAGACAGACCACAGGGAGAACACATTTAAAGCTTCAAACTTATCACGGAAAGTAGAAAAATATCTGGGCAAAATACTCTTAAACATCATTATTTTTGAGATAGTCATAAAAGCATAATTTTAAATTGTTTATTCTATACTTCAAATGTTACAGAAACTTGCTTTATGTACTTTTTGATATATGTTGAAACTCTGGAAGAGAACTTCCATAAAAGGGAATATTTTCTTGGATTACGTTTTAATAATTTACTAAAGATGGGGATGTTTGCCGTTCCACACAGAGAAGTCGCCTTGGTGGAGCCATGGAAGAGAATTTGTTATTCATGGTTTCCCCCTTCAGCCAGCTAAATCCACGCTGGTAACGCTTAGACTGGAATCTCCTTTACTCTGACAGGAAAGGTCACCTCTGAGAACCTTCCAGAGGTGGGAAACACCACAAGTAAAAAAAAGCAAAGCAGGAGAAAACGCACCTGAGTTCTCAGGGCTAGATACCATAGCCGAGGCTATGCAAAATCCATCTGTATCTCAGATGTTCCCGGTCCAGCCTACATAGTGAGTTTGAGAGTCACAGAGACCTCTGTGAGCTGGAACAGGGCAGCTCCTCAGGAGTCAGTCTCTGGAGAGTCACTCCGCCTCACCACCGGCCTCGTCTTCCCCATCCTGGGCCATCTTTTTCGGTTCCTTCTTATCTCTCCTTTGCCCTCTCACCCCACACCCCTGTCTGTCATCTCTCAGGGCTGTAGGCAGCCAAAGTCCTAGCCCAGCCGTCCGGGCCCTGACAAGACAGGACAAGTGAAGCTCGCTCCTGAGGAAAGCAGGCAACCTAATTTGCCCTGTTCTGTGCTGTTTGCTGTACTTCTTCCCAGAGGGATTTTCAGCTCGGAGCCCTGGCCTGAAAATGAGGAAACAGCGTGTTGCTCCCTGGTGAAGCACAGGCGATGTCTTCCCCTTCCAGACACCTGTTCTAGCATCTTAGCACTGACCTGGAAGGCACACTTTCTCACCATTGTCACACTCCCCACAGTTCCTTGGGGAGTACAGAGAACATGTGAAGGTCGTTGTCTCAGGAACCTGAGCAATCAAGGTCCCGGATTTAGAGGAACTGATCGAGGTTAGCCAGTGGCATGTTATTCACAGAGCAGCATGGCTCGCAAATGATGTCTATCGCTGTTCTGAGAAATGGAGACTTGGGTCTCATCATCCGTCCGACCATCAATGGCAAGGGAGCCTACCATTTATTAGAGACAAGAACACAAATCGGAATTTCCAGATTCTAATTGGGCCTGCGATGCACTTTTCTGGTTAAAACAAATAAAAGAAAGGCAAGTAATCCCCCCTCCCTGTGCCTCTACTTTTCCTTCAGAGTAGAAAGCAGTTTCAGTCCCTACCATAGTCGACCTAGAAAGAAACAAGACCGCAAGTTGGAAGGAATGCTTGGAACTATCTTGTCTGACAGGCCTCTCGGTTTACAAGCGGTAGAGGGGGTGGGAAACAGAGGCCAAGGCTACAGCATCTTGGTTCCCTGGCCTAGGTTTTATTTATTTAAGATTTATTTACTTTTACTTTATATGTACCAGTGTTTTGCCTGTGCATGCATGTATGTGCACCACACGTGTGCCTGGCGCCCTCAGAGGCCAGAAGAGGGTATGGGGTCCCCTGGAACTGCAGTTACACACAGTTATAAGCTGCCGTGTAAGTGCTGGGAACCAACCTTAGCCCTTCTGGATGAGCAGCTAGTGCTCTAAACCGCTGAGCCACCTCTCTACCCCCATCTTGGGTTTTATGTTCAAAATAACATGCCTTCTGACACTGACGCGTGTCTTAGCCTCCTGGTGCGTACTAAGCATGCCCTTGGCATTTAGTCCTCTCAGGACAAACAGAAGGTAGGATTCTGCTTAAGGGAAAGGTTGAGGAAATCCCAGATTAACCCAACTGGTATATGGTCAGAATGGAGATTAAACCATATACATTATAAGGGGTGTGGAGAGACTGTGATAAAACTGGACGTCATTGCTCTGCCTCAAGTTTAACAGGTCCTTGGGGTTTTTCATTTCTGCTCTGGTCACCTGACTTGGTAGAGAGACCATGTTCTGAGAAAGAGCTGTGAAGATGACTCCACGAAACTAAACTGAGAGCTGTTTGGTCTGATCAGGGTTGTGAAGCCCTGCGAGGTGGGGAGGAGCTCAGGGTGGATGAGCAGACAATACAGATGTTGGCAATGGAGGGAAGAATGTCATTGGCCAGAGTACTCCATCTTTTTTGTTTTGTTTTTCTTTTTTTCTCCTTTTTTTGATTTTTATTGAGCTCTACCTTTTTCTCTGCTCCCCTCCCTGCCTCTCCCCT
>LOEQ01000719.1:199638-213524 GCA_001685075.1 Bramus lutescens | reverse complement strand
GCATATATATATATCTGTTCTCCATGAATAGTTACAGTGCTTGGTGGTGCTGATGAAATCAGTAATTCAATTCTGTCTTCTCTGCCTTAGAGAATATTTACTCCTTTAGTTCTAACTCTGGTCATCCCTCCTCTCTATTATTCTGTGCTAGGAGAGCAGGGCTTGTCCTCCCTGCCCCCCAGCATACACACCCCTATCTGTACCTACATCATAGTGAGCAATCTTTATTATAGATTTAATATATATTAATATAGATATTTAATATATATTAACATTGTTGACTGGATATGGTAGGCTATTTAGTCTGTAAAACTAGGCTCTAGAGAAAAATAATTTCTGGAGTTCTCCCCCAGTGCTCTAATTTCATCCTTAACAGAAAAGTAATCTAAAAATTGGACTTGCGGCAATACAGACACATTGAGTTATTGACGGGTGTGTTTCTCTGCAGAAGGTGTAAGAGGCCTCAGACCTGAGAGTGCAGAGGGAGAATGAGGGACATACACGCAACTAACATAAAATGTCATTAAAACAAGAGCGGAAACCCCCAAGAATTTTGCATAGCATTCCACACCTGAGAGGAGTTTAAATAAATAGTATAACACAATCATTTTAAGTATACAATTATTCAGTTGTCTTCCATCTCCTTGCCCTGGTTGATGGTGCAACTACCATCCTAGTAGTCATTTGACTCTGTGTGTGTGTGTGTGTGTGTGTGTGTGTGTGTATGTGTGTGTGTGTGTGTGTGTTCTGGAATGCTGTGATAGTTTTGTTCCATTGAAAGATTGAAATGTTCTTATGTGTCAAGCATTTTCTCTTCGAATCAGAAAGCCTCAAATCAGGGTATTATTTCTGTGATGACTTCAGTTTGCTGGTTCACTGCAGTTGGGAAACAACACACAAATCTGACGCAACCAGCTATGACAGTGTGGCCTCACGAGTATATTTTCCCAGGAAATAGAGTGGTTTAAGAGATAAAGGCCACTGCCTTCTTTTGAAGTTGTTGGAAAAAAAGAAAAAAAAATCTCCTGATGGATTAGGGTGCTTTGCTCTCACTTGCTAATATTGTGGGGTTTTTTTTAAGATGTGCCTTGTGTATTCGTATTATGAGTTTTAAATTGTTAAGAAAGTTCTATTTGTATGGATTTTAAACATATTCAACAGAGATGATATTACATAGCTCAAGAAGAGCATAGGCTGTGATTCTAGTGACAGGAAATTGGCCAATTATGCTGAGTTTACCTTCACAGCAGGTAAAGTGCTAGGGCTTACCATGTACTAAGTGTTGGCACATGTGCAAGCCCCAAGGGTCGATGTGTATCATCTCACATACACTGTGTGGAAAAGGTGGCCAAGTGTTGGGAGTGGCTCAGACCTATAATCCTGGAATGAGGGAGACTGAAGCAGGAGGATTGCTTTCTGCTCTAGGCCAGCTTGGGCTATAGTGTAAGACCCTGCCTCAAAATCAAAACAAACGAAAGCAGGCTGGTGGGATGGCTCAGCGAGGAAAGGTGCTTGCTGGGAAAGCATGGAAACCTGAGTTCACCCCCCTGTGCCCTGGTTGGCTTTTCAATTTGACACAAGGCAGAGTTATCTGGGAAGAAGAACCTCAATTGAGAAAATGTCGCCATCGTTGCCTGTAGGGGATATAGGATGGCCCAGCCCATCATGAGCAATGGCATCCCTAAGAGGATGGTCCTGGGTTACACAAAAATAAAAATAAAAAACAAAAACAACAGCAACAACAAACAAGCAAACAAAACCCAACAAATTAAGCAAGCCCTGAGGAGCAAACCAGTAAGCAGCACTCCTCCAAGGCTTCTGCTTCAGCTCCTGCTCCAGGTGCCTGCCGTGAGCTCCTGCCCTGCCCTCCATCAGTGATGGAGAGTGCGCTGGGGTTTTAAATTGCTTTCAGTAGCAGCCTCTTTCACAGCGATACAAATCCTAACTAAGACACTGCAGATCCTGCGTGGAGGCAGAAGGAAGCCCACTGGTTCCCTTCTAACCCTTGCATTGGTTCCACGACACCCCGATGCTCACACACATGCACACACATGCACAGACAATAGTAATAAGACAGTGTTGGTGCAGTGTAGGCCCTAAGAAAAGCAGCATCTCGGTTCATTTGTACTGCTGTGACAATAACTGAGTCTGGGGGTGTTACAAACAGGATGTGTTTTCTCGCAGCACTGGGGTGGGAAGTCCAAGATGAAGGCATTGGCAGGCAGGGTTGTATCCTTCGGAAGCACTAACAGTGTCCTAGCGTGATAGAAACATGGGAGCACAAACTGACAAGCACCAAATAGCTCTTCTATGGTCATCTTTATCCTTCAAAGGGCTGTGTTGTTTTTAATTTATTATTATTATTTATTATTAATTTTATTTTATGTTCATTGGTGTGAGAGTCAGATGCCCTGGAACTGGAGTTACAAGACAGTTGTGAGCTGCCATGTGGGTGATGGGAATTGAACTCAGGACCTATGGAAGAGCAGCCAGTGCTCTTAACCACTGAGCTGTCTCTCCAGCCCAAGGGCTGTGTTGTTTTTAGGCACCCGATCTTGCTGAGTTACCCAGACCAGCCTTGAACTCCTAGACTCAAGCTATCCTTCCTAGCTCAAAAAACAGTACTGGGGACTCTCACCACCTCCTCTAGCCCTTCCCTCTCCCACCTCTTCAGAATGTCACATGACAACACCAGAATTTTAAAGGAGATGCTTTCAAGCCATAGCAAGCAGATACTCCCTAGGGGAACTGAATTCATACATCCAAATGCATACAGTGCATTTGTCTCCTAGCCCTGTGGATACTCTGTAACTTATAGATACTCCCTAGTGGGAAGTGAGTTCATGCATTCAAATGCATGCAGTGCATTTGTCTCCTAGCCCTGTGGATACTCTATAACTTATAGATACTCACTAGTGGGAAGTGAGTTCATACATCCAAATGCATACAGTGCATTTGTCTCCTAGCCCTGTGGATACTTTGTAACTTATAGATACTCTCTACAAGGAAGTGAGCTCATGCCATGCATTTGTCTCCTAGCACCATAGATACTCTATAACTTACAGAAATCTTTGGGTTGTCCCAGAAAAGTACACGCTTGACTCCCCAAACAGTAATCTCATAGGATGATACTCTATGTTCACCCTGTGGCTTTCCTGATATGCCCAGCTCCTTGTCCTCAGCCTGGCTGCCTAGGGTCTCCAGAGAGCTATGACTTGAATCCATGGAGTGTCTTGTCTCTCAAATGTGGAGCCCTTAGTACTGAAACATTTCCACAAGGCGATTTTGTTCCGACTTACTGTCTTGATGAGGATGCGGAGTCCAGTTGTATTATGACTTACATAGTGTTTATTGACAACCTGCTGTAGCTGGAATTTTCTTTGGTCCCCCAACAAGCTCCCAAATAAAGACATGGAGACTTATTATCAATTATGAATGCTTGGTCTTAGCTTAGGTTTGTCTCTCTAGCTCTTTTAATTTAATTGAACCTGTTTCTATTCTTCTATGTTTTGCCTCGGGGCTTTTTACCCTTTCTTTCATTCTGTATGTGCTACTTTCCTGCTTCCTCCATGTCCAACTGACTGGTCCCTGGTGTCTTCCTGTTGTCTCCTTTTCTTTCTTTTGCAAGCCCATATTCCTCCTCCTCCTTACTCTCCCTGCTTGGAAATTCCACCTACACCTCCTCCCTCACTATTGGCCATTCAGCTTTTTATTAGGCCAATCAGGTGCCTTAGGCAGGCAAGGTAAAACAGCAACACATCTTTACATAATTAAACAAATACAACACATCTTTGCACAGTTAAACAAAAATTCCTCAAAGTCCTGCTGTGTGCTCTGAAGAAATGACTGTTCATGGTTTAAAGTAATACAAACTCTCCTATTTTTAATTAAATTTATTTATTTTACAACATGACCACAATTTTGCCTCCCTCCTATCCTGCCATTCCCTTGCCTTCCCCTCCCCCTCCATCCACTCCCTCTCTGTTTCTGTTCCGACTCCTATTTTTATCTTGTGCCAAACGCCCAGTGCGGTGGCTGGCTGATAGTGTAGAAAGCCTTCTGAAGAGTGAATGAATAAACATGATAGACATTTAGGAGCTGTAGGGGAAGGAGTAAAACAGAAAAGAAATGGTCTGAATATAACACAGGGTGAAAGTAGAGATTTGGAGCTCTTTACAGACTCCGAGGGAATGCAGACCTGGGAATTCTTCTGTTTTGATTGTGTCTGTAGCATTTCCCAAGAGGTAGTTTCATGACTATGCTAGTGTGTGAGATGGTTTGAAACTGTGAACTTTACAGGGTATGGTGGCATGCATCTTTAATCTCAGTCAGTATTCACGAGCCTGAAGCAGGATCCCAAATTCAAGACCATTTGGGCTCATATTGAGTGAGACTTTGCCTTAAAAGAATAAGGAAGAGGAAGAGAGAGAGGAAGACAGCAAGTAAATGGTTTGGAAAGAAGACCTAACATACTCTTAGGGACTAGCAATGGTGGAACAATCAGAAGGAACCTTCGGCCAGGTATTTCTGGGCTATTTGGGAGCTATAGCAAAGTACCATAACTAGGGTGGTTTATAGACAACAGAATCCTGTTTCTTAACAGCACCAAGGCTGGGAATTTGTGGTCAACATGGCAGCAGGGCTGTTTCTATTGAGTTGCAAAGTACTGACTTCTCTTTGTAAGACATGTGGTAAAAGCAGAGCCTTGGGGGGGGGGTCTATAATACATAGGCACCAATCACCATCTCATGTACTCTGTCCCCAGGCCCCAAGTGTGCCCTGAAGTCCTACCCCCTAGGGCCAGCACCTTGGGAGTAAGGAGTTCAAAACGTGAATTTGAAGACAGCATTTGACCCAAAGCAATGTTGTTTTCACAATAAGTTATCCAACAAAGAGGGCAATCGCTAGGCCAGCCTGGGTTACAGTATGAGACCCCATGTCAGAAAATTAAAAATGTTTTAGAAGCAAGATAGAAGTGTATAGGGATTATGGATAAGGTTTAAAAAAAAAAACAGGGCTGGGAAGAGAGCTTGGCAGTTAAGAATGGTACTGGGGAGGGGGTGGGGGGGGCTGCATGATACCTGCTAGTGCAGGAACAACTCTGCCGGTCCTTTCGTATTCAGCCACAGCACAGGAGTTCAATTTGCATCATTTGTGTATTTTCTCATACGTGTAATATTTTAGGAGTAACTCAGAAATTTGCTAACATTTCTCTTACTTCTAGTCAACAATAAGCCAAATCACCGTTTGCCTTTTCCATTTTAAAACGAATGCAAGAAAGCTGTCAAGTGGTGGGGGGCATGGTTTCAAAAGAGCCAGTGTCACCCAAGGTCAGAGAGGAGTCAGCTACAAGAAAGGACTGGGAGTGAGGGTGACTTCAGCTTTCTCCCTTGGTTTCCACCTCCGTTCTAATAGGAAGGGAGGACCCAGGAGGTTTTAACAGGCTGTGTTCTACAAAGGCATGTATTGGATATGGTGGCACACGCCTTTTTTTTTTTAAGATTTATTTATTTGTTTAGTATCCTGCCTGTAGGCCAGGAGAGGGCACCAAATCTCATTCGTGGTTGCTGGGAATTGAACTCAGGACCTCTGGAAGAGCAGTCATTGCTCTTAACCACTGAGCCAATTCTCCAGCCCCAAAGGCATGTATTGGGATGCTCTGCTGTGAACAGGGCCTACTAACTTGTCTCTCCCTCTACTCCCAACAGTTCGTGGCTCACCCCAACTGCCAACAACAGCTTCTGACAATCTGGTATGAGAATCTCTCTGGCCTTCGGGAGCAGACCATCGCTATCAAGTGCCTCGTGGTACTTGTCGTGGCCTTGGGCCTTCCGTTCCTTGCCATTGGCTATTGGATTGCACCTTGTAGCAGGGTACTAGCCTCCCCCCTCCCCTCTGTGCTTGGTATAATGTGTATCTCTGTTGGGAAAGTGCAACAGCTAATGGTCAGGCTCCCAGCTCTTTGGCTCCGCCTTCTAAGTGACCATGGAACACGTATTCTACTTTTTAGTGGGTGGATCAACTCCAGGAGAGAGCTGGAAAGGATTTGGGGCTAGCAGGACAGATCACATTTGCAGGCGCAGCATAATAAGGCTTTCAGGGTAAAATTCCCATGGTAGACAAGAAGGAATAAGTGTCTGGAGAGAAGTAGCATTTGTGCAGTTACTTCTGACAGCGTAGTAAGAAGAGTATGGCCGTAGCTGGCTGAAGGAAGAGAAAGGCAGCAGACAGCTGTGCTCAGTGAGATCACAAAATGGCTAACTATTTTCAGGGCACTCATCTGAACCCATTAGAAACATGGGGGGGTGAGTATTGAGCTCATGGATATCAAAAGTATTATTTAACCTTTAATCATGCCCATGATGGGTCCTCAAGTCCTCTGTTCTTCCAGAAAGTTCCAACTTGAGTAGAATTGAACTTAGGGTACTTTGGATTTTGTTTGAACTGCTTCATTTTGCTTGGATGACTCCGGTACCTTTCTCCTCTCAACCTGCCCAAGTAGAGCTAATGTGGTCGTGATTAAGATGTGGATGAGAACATGAATCATGCTAACAGAATCTGGTAATAAGGGGCACATCCCTGGAGAGGAGCTGCCCTCAGGTCCTTTAATCTCGTGTCTATATTCTCAAGTCTGGTTTTCTTTAAATAAGAATCTGTTTCAGGCAAAATGAGTCAAGGTCACTAAAAAATGACCCTGTAAGTCTAATGTTGCCTGTGGCTCAGTTGTCTTCTCCGGGTGTGTTTATCCAGCTCACTTCCTTGTTGAGCTGCCCCATTCAATAAAAGGTAGAAAGTTTGTCGTTTTTACCAAGTTTGACAACTGCTGGATTCTTTGTTATGTATCATGGATAAGCTATTTTACAGTTCTTTACAAACATAATCACTAAAGACTAGAACACAAATCACGTAAGAGCCTGAAATCAGCAGAAAATTATAACCCAACCAGATTCCCTTCCTGGAAGAAATGCATCACCAAGTTCTGGTACCCTAGAGTCTGTCTTCAGGTTTTCAGTCAATTATAGAAGGTTAGGGTTGCAGTGGGCATCTTGGGGTGTACATTTTCGCCTCTTATAAAAGAGCAGCTCTCTGTGTAGCAATGTTTCATCATATGAAAAGAAAGGTAGGCACTGAACCACTCCTGGAGCCCATGCATGGCTGTGCCTATTTCACAGAGAAAAGAGATAGCTGGGGAATTCTCGGGCTGGGGGTACCTCAGTTGAAGTGCTTGCCTTGCAAGCATGAATACCCAAGCTCCACCCCTAGTGTCAGCGTTCAAAGCAAGGGGTGATGGCAGAGCCTCCAGTCTCAGTGCTGGAGAGCTGGAGGCGGAAGGTTCCTGGAGTTGCTAGACAGTCAGTCTAGCTGACCGGTGAACTCTAGGTCCAAAGACTAAGGTGGAGAGGCCCCAGAAGAATGACGCTGTGTCCTGACCTCCAGCCTCTGCACACAGACTTGGGCAAGGAGGTCTTAGGCTGGGACAAAGCTCAGCATTAAAGCATTTGCCTAGTGTGCATGAGCCTTGACTGCAATACTGTTAAAAAAAAAAAAAAGGAAAACAAACAAACAAAAAACTCCGCATATAATCTATTTTTAAAATGAGTATACTGTTTTATTTTCTTCTTATTTAAAGTTTTAAAGACCAATCTTTGAGAAAAACAGACTTGGCAACACCCAAGAAATTGCATGTGCCTTGGCAATCATGCCAAACATACCCTCTACAGCTGAATCAGCACTGACAATCAGCAGTATGGAAACATAACAATTGTCTGTGTGCATGCATGTTCAAATTCAGAAATACTTGACATTGTTTGATCATTTGTGATAGCAGATTAAGGTTCTGGACATTGGTTTGAAGTTAGCCTTCCAAATGTGAACCAGATCTGTTTTTAAATTCATAGAGTTAAAAACCAGGCTCTGAGTGTGCAGAATAGAGAAAATAATTGACAAATGTGTCCCATGTACCTAATCCTTGGACTGTGTATACCCTGGGGACAGAAGGAATTGCTTCTCATTTCCTGTTAGAGCATGGGACTTTTAAGGACAGTGTATCACAAGATGTTTTTAAGGCACCACCTTCAAATAAGCTGACCATTAAAACTGTCTTTATTATATGCATTATTTTCAAAACTCAGAGATTATTTTTAATCAAGCTACCTTTCTTGGAATTTCTAGTTATTTTTCATCTCCCTATTATGTAGGTAGTAATTGATAAAATATTTATTTCAATTCTAATACTTTCTTTTATTTTCTTCTTTCTTCCTTTTAAAATATGATGATATGGTATGATGGAATTATTTGGAAATGAGAATTAAATTTTGTTTACAGTGCAGCAATTATTTTACTCTTCAAAAAACTTTTAATGCCCTATTTTCTTAATTTAAAAAATTTGAAAACCTACAAACTAGGGTTTCCTTTTCAGGCCTACGAACTTGGACTTTGCAATAGCTTTTCATGCAAAAGTAAGAGTAAGAACCATCCTCCGTACAGAGTTTCCAGAAGCGGGCAGTCAGTGCAGCATGGTTTACAGTGTGGTGGGCAATTAGAAACTGAATTTCCAAGACTTTTGAAATAAATTTTAGAGGGAAAAATCTCCCTTAAAAGGAGTAGTTTTCGCAATGCATAACCATCAAGGGAGTCCAACCTTTTGACATCATGACTTGATGTCTACAGATGTGTTGGGCAATGTTCATAACTATCCAAAAGTTGGACAAGCCTGAATAGCTCTTCCAAAGCAAACAGAAAGTGTTCCAGCTTCCTTCATGTATTCATTTTATCCTGGATAGTGGTTGTTGCAAGTAGAAGACAATTTTTTTTTAGAGCAACTCCTTCTCTCCCATCTCCCCCTCCTTCCCACCCCCTCTCCTTCCTATTTCCCCTCCCTTTCATTTCCCCATCACTCCCATCTCTCCCCTCCCCTTCTCTCCCTCCTTCCCCCCCTCCATCTTACCTTCCCTCACATCTCCCCCTCTCTCTGTCATATTACAGCTGGGGAAAATTCTTCGAAGCCCTTTCATGAAGTTCGTGGCACACGCTGCCTCCTTCATCATCTTTCTGGGTCTGCTTGTGTTCAACGCCTCAGACAGGTTTGAAGGTATCAGCACGCTGCCGAATATCACTGTTATTGACTATCCCAAGCAGATCTTCAGGGTGAAGACCACCCAGTTCACATGGACGGAAATGCTAATTATGGTCTGGGTTCTTGGTAAGTCTTTTAAGTTCCCTAATTTCTACCTCCCTCCCCACTCCAAAAATAATTACTGAAATGATGCCATTTTCTACTAAAACTGTTAATACTATAGATGATGAGAACATAATATATGACTATTAAATGTAAGTTAAATAAGAAAGGAACTGAAATGATTCAGTACTAGATAATGCTGAAATGGTGACACTGAATTAGTAACATAGGCCTAACTAAATTGAAATACTCGTGACTAGAGAGGCTTTGTCACATATTTGTTTCAGGGATTTTAGGAGTGTTCTCATTTTCAGGATGTTTGTTACTTAACGTCTGATAACTCGTTTTGAGTAGCTGTGCTAAAGGAAAACTTTGGAGTACTAAGAGAGGATAAATTCTGCTCCTTCTCAGGAGATGGGACCACTCTGTGCCTTGATTTCTATCCCCGAGTCGTTCTGTGTTCTGTCTCCACCAGTGTGTCCTCGCTGCTCTCAGTGAGGAGGTCAGCTCTTCACTCGTTCATCTCATGGCCTCAACCAGCTGTAGCCCTCAGTAACATGTGTCCCACCACGGTTATAAATGTAGCCCAAAGCATCTGTACACAACAACACAGCACAGTACCAAAAGGCTGGACATCTACATGTACAATGTCAGGATAATTCATTAAACTGGATATTTCATCTTTTTTTTTTTCACTCAAACGACAGTTTTTTCTAGAGTTGGGTCTTTTTCTGATGATGTCCCTGGCCTCCCGGGTAGGTCGGGTGGTGGGAAGGGAACTTAGAGGAGAGTGAGTGTTCCTAGGTGACAGGACATGGTTTTTGTTACATGTCTGCAGTGAATTTCCCATTCCAGGGCTTACTCGTGCCCCTGCATTACTGTGATCTGAATTAATTAGCTTCTTTGATTTCCTAGACTCCCTTTTCTCTCCTCCTCCAAAAACCTCACGGAACAAAGTCTTGGACTGGCGCTTCCCCTCACTTCTTTCCTGTCCCTCTTCCCGTGACATTTGCATGCACGGGGCTACACGAGAGGCGATCCTGGTGTCATATATGTTTCTTTAAATTCTGACACGGTGGAGTCCATTGGTTCCTAAGCGGGAGCTTCCTTTCCACTCAGCTCCACGGGTCCTCAGTGTCCGACTGCACCTCCCGTTGGTGCTGGAGTTTCACCATTTCCCTGGTGTGGACAGAGTATTGGTTCAGCCCCGGCTGTAAAATCTACTCCACGGCCTCTGATTTCTTGTGCAGGGATGATGTGGTCTGAGTGCAAGGAGCTCTGGCTGGAAGGACCCCGGGAATACATCGTGCAGTTGTGGAATGTGCTTGACTTCGGCATGCTCTCAATCTTCATCGCCGCCTTCACCGCCAGGTTCCTGGCTTTCCTGCAGGCCACGAAAGCGCAGCAGTATGTGGACAGTCACGTGCAAGAGAGCGACCTGAGCGAAGTCACGCTTCCACCTGAGGTTCAGTATTTCACCTATGGTGAGTTGTTAGCGGCAGGGTCCCTTTACATTTCAGGAAGGGCTTTTTGGAAAGAAACAGCTGGGGAGATGGCTCAGTCATTAAAGGCTAGGCTGACAACCGGAAATGTAAGACACAGTACTCTCCTATCTGAGTTGAGGATGTTCCAAGATGCAGGAAATCATGGATAGAATCAAACTCTGCATATGCTGTGTCCTTTCACATATGAAAATATATGCTTGTGATAAAGCTTGGTTTATAAATCAGAGACTATTATTGATTAATAACCAATAAAACACAAAAATTATAACGGTCTACGGTAATAAATTTCCCAGCATCACTACTTTTGAGTTGTAGGATTGTTTTGAGTAAGATAAAAGTTTCTTTATCGCAGCCCCTACTGTGTAGAGACTATCAGTCGGAGAAGCTCTGCTGCTACTCAGCCACTAAGGGGAAGACAGCCTGTTGACTGTGGACACACTGGGCGCAGGGCGGAGGATAGGAAGGATGGACCCACTGGAGACTTAGACGGCTGGGCAGTCTAAAACACACACGTTGTTTGCTTCTGGGATTTGCTGTTTGATATTTCCAAACTACAGCTGATCATCAATCACTGAAATTATGGAATGCCAAACCTCAGATTAATAGGCAACCACTGTCCTTAGCATGAGAAATGTGTAGAGTGTTTGTGGGCAGTAGGAAGAGCGTGAGCTCTGAAATCTGAGAAGCTAGATGCTCAGAAGCATGGGATAAGAGAAATGAAAATCCAGCAGAGGCAGGATGAAGGAGCTAAAGTCTCAACACATGAGAAAGTTGGCATGGAAACGGTAGACACTGGAGAGGGTGTTGTATCTTTCCCGTGGCAAGGACATCCAGGTGAAAGGACACTGATGGCTTCTTTGCCAGCACAAATCAGTATTATGCAGCTATTACTGGCAATTTTCATTATGGTTGTATGTTTGTCAGCCCTGCAATCCCAGCTACACAGGAGGTTAAGACAGAAGGACTTAACTTTAAGGCTTAAAACCGGCCAGCCTACATAGACCAAGGTCAACCAGGGCAGCTTAGTGAGCTCCTGCATGTGAATAGATTAAAAAATAATGAATTAATTAAATAAATAAAAGCATAGGGTTATAACATAGTTCTAGAGTGCTTACCTAACCCAAATACTGCAATAAATTAATTAAGATAGAATAAATTATTGTCTGGCATTCTTATTTTACAAATAAGAAAGCCTAAAATACAGAATTCCGAAGTGTTGTGGCTGGGAGGAAAACTGTGTGTCTAGGACTCACTGTTATGAGGAGAACAGATACTTTAACATTTGTTGGAAGTCTCCAAAAGATCCAGTATTGCAGTGCATGCAATTTAAACTCATTATCTGTCGTCATCAGCAAGCAAGAGTTTTAATGTCCCGAGGACGCTGGCTCAAAGGAGCAAATGGACACCATTTATAATTAAAGAATTGGAATCTTGTTTTGTGACATATTATTTTGACTATTTCTATAAGCTGTGTATTCACATTTATTCTTGTGTATTTAGTAACTGTTAGCTGGAGAGGAATTCATTAATTCAGGCTTCTCTGCTTCCTTTATGTTTTTAAACGTTTCTAAGTCTTTATTTCTGTTTTTATGAAGAGAAATGACAGTGGGTCATTGAAGGCAGTGTCAACAGATGTCATGTTTGCTGCTGCGAATGTCTACAGTGCACCCATTCTTTCGGCAACGGCTCGGTTTGCACAGAGTTAGCCGTCTATTATTTCATTGGCCTGCCAGGGACCAGGAGCTGCTGTATGCTATTAGGGTCCTCAGTGTGCATCTACTGTAACATAGTAACAATTCCTGGGAGCCTGCCACATTGCTTGCTTCTCACAGGGTCAGCATCACTCTGACTTGTAATACTCTCCCCCCTTGCTGCTGAACATTTTGCTAGTGTTAACTGATAGATGAACTGGTTTTCAAACTAAGTTTCACTGACATTTTGCCTATTGCATGGCAAAACAGCCAGTAAATAAAGCTGATACCTATGCGGAGAATGAATATCAATGGTCTCTTGTCCTAGACACAGTCCGTGTCCACGAAATATTGAATCTCTCTCTTTTGTATTTTATTCTGTTTCTGTGCCATGTGAGGCCACCTTGGTGTCTTCATAATAGGGTTTCATCTTTGAAATAAAGATGTTGCTCCTAGTTTAACATTTGAAAATCATATCTGGACAGTTAATTAAATTGCCAGTCATTTCAACCAAAGCAAGAATCACTTGTCTTGATAATAGATCAGTTTGAAGTATTTGTTTTGCATAGTTAGGAATAAATTAAAAACCCCATTTTTTTTCTTTTTCTCTCCCCTTTTCTAGCTAGAGATAAATGGCTCCCTTCTGACCCTCAGATCATATCCGAAGGCCTCTATGCCATAGCAGTGGTACTCAGCTTCTCCCGAATCGCATACATTCTCCCTGCAAATGAGAGCTTTGGGCCCTTGCAGATCTCACTTGGAAGGACTGTGAAGGACATATTCAAGTTCATGGTTCTGTTCATTATGGTATTTCTGGCATTCATGATTGGCATGTTCATCCTTTATTCTTACTACCTTGGGGCCAAAGTCAATCCTGCTTTTACCACGTAAGTAAGACATCATCCTAAAAAGGTATAAAAAGAATTTCTAACAGGTCCAGCAAGTGAAGAATGTCAGCTGTCATAATGAAGCCCTTCTCAAGGGCAGAAAACCATCAAACCAGTGTCCACAGCCAGTCATACAGGTCATTGGTCCATGCTTGGCGTTTAGTGAGATTTCACCACAAAAAATTTATCAAGATTTGGAAAAATATCAGCCCGAACGGGCTATTTTAAGAAAATCGATGGCAAATGTCTCACCGTGGATGTTTCTTATATTGTATAGACACTAAATTTAACTTCATCATTTTGAGGTCTCCCTCAGCTTCTGTGTTGATGTGTCCATCAGTAGTGAGGACAGGGAATAAATAAGAGAAAGGGCAGCTCCTCCGAAGAGAGCTCCTGACTTGGAGATTCACCTCCTCTCCGAAGCCTTTCTTGAGTAACCTCCATAGCCACTGTCACTGTAAGGTCCTGTAGTGAATAGGGAGCAGGCCTGCTTTTCGTCCGGCCCAGCTCCCGCATGGCTAACTTATACCCTGAAATAACAACACACAAATTGTATTCATTTAAACACCGTCTGGCCCATTATATCTAGCCTCTTCTTGGCTAACTCTCACATCTGATTAACCCA
>LOEQ01000719.1:141755-152572 GCA_001685075.1 Bramus lutescens | reverse complement strand
GATTTTTTTTTTTTTTAAGCAGTTCTTTGAGAGTTTTGTACTGCGTGTTTTGATCATATTCTCCCCCTCCAACCTCCCAGACCAACCCCCTTTCTCTATCCTCCCGACTTCCTGTCCTTTTGTTGTTGTTTTAAATCCCTCAAGACCATGCTAATGCTGCCCAAAACATCCTCGAGTGTGTGGTCTTCCGGAACCTGGTTGAATTAGCGAAAGACTACATTCACAGGAAAAACAGTCTCTCCCTCTCCCAGCAGCTAACAGCTGCCAATGGCTCCATGGCTGAGGCTGGGGTTGTGCGCCCAGTACCCCTCTCCATGCTAAGATTTGGGCTGGCTTGGGCACACACATGTTTTGTGCATACTATCACAACCACTACGAGTTCTTCTACGGAGCTGCCCTGCTGTGTCTAGTAGATGCTTCCTTTCAATCATCCACTGCTTCTGGCTTACGCTCTTTTGTCCACTTCTGAAATGTCCTCTGAGCCTTGGTGTGTTTCTGCCTGAGGACTCCGCAGTCTCTTGTCCTCTGCACCTGGGCCAGCCGTGGGTCTCTGGGTTAATCACCGCCTGCTACAAGTAGAAGCTTCTCGGATGAGAGGGAGATGCCTAGAGAAGTCAGTAGGGGTCAGTTTGAAGCTGTGTCCCCCTTAGCAGCAGATGTGACACCAGGAGGTTCTCCCCTAGGGCCTAGGGCCTGTCTAACCCCAGAGTCTTGGCCAGTAATGGTGCCAATGGGTTGTAGGAAAAGTAATTTCAACATAAGTTTTTGGTTGTAGATGAATGTAAATAATTCCATATTGGACTGAAAGATCGCTCAGTTGTTAAGAGCATGCCCTGCTCTCGAGGAGGACCCGAGTTTTATTTCCACTGTCCATGTTGATGGCTCACAACAGCCTGTGACCCTACTCCTAGATGTTCTGAGGCCTCAGGGTTTCTTGGGTACTTGTACTCACATGCATATACAGCCCCCATGCAAATACAAATAAATAAATATGTGTTAAAGGAATTCCATCAAATTTTATTATATTAAAATGCATATGAGTATATACCTTAAAATGAAAAATACAAATTGTGATGAAAGTAAAAGTTGACACACATCATGCACACACAAAAAAATTTTTTTGAGTTTTACAAGAAAAGTGCCAGTGCAATGGTTCAGTGGGTCAAGGTGCTTGCCACACAAGCCTGGCAAACTGATTTCAGTCCCCACAGTCACAGGAGGTGGGAATGGAAGAAGGGAGAAATGAGTCCTCAGGGTTTCTTCTGACCTCCATATGCAAGCTGTAGCGTGCATGCTCACATATTACATATACATATGTGTGTATATACAATTATAATGAATAGTAAAGCTTTAAAACAAAAATAAAAGTTAAGAAAAAGTAACAATGTAATGTTTCTGGTTCATTCAATTATTCTAACTGAAATCTCTTTCAGTGACAGTGAATGTGTATGTAAATTTTTCCTGGTATTTAGATTCACTGGGTATGATTTTTAAATGCCATGGTTTATTTCAAAATATTATAACATCCTTAAGGTTATGATAAAAATTCTAGAAGTTAACTTAAAAACATGCACGAAAGCATAGTTTTTTCCATTAAAGAAAAAAAAGTTGAAGAAATTCACAGACTAAATTTACTAGCTGTTTTGTTTATATAATTTATCAAACCTTCTAGAAATAGTTTCGTTTTCTAGATGATTATACTGAGTGGTATACAGATATGCTGGTTATTTTGAATCTCCTCTCCTGTATTTGAAGATGCTGGACTTGTCTAGCATTCGTTGGGATCTGTCTCAATCTCAGTGTCTGCCCGGGATGGATGTAGACTAAATATGTGTTGAGCATCTGGAGACAGGAAGAGAGGCTTTGCGGCTTATTTTAACATGTCCTTGAAATGGTTACATATTAATGAAGTGGTTGGTCTGACATTTATTTTAGATGTTGTCTGAAAGCATTACATCGATCCAGGGTGGTTGTATAGGGAAAGATAATTATGATGAAATTGTGCTGGCCACATATTCAGGTAAGGTAATGATAATGGGCAGTTGAAGAACAATGAAAAAAATCTACACTTAATAAAGTTATTTTTTGACTTATTCATTTTACATTTGTGTGTGTTTGAGAGAGAGAAAGAGAGGAGAAAGAGAGAGAGAGAGAGAGAGAGAGAGAGAGAGAGAGAGAGACCAATTCCTGCTAATTGTATAACTCCTTTCACTCTGTGCCCTGGCATATTTACCCCTCACTCCCCCCACCTGTACAAATAAATGTAATATTAAAGAAAAATAAGGAAAATGACTGGGGACACAGCTCAGTTGTTTTATGGCCTCAAATATATAAGGCCCTGTTTTGGATCTAACATTGGATAATACTGAAGACAGCTTTGCCTTTCCCTAGTAAATTAAATTATATTCCTTGATTTAAAGAGAAATATTTCTCTTTAAATATTTCTCTTTAAATCAAATATTTGCTAAAATTAGACTATATTTTGGCCTAGTGCATTTCTTATAAAGAATGTGATTTTAAAGAGATAGATTTTGTAATCTTATCATAGTCTTTGAGTGCAGACTCTCATGACAATAATTAGTAACGGCCAATTCTGGGTTTTCAGCTCCTTTTGAATTTGCTATAATGTACTGACTTACACCATACTTGAAAACTGAGGTTTTTAATAATTGAAAGATTATAGCACTTCAAGGAAAAAGTAGTGTTATGAAATGTTTAAATACTTTCTTTATGATGTGAATATTTTTTAGTTTGAATTTTTTGTTGTTGTTGTTCTGTTTTCTAAGAAACTGTGGGGCTAAGTTAGGTTGATGGTGGTGGAAAGGGGAGTGAATTAGGGATTGTGTTTGTGTTTTTGTGTGTATGTTTTACCAGCTTTTGCATGCCGCACTAAGCGTGATTGTGACTCATCTTTACAGGCTGGATTACAGGGCTGACAACGGAGCCCACTCATAAGGAAAGTGGGCCAGGAGAAGAGCTAAAACTTAATCAGGAAATGCAGAATAAAATTGCTTCTTTACGGTAACATTTTTGTTGTTTCCATATCATCAAAGTTTGCACTTCTCCCTTCCTGTTACCCAAAGGCTCTACTGCTTTATTGGTGAGAATGATACATCTCATGGATGTTTATATGCCTGATAAAATTAGCAGTAAGTGTTGATTAGTATTTTGAGTTTGAAATCTACCTTCCTGATGCATTATTCTTCTTGTTTTTGTTTTGTGGAACAAGGTCTCTCATAGCCCAGGCTGTCTTCTAACTCTGTAGCCGGAGATGGCCTTGAACTCCTGACCTCTGTTTCTGCTTCCCCAGTGCTGGGTCCAGGTGTGCTGTACCACACCCATCTGGTGCATTAGTCTCTCTTGACCTTACTGATCCAGAATTACATTTTTTCATTTGCTTAGGTGTAGGTAGTTAAAATGTTTGCTTGTTTTCCAATGCATTAAAAATAGACGAACAGAAGTGACTAGATTTTCACTAACTCTGACGTTGACTGTTGCAGTGAACCCTTCTGCTCAGTAACATTCTCTTGCTGGACCTTAGTAATGCTGACTCCCACCAGTGCTGACATTGCTTCATGCTTGCTCAATTTGATGTCCTGTGGAAAGGTGACCTCCTGCCCACATACAATAAGGAAATGGAAGTTGATAAAATTTTTATTGCCTGAGCACCCCTTGTAGCCCTTACAATCTTCTTAGGGACGTGGGAGCTCATCTTTTTTGGTGGTAGTTAAAGACCACAGATGCCACAAGTACTAGTTGCGTGATCTTGTTTATAAAGAACACTAGGAAAGCATTATACATGCTAATATGCCAGGTTAATTCAGGGTATCCTAGTTTCTGCAATAAGAAAATAGTGAAATGGCTCAGTAGATAAAGCACTTGCCAGCAAACCATGAAGACCAGAGTTCAGATCCCCAGTGCCCATATAAAGAGCTGGGCAGAAGTGGTGGCCTGCCTATAATACCAACACTTGGGACAGAGATGCCCTTGGGGCCTGCTAGTTAATTAACTACCTATCTAGGTTAACTGCAATTTACAAATCTAGGTTCAGTGAGAAACCCTGCCTCAATAAGTAATGTAGAGAGTGACCAAGGGGGGTCCTACATCAACTTCTGGCCTCCGTACACATATGCACGCACATGTTTATGCATCCATAGCCAGTGCATCCACATGCATTTGAACATGTGTACCCACATGTATACCATACAGATGCTTCTTAAAAAATACCAAGTAGAGTTAGTGACTGACGGCTATGTTAGATACTCAGTATAATATGTAGAAGAGAGTGTTAGATTCCTTGGAACTGGAGTTACAGTTGTGAACTGCCATTGTGGGTGCTAGGAATTGAACTCGAATCCACTGAAAGAGCAGCCAATGATCTAACAACTGAGCCAAATACCTCCAGCCCAATAGCTGTGTTACATACTTCTATTCTTTTGTTCATTCAGCACATGGAACACTGGGGTAAATATGTAATATTGATTAGTAAATATTTCTTGGATAGATTAATATTTTCCTTGACTTATACATCCCATTAAATCTCCTTCTCAGACCTTTGGGCTAGTTAACCTTCACACTGCCCCAATACTGTTACTTCATTTGCATGTAACCTTAACCAAAAAAACCCTTGACTGCATATGCTCCAACATTTGATGATGCACTCCAGTGGTGTTACCGGTTCATAATCATCCTGTTGCTTCCAAAATGTTAATATTTTCTGCCACCTCCCCTCTCTTTTGTGTGTCTGCACTACTGACTTATAGAGATGCTTATGCTGACTGGAGCATACGCTAGTCTTTCATGAGGTCTACTGTGTTGGCTTCTCTTCTGAGCAGTGCCCTATACAGCACCACCATGTTCATGTGTTGGAGTTGGTAACTCGTAGTTATAATACAGCTCTGTTAGTAATAACTGCTCCTGGACTGAGTAGATGTTTTAGTTTTGGGATCAGTGATAAATGATGTGGAATCCTTTGGTCAGCCACAGAAGCAAATATGTTCCTATTGGTGTGAAACGGTTGCTCTAGATCAGCTAAGCATGGCTTCTCAAAAGGAAATCTCTTACCTGTTCATGCACACCGTAGGGATCTCCGGTGTCTGTGGGTAATAAGAGTGTATGTGTTTTCCTGCAGGAGTGAGTTAGAACACCTGCAGTTTAAGGTACTGCAGGAAAGAGAAAACCAGCAACAGTCTTCTCAGTCGAGCAAAGCAAAGTCAACAGTTCCTTCATTTAGTATAAATGACAAGTTTACACTGAATAAAGATGATGCCAGCTACAGCCTTGTCTTAGAAGTGCAGACTGCAATAGATAATGTCTTAATACAGGTAAGCAAAATGTCTGGCTTCTTAGTTTTAGGCCAGATCTTGGTTTTTGTTTGTTTTTGTTTTGTTTTGCAAACAAGTCTTGTGCAGCTGTTAATAAGCATTTTTAATTCTAGACAGTAATTTTAAATGTTTATAGATTCTTGACCTCCTGTTAGGTAGTCGATTTACTTATACATTATTTGAGTTATATCTTTACCTTTTATTTATTGTATACTCAATAACCAAAAGATGCATGAACTTCAATTTCCAGAAAAAATAGGACACCAGGATTTCCTTCTTTGGCCTCCCTCTGGGAGAATCTCAACCATAACGTGACTTAGAAAACTCCAGTATATGTTAGGTGTCAGATCTTGGGCTGTAATTGCAGCACTGGGGACTGCTATAAGTCTGAGGCCAACCTGAACTGTAGAGTGAGACCTTGCCTCAAAAAAGCAGGGAAGGCTCCAATATTTAATCCTTTGTAAAAAGTGCTTTCTGATTCTCCAGATCCTAAGGTGGTGACTTCTTTATTAACCCAGCAGATTCTAGGGAGACCAGAGGCAAAGGAGATAAATCTCTAGGGGTGAAATTTAGGAGTAATAATGGGTAGCCCACAACTATTTTTTGGTTTGTTTATTTATTTAAAATAGAATATAGCCATGAAATAGAAAAGGGTAGATGGAAAATTATTAGATGAAAAGCCCATAAAAATGGAATGGTATCAAAATGGAAGAAGACAATTTATCTGTCCAAAAGATACAGTGAAGAATCAGATTATTAATTAAATAGAGGAAGCCTTCTTCCACTGTGTTAGTTCACAGGCTGCCGCCCTGAAGCACTGTAGGAGCGCCAGTCTCAGGCACCACAGGGCGGCAGCAACTTTCTCTGTTACAAACTTCTCTGCTGAGGAGATCATATGCTTGTTTAACAGGTGAAATTTGGCTTGATAAAATGGACTGTCAGCTCGGGAGATGGCTCCATTGCTAAAGCGCTGTTGTGCAGGCATGAGAACTTGGGTTCAGATCCATAGGTGGCTGTCTATGTAATCCCAGCACCAGGCAGAGACATGTATATGCCTGGAGCTTTCTGCTCAGCTGCTCTAGCTAATTGTTTTAGTGGAGACTGTCTCAAAAGCTCAGGTGGAAAATGACCAAGGACGACACCTGTATGTGCATCTACATGCACACATTCATGTATACACATATAATTGATACAATCAGAATAACCCCATGATTAAAGCCTGTGATGACCTCTTTTCACTAATAAAAACAAAAACAGGAAGATTATTCTTTAAAGAGATAAGAAATTATTCTCTGATTTCTGATAACCCAAATATTAAAGAATGATTACTTAAAAATTTATTCTTTATTGAACTTTCTTTCTAGAAATATAAACCAGTAGTTGGGCATGGTGTTGCACACCGATAATCTCCCACTCAGAATTCTGAGGATCCTAGGTTTTAAGGCCAGACTCCCTGGTGAGACCCATTTTACAAATGAAGAAGCCAGGAATGAAGTACGCCTTTAATCCCAGCCACAAGAGGCAGAGGGGTCAGATCTCTCTGAGTTCAAGGCCAGCCTAATCTACAGGTGGAGTTCCAGGTCAGCGAGGGGTATGTGGTGAAAGCTTTTCTCAAGCAACACCAGGGAAGGAGGAGAGTACATTAAAAGCATTTGCACCCTCAAATTTGAAGACTTATGAACTAGAACTAAGGAGAGTCCTTAGTGCAAACATTTTGTGTACACTTTAAGTTTTCCTTCTGAACCTGTTTTGTTTTTACGTATTTGCTCTAGAGTGACGTCCCAATAGATCTGCTTGACGTGGATAAGAACTCCGCTGTGGCGAGCTTTAGCAGCTGTGACACAGAGGTGAGTTAAAACAAAGCCTTCGCGTCTGGAGTGAAGTCTGTAAGAGCTGTAAGAACTACTGCTTCCCTCCTTCCCTTACTGGCTTTTCTGGTCTAACCTGCTTGTGCTCTTCCCTCCCCTGACCCTGAGGCCCCGCCCTACACTCCTGGGTCCTGTCCTAGGCTCCTCTGAGCTCTTATCTGCTCTCATCTTGCTTCCCCTCTGCCCAACCTGTCCTGCTACACAAAGTAACCCTATAGCTTCTCTGCCTCCAGTCTTGCTGCTCACCTCAAGACTGCTGGGTGCTGCCCCCAGAGAGGTCTTTGTAAAGTACAAAGCCACTGAATCATTTCTCACAACCTTTGAGAGGTTCCCGTTTCCTGCTGGATGTAAGTCTGGATCTTCTTTGTGCATAGAAAGCCTTTCTATGCTTCAGCTCTTAATTATAGCTCCAGCTCCCCCTAGCGGGTGCTGCTTCTCCTCTCATGCAGTCCTCCTGCCAAAGAAGTCCTTCAGCGTTTTTCTTGAAAATGCTACAGTTTTGTACCTCCCTACATTAGTACATATCAGTTTCTTCTCTTCTTTCTGGAACACTCTGAGCTTCCTGGATGCTTACAGAAAGCCATCATTCCGTTGACTTTAGTTGATACCTCGCTCTCTATGATGTACCCATAATTAAATCATGCTAGGATTGGGGGACATGCCTGCTGTACCTCTTCTATTTAGTACTAGCAGGCAGTCATTGCAGAGCAAGGTATGACTCCTGAAGAGAATTTAAGGACAAGAGAAGACCAGATTAGAGGCACTAGAGAAGGCAGACCAGAGAAGAGATGGTGCCTGGGTTTGGTAGATAGTTATGTGTATATTATTAAAGGGAGTAATCGGATGGGGCTGTAACTCAGTGGTAGGATGCTTGCCTAGCCGGTGTGAGCCAGTGTGAGTGGTAGGATGCTTGATAGCCGACATGAGCCCCAGAACCACCAAAGGAAAATAAGAAAAAAACTAAAACAGACTAAGAAAAAGTGGATTGTAGCACAATTAATAAAAGCCCAGACACAGATACTGGGGTTCAGCCGGAAAGTCAGTAAAGCAAAACAGCCAGCCACTGGCTCTTACCTCTACCTCAGTCTGAAATGGCGATCCTGCTTCCAGGAATCTCAGAATGAGATTATCTGAGAGCTGTCTCCTCCATTTTATATTCCTCTCTGGGGCTGGGATTAAAGGCGTGCCTCACTACTGCCCCATTGCTATGGCAAACTAGTGTGACTACTTACACTAAAGTTGTGTGCATTACCATTGCCTGGTCTGTAAGGCTGATCAGTGCGGCTGTTTTATTCTCTGAACATCAGGCAAGCTTTATTTATTAAAATACAAATGAAATGTTACTACAGTGAATAGTTATGTGAAGTATGAGGGGCTAATTTNTTTTAGTTCTCTACTGTTGGGGCAGAATTTCACTGAATAGCCTGGCTGGGCTGTAGCACTCTGTATAGTCCTGGCTGGCCTCAAACTCAGAGATCCGTCTGCTTCTACCTCCCAAGTGCTGGGATTAAAGGTGTGCATTGCCACACCCAGCAGATGGGCTTATTTTAAACATCCTCTCATACTAAGCGTTTCTTTTTGTTAAGTGGGAAAAAAATGTAAATCATTTGGTCACTGATCCTGATTTGTCACATGTTGTTGTGATAAACATGAATCACCTGCTCATATAGAAACCAGTGCAGTCACTGCTCACTGTGCCCACACCTATAGTCCCAGCACGTGGAGGTGGAAGGAGCTTAAGGTCACCCTTGGTACTAGCAGCTACCTTGTCTCATCCCTCCCAATGAAACAACAAGAGGTATAAGTTTAAATAATTTTATTCTGAGTTTGCTCTAATAAAGTAACCTATGTGGGGCCTGGGGATGATGCTCAGTTGGTGGAGTGCTTACCCGCCATGATCAGAGCCCAGGGCTCATACCCTGCACTTCCTAAGCCTGGATGCTGGTTTATACCTGTGATCTCAACACTCTGGAGGACACAGGAGGGCCAGAACTTCTAGGTCATGCCTGGTCACATAGCTACGCCAATCTAGGACACATGGCACCCTGCCTTAAACAAAAAGCAATTAATCTGCTTTATTACATCACTGTGGAATTCTCTGAAAAGCTTAATTTATGCTAATTTAAAACTTGTTTCTAGCCGAGTGGTGGTGGCGCACACCTTTAATCCCAGCACTAGGGAGGCAGAGGCAGGCAGATCTCTGTGACTTCGAGGAGAGCCTGGGCTACCTAGAGAAACCCTGTCTCAAAAAAAAAGCAACTTGTTTCTAGGACTGTGGCTTCTTAGGAAAGAATACTTATCGTGGAGATTTGAAATATTTTAAAAAGTAGAAAGACATCTCTCAATTTCAGCATATTGCCCCCTCCTCACTGTCTCCTTTGCTTCTCCTAAATCTTTATTTTTTTAAAGTGATAGGTATTCAAGTAAATAGCAAACAGTATTGCTGATGGTATTTGTTGTTTCTCATCTTTAAATTCTTCCAGTCAAACGACAATTTTCTTCTAGCCACCTATCGGTGCCAGGCAAATACCACCAGGCTGGAGCTCAAGGTAAAATGGTTGGAATTGCTTTTATTTCCATCTTATTCTTATTTTTTGATGCTCAAGAACAATTTTTGACAAGTTTTGGGTTTTAGCCATGCGTGTGTACTTGCATGCGTGCATGCATTTGTGTGTGTGTATGTGTATGTGTGTGTGTACATGTGAGTTCAGTGCTTACAGAGGCAAAAAGATATTAGCTACCCTGGAGCAGAGTTGGAGGCAGTTGTGAGCACCCTAATGTGGGTGGCTGGGAACTGAACTCGGGACCTTTGGAAGAGCAATACACGCTCTTAAGTCATCTCTCCGGCCTTATTACCTTTCTAAATGTTGAACTTTTTATCCCTTTTGTGTATCTTATATGTGATGTCATTTCTCTGCATTGAAATTCTCTATGAAATGAATCATTTTGAAGTAACTCCTTCAAAATGACCAGTTCGGTTTTAGTTTGTCCTGGCGCTGTTTCTGTTGTTAGGACTCAGTCTGTAGCTGTCGCTGAAATTACTGCTCTTGAAGTTTCCTCCAACAGAAAATTTTTTCTAGCTTCCTTTCAGTTTGTCAGGAAGAAGGAGTGGTGGGGATGAGATCTGGTCTCACTTTGTAACCTGTGCTGAACTTGAACTTTGTCAATTACTGGGATACAAATATGTGCCACCATGCCTGGCTTTGCCAGTTTTTCTGTTATGGAAATTCCAAGCATGAAAATCAACGTGTGGCATGCTTGTCTTATGTCACTTGCCACCTAAAATCACTTGGAAGCAAACACAGTATACTTATATTTCATTTGTAAATATTTCAGCATATTTAAAAGAAGAGTACTAAACCAGGATTTGGTGACTCATGCCTTTAATCCCAGCACTTGGGAGGCAGAGGCAGGCAGCTGTCTGAGTTCTGGTCTATAGAGCGAGTTCAAGGACAACAGCCAGGGCTACACAGAGAAATCCTGTCTCAAAAAACCAAAACAAAAAGATGAGTGCTCTTTAAAAAAAATGATGTAACTATACTATTTTCAAACAAAATTTGACAATAATTATTTTTATGATTTTTTTTAAATGTTGCAAGATCCCCAGTGGCAGTAGGCAGCAGAA
>LOEQ01000719.1:108393-126802 GCA_001685075.1 Bramus lutescens | reverse complement strand
CCTGTGTATGCTGCCCTTCAGCACTAGTGGTGGCTTCTTTGTAAAAATGCCCGGGATCATACCGAGCGATGCCCCCGCGTGTCGACTTCGCCCAGCTGTGTGCCTTTCCCTCCACTTTGAAAGACAGACATTGCCATAGGGTCCAGATCCCTTCCCCCTCACCATCTGCTTCACAGATTACCTCCACTTCGGGGAAGGATAGAAAGCAATATTTTGCTTGGTAAATTCCGCCATTTTAGCCAGACCTGCATTTTCGCTCCACCCTGGGGCTAAAGTTGTGAATCAGTACTTTCCCCTAAACTTAGAGCCTTGATTAGTTTGTAATTCAATCAGCCTTTGTAGGAACGACTGACAAATTTATCCACCCTTTATCTTGCTTTACTCAAACTGTTATTTATCTGGGCATTGCCTCAAGAAGTTTATCTTTCCTAATGGGAATATTTAGGAATAAAAGCCGAGACCCACAGGACAATAAGGCAAAATTCTATTCAAAAATTCCTTTTTAGGTTGCACCTCTTAAGGACCTTTCTGTAAACGATGAACATGTCGCTGTTGGTCCTTCGTGGAAAGCAAACAGTAAACAGCCTGCCTTTACTATTCATGTGGATGAAGCAGAAGAGACCCAGAAGAGGCCAGCTGAGCATAAAGAAACACAGTCTGAAGATGCCCTGGCTTTTAATGCAGCTGTCTCTTTACCTGGAGCCAGAAAACCTCTGGTACCTCTTGATTATCCAATGGATGGTAGTTTTGGTAAGGTTTTTGCCTTTTATTTTTGAGACAGGATCTCAATCTGTAGCTCTGGCAAGTCTTGAGGTCACACCAGCCTGCCTTAGTCTCCCAAATTTCTAGATTACAGGCCTGTGACATCATATGGTACTTAAAGTTCTTTATCAAACTAAGAAAGTAGTTACTTGATTGGGTTAGTGATACTTTCAGTGTTAAGGCTATGTCGCTTTGTTTTGTTTTTCTAGATGGGGTTTCTCTGTATAACAGCTCTAGCCGTTCTGGAACTTGCTCTGAAGACCAGGCTAGCCTCAAACTCACAGAGAACCGCCTACCTCTGCCTCACTGAGTGCTGGGATTAAAGACATGAGCCGCCATGCCCAGCTAAGACTGTTTTACCCGATCATAACACAGTGGGCTAAGATTACTGCAATGGGCATATAAGGGTTTCTCAGAAGTCATGACTAATCCTCAGGCCTACTGACCTACAAAAGGACTCATCCTTCACAGGCAGGGAGGGTGCTGCAAACTGTATCAATCTTAATTAGATCTTAAATGCTAATTTTAATCTGACCTCAGTGTTTGGCTGGGAGAATAAATTTCAGTTGTATTTATGACTCATGTCTTAACACGACGCTCCTGAGAGTGCTACTTGAAGCTACCGTTTTGAGCATTGTGGTATCTGCCATCCCTTTAAAATCAATCTGCTCATCTGATGTAAGTTGTCAGGTGCACAAGAAAGACAGAGCAGCTGCTGCAGACAGCCCTGCTGTGCTATGGTCTCCCTGTATGGAGACCAGAGGTGTAATATCTCTGTCAAGGTGTTGCACTCTCCTATGTGTCAGGGAAGGGGTATGCTTGTCGTGCTGGTACCTGTGGAGACCAGAGGTGTACTTGACTTTGGGATATCTGTCACCATTTTTCTATCTCATTTCTTGATGTAAACAAAGTCTCATGGGAAGTCACTGGTTTAGCTAGATTGGTTGACCGCCAAGCTCCAAGGACTTGACTGTTCTCAATCCTCTTTCCTTCCTTAGTCTTAGGGCTACAGATAAGCTACATCTAGCTTCTACGTGGTGCTGGGAATGCGACCTACACCCTCATGCTGTGTACCAGGCACTGTCTAAGTCGCCTATCTTCCCCAGCTCCCTTTAGTTTATTTAGTTCTACTGATGGGGAAGAAGGGGATGGGAATTATTTATTTTTACATAAATTTTGTAGTGTGTGTGTTTGGGGTGGGGGGTTTCAAGACAGGGTTTCTCTGTAGCTCTGGAGCCTGTCCTAGAGCTAGCTCTTGTAGACCAGGCTGACTTTGAACTCACAGAGATCCACCTGCCTCTCCTCCCAAGTACTGGAATTAAAGGCATGCACCACCACTGCCCGGCTGTTTTTTTCTTAACTCAAGGTGCTCTAGAAAAAAAGGAAATTCTTTACTTCAAAAGATAATTTAAATGGTAAAAAGTACAACTGCATGGGTTCATGCCTGTATCTAGCATGCAGGACATTGAGGCAAGATGGCCAGCCTGAGCTACAGAGTGAATTTCAGGCCAGCCTGGACTACAGAGTGAGACCCTATTTCCTCTTCTTTTTTTGGTTTTTGAGACAGGGTTTCTCTGTAGCTTCAAAGCCTGTCCTGGAACTAGCTCTTGTAGACCAGGCTGGTCTCGAACTCAGATCTGCCTCCCAAGTGCTGAGATTAAAGGCATGCACTACTACTGCCCAGCTGAGACTATTTGCACAAACACCAAGTCCCTTACAGATTACTAACATTTGTTAATACAACATTTACCTGACTCTAGTTACTCCCTGATTGTGCTTTGAATATGTCAGCCTCTGACATCTGCAATTCTCTCTTAAGACAAAAAAAATAATTATTTTGAAATTTCGTTACGTACTCTGTCCTAACAGAACCACTGTATCATCTATTCATCTTTTGTGGAAGATGATACTTAAGGTAATTCTCAGCCCTCTTAGTAGCCTATTTATTTTCTTTCGAATTAAGTTCATCCTAAAGCTATAGAGATCGAAATACTGAGACCAGAATAGGATACTCTGTGTTGCTTTACCAGAGGGGAGAGATAAATACTTTGGTATCATACGCAGAATCACCACATGCTATGGATATGTCTATTGTCTTGGAAGACGAAAAACCAGTGAGTGTTAATGAAGTACCCGACTACCATGAAGATATTCACACATACCTTAGGGAAATGGAGGTAAGACTGTTCATTAAAAACTACTGAATGAAATTGAGAGAGGATAATGTTGACATTTAGTTAGTAATAAGTTACTCTAATGCTAAACTTAAGTTTGTAGTATCATAAAGTCAATAGCATCTTTGTGAATGGTAAAGTGACCTGATTATATTTAACACTACTGAGTTTTCCTTCAGGTTAAATGTAAACCTAAAGTGGGTTATATGAAGAAACAGCCAGACATCACTAACAGTATGCGGGCCATCCTTGTGGACTGGCTAGTTGAAGTGGGAGAAGAATATAAATTACAGAATGAGACCCTGCATTTGGCCGTGAACTACATTGACCGGTTCCTCTCTTCCATGTCTGTGTTAAGAGGGAAGCTTCAGCTTGTAGGCACCGCTGCTATGCTGCTAGCTTCGTAAGTAGTTACTTGGTTCACAGTCATTTTCACTACCCCCTCCTCATTTATACTTTAGTGGATGGTTTGTGGCACATGAGTACAGTGCCTGCTGAGGCCAGAAGAGGGCATTGGATCCCAAGACTGTTATAGACAGTTTTATGAGCCACCATTGCGGATGCTGAGAATTGAACCTGAGTCTCAGTCAGTGCTTTCTCACTATTTTGTAATGAAGGGAATAAATTCAGATTTTGTACTCTTAACATTTCAACACTGACAGCTTTAGGAGGTGGGGGCTTCTGGGAGTAGAGGGTGAAAATTGTTTTCTAGCCTAGACCATAAAACTTTCTAGATCTGGGTTTCATGTGCCTTGAATGGGCACATGTAGCAGGCTAGTTTAACCTTAGAAGGTTAAACTCTTCCACAAAAAAGTGCTTCCTGGAGGATAAGTAATACTTTCCCTTCATCGGGCATAAAAATGATATTTAAAAGTAAGACATTATTTTCCTGAAATCGTAGGTTATCTAAATTTTCAGCTACTCTGGCCTTGTTTTCCATTTTGGAAAACTTATAAATCATTTCCTTGACCACATAAGAGACTTACCTGAAGTCCCTCATTGGCTGATTGGCTGTCGATCATCTCAACCAGAGATGGTCAACTGTTAGTGGGAATGAGGTTGATGGAAGTAAGTTTTGAGTCTGTACAACCCAAGCATTTTAGATTAGGACAAACCCTGCTTTTGAAGAAAAAAAAAAAACTCACTTAAAAAATTTTTTTTTTGTAGAAAGTTTGAAGAAATATACCCCCCAGAAGTAGCGGAGTTTGTGTATATTACAGACGATACCTATTCTAAGAAGCAGGTTCTGAGAATGGAGCACCTCGTATTGAAAGTCCTTGCTTTTGACTTAGCTGCTCCAACAGTAAATCAGTTTCTTACACAATACTTTCTGCACCAGCAGCCTGCAAACTGCAAAGTTGAAAGCTTAGCAATGGTAAGTTCATTTATGAGTCTTTTTTTTTTTTAGGTTATAATTAGCCCTGGTTTCATTGTATAACATTGCTTAAGAGATTAAGTATTTTCAGTTCCAATACACAGAAAAACCTATAGCTAGCAAAAGAAACATAATATAGTTGGCCCTCTCTTTGAGTTCTGTGCTTATGAAATCAGCCAACAGGCATTAAAGGTGCCTATGTACTGGATAAGTATAGCCCTAAACACACAATGCAACTATATATGTGCTGTTTATTATTATAAATAATTTAGTGATATAGGTATATAGCACTAGATTGTACGAAAATGGTGTATCTTTTATATGTAAAGTACTTAAATATTTGGTGATCGTGGGAAGAGACTTAGAGGTCCAGGAGAGAATTTTCCCAGTGGATATCCAGAAGTAACCATGTCAGAAAAACACTAACTAGTGGTTTAAAGACAACATCCTGGTAGATGTTTTAAGTTATTAGGGGGCAGAAATGTAAACTGAGGATGGAGCAAAATATTGGAATAAATTCTCCCCGGGCTGATACAGAACCAGTGAACTTTGATGGAAAAAACAGATCAGGATGTAAGGATAGAACTTGTGATTTTAGAGCTATTTGTTTTTTTCATTCCAGTTTTTGGGAGAGTTAAGTTTGATAGATGCTGACCCATACCTAAAGTACTTGCCATCACTTATTGCTGGAGCTGCCTTTCATTTAGCACTCTATACCGTCACAGGACAAAGCTGGGTACGTATTACACTTGCTAGTTTGGTTTGGGCAGAAAGCTTAGCTGTAAACTTGAATTTGAAAGCTCTACTTCAATTGCCTGCTGCTAGCAGCTGAAGTAGTCAAAAGATGGAGTGAGCTTGAACATGTTAAAGATTAAGTGCAGTGGTCACTGCCCTGTGTTGTTACTAAAAACTCAATGGTTGTCTTTTCTTTGTAGCCTGAATCATTGGTACAAAAGACTGGATATACCCTGGAAAGTCTTAAGCCTTGTCTCATGGACCTTTACCAGACCTACCTCAGAGCACCACAGCATGCCCAACAGTCGATAAGGGAAAAGTACAAGCATTCAAAGTAAGAGTCAGATTCTTTGTTCGTTAAAGGGTACTGGTGGTCTGCCACAGCTGCCTCAGCAAGACAGTAATCGTATGTAGGGAGCAGCTGTGCATGGTATTTTACCCTGGGCATCTGGTAGGGTGGGTAAGGAAATAGGTACGTGTGTTCTGAGTATCAAATGATTCTACAGTATCAGTCTAATCAAATAGAAATAGCATTTCTCCAGTCTGGGAGTACATAAATGTTTACTAAATTTGTTGTTTTCTTCCCTACTCAACAGGTATCATGGTGTTTCTCTTCTCAACCCACCAGAGACACTAAATGTGTAAGAATGAAAGACTACCTTTGTTTAGAATGGGAGTCACTCAAAGTTCACAATGGACAGTTTTTATCTTGGGTTTTAATTTCACAATCATTTCAGAATGTAAATGGTATAGCCACAGACAAATTATGGTATCCATTGCTTTTTAAATGGTTTTAATTTGTATATCTTTTGTACATGTGTCTATCTTAGATATTTGGCTAATTTTAATTGGTTTTGTTAACATTTGGTGCTGCCAACTGTCAGGATATTAAGAATAAATTGATTTGGAAATCTTTGCAAGTCAAAGTTAATTTGAGATAAAAATAAGGCTGATAATGTCACTTAGAAAAGCTAACTTGGTTTGTTACTGTTCAGTGGGGGTGGAAAAGGCATTCTAAAACTGAAATATTTCAGGGAAATGGATCTTCAAATTCTGACATTGACTATTCTAAGCAACTAAACCAAATTGCTGGCTTGGTTATAAAATAAGTATGTAGAGATCCCCAGACCCATTCAGTTCTACGTATGCTGCAGTAGTTTACTGAATTCTTTTATTTATCAACTTTAACAAATAAGATTTTGTGCAACAGAAAAGTTGTATAGAAAGTTTATTCAAAGCATAATGTTAAAGACAAAATTTATCAAAAAGTTCAGTTTTTATAATGGGTTTTCAAATAAAAAACTACCCAGGGCTGTTAAACAGCACTGAATAAATAGCCTTTTATTAGTTCTATATATTTACAAAAATACCAGGTTAGCTTTAATTAGCAGCTCTCTTCTTTTTCCTCCTTTTCACTTGACTTTTACTCGGGGCCTTTTCCTTTGCACTGGCGGTCTGCGCTCTGTGAATAAAGTAGTGACAGCTCATTGTGTGCCCACTGCCTCATGCACTGCATTCATAGCAGCGCTCAGGCGTCTTGTTACACAACTAGGTCCTGTTTTTATGGCTGTATGAAAGAAACCAGAAATCTCTTACCTTATTTTCTTTGGATTCTTGTCTGGTTCCAAAATGATCATTTCTTCTTCTTCACTATCTGATACCACTATAGGGACACCTTAAGAAAATACCAAAAAAGTAAAAGTAACTGCTTATCTATCTACATCAGAAGTCCTGATGCTCCCATTTCCGTGCCCACACACTCAAGCTCTGCTACCTGGAGGCATATGCATCACTCTTTCCAAATCTTTACCTCCCCTCAATAAATTGTAAAAATTTATGTTTTCTGTAAGTATTTTCTTTCTTTTCTTTTTTAAAAAAAGAGGACTTATGTAGGCCAGGGCCGTCTAGTATAAATTACTACCAGGGCTAACCATGAAAAATGTAGAAAACTGTTTTGTTTGCCCATTTTTCTTTTGAATATTTTATATATGTGTGTAAATAAAGCATGCAAATTAATCCTTTGCTCATTTGGCTGGCTGTGTATTCTTTCTCAGCATTCTATGCTCACATGCTTTGGAAAAGCTCTACCTTCTCCATTATCCTGGTTATTTTAGCTATCTATGAACCTTACTAAATCCTAGACAAATAGACAGTAGTACAGTACTAGTGATGGTTAATCCAATTGAATACAAAGGATTCTAAACAGCATTTAACAGATCCCATTAAGGTAACCCATTTACCTAATTAAACCAACACTGGTTCCCTGTCAAAACAAAAAACAAGCTATCAGGTAGAATATGCTACCACAGAGTACATATTGCAATCTGAGTTCAGTTCCCAGCACCTACATAGCTCACAAGCTCCTGGGACTCTAGCTAAAGTTCTCTATGTCCACAGGCATATCCAGGCACACACATGCACATATACACAAAACCTAAAAATGTTAGACCTTGCCAGGGGCTTCTACCCTAAAATGACAGTCACTGCTACTAATGTGGTCAATTAACTCATTTAAAATTCAGCTTCTCAAGATAAGCGACATTTCAAATATTCAATAGGTAAACAGTGGCTGCATCCTAACCAATGCATGTAAATAACACTTCTTACCACAAAGATTCTACTGAATAGTACTGTGTTTTAAAGGTTTGTGTGCGTCTGTGAAAGTACACACGTGCTCCTCTTCACAGACCAGATGAGGGTGTTGGCTCCCTTGGAGCTGGAATACAAGGTTATGAATCACCCAGTATGGGCACTGGGATCCAAACTGGTCATCCTGATTGAGCAATAAGTGTCTTCACCACCTCTCTGGCCCACATCATGACCTTTTTAGTTGAGTCAAACTACACAAGGCAGCTTGCAGGGATGAGATCTTTAGGGAAAACCTTCAAATGCCCATGGGTAGACTTATTTGATAGGATCTCTAGTTCTTGCTGTTCTGAAACTTCCTATGTAGAACAGAGAGCCTCCTGCCTGTCTTCCCAGTGCTGAGATGTATACTATCACACCTGGCCAGATGTAATGTTTTTTAATTGTTTAAGAGTATCAACTATCATTTACATGCCAAAGCATACCACTAAATCCCAAAGTATTTCGCTTTCCAAGACAGGAACTAGCCCTATATATGACCTACAATCTCCATACAGATACCTCTTTACATATGTATGAGTTTACATATGTAGATTTACATCTGTAGCTGTCTCTAATACATAGTAAAAGCCAAAGAATCACTTACCTTGGCTTCCAATATCAGAAATTCCTCCAGTGTCCATCTTTGTATCATCAAGAATGACAGCTTCATCAGTGCGACCCTCCTCCTCCTCCTCCTCCTCCTCCTCCTCCTCCGAATCTTCAAGGTCACCCCAAGAGTTTTCTATTCCATCTATCTGAGCGGTACCAGGAGTCCACAGTACAGGTTTGGAAACACTTAGCAAGTTAAGAAAACTGAATATCCAAAACATTGCTATTTTCTTGTAAGACTGCTTCATGTGTTCCATCACCAATAATCAACTTGATAGTAATTGGCAATAAATTATTTCAAGATTATGTAATGAACTTGGTCTTGTTATCAGTATTGAAGTTTCTCAAAGGGAAATGAATGCTGTAATTTCGTTTGTATTTTCTTACAGTACTGGAATAGAACCCAATGCCTTATACATATCTAGAAAACTGCAGTACCAGTGAGCTACATCCCCCAGCTCTAAGTTGGTTTTTAAAATAGAAAACTTTTTTTAGAGATAACTGAGAAAAGCTAGATGTCATATTATCAACTTAATATGGCATATTTATCTCTTAAGTATGATTCCCCCCCCAACCAAATTTTAATATGCACATTATAGCCTTGATAAAAACAAAAAACAAAAAAGGCTAAGCATCTGGTTACTATATAAACCACATAATAAAGATACACTTCTGGAGGAGGTTCAGCTTCAGCAATAATTTCTTCTGCTTTCTCCTCTATGTTGGAGGTATCAACAGAGGCCTTCTCCATTTTAAATGCTGTGATCCTTTGATTGGCTATAGACTCTGCAAAGCCAAACTTCCCCCCTTCTTTCCTGTAGGGGTTTGGGTAGTGGTTTTGGAGATGACAGTAAGAAAAAAACTTACTACTTAGGCTTTGGGAGATGAGAAATAGAGTTGCTTAACTTCGCTACTTGTCCTCATTAGCTTCAACTGTAAACTTGACAGAGCCTAGGTCACTGGAGAAGGGAGGCCCCCACCAAACCAGACTGCCATATATATCTGTGGAGGAGTATCTTGATTGTTAATTGATAAAAGAGGGCTCAGCCCACTATGAGGGGCACCATTCCTGGGGCAAGTGATCCTGTGCCGTGTAAGAAATGTAGCTAACCATGTGCCTGTGAGCCAGCAATCAGCATGCCTCTGGTCTCTGCTGTACCCCTCAGCTCTGATGAGTTTCTTCATCAGAGGAAATGCTACATGAACTAGCATGGAGGCCTGCCTCCAGGCTCCTCATTGGTGAACTGATCTGGAGGAATAAGCCAAATAAATCCTTTCCTAAATTGCTTTTGGTCAGTGGTTTACATCAGAAATAGGAAACAAACTAAAGCACTCCCATAGTTACTAAGACAGATGTGAACCTCTGCTGCCTATCTGCTAGGTACCTGGAATGTATTCTCTAAGCCTCCAGTCAGCTGTATCAGACCGAAGGCATCAACCTCCACAGGACAAGACAGTACACTGAAGTGCTGGGTACTTGTTACTTAAGGTAACAAACAAGCAGAGCTATAAACCAGCCTGTTTGTTCTATTCATTTGAGTTATTAGATTCTTTTTTCGTAAGAACATGTTCACTTAAAGAAAACACTCTGTAACTTTTTAGAATAAAATCTCAACTAAGTACTAGTATAAACAACTGAGAATAACTAAGAAAAGACCACGTATGAAATTATAAGACTGCCCTTGTGTGATAAAAGCCCTTTGAAACGGAGATTTAAAGAGCATATAGTTCTGAGAAATTAAACTTACCTAACTTTCTGGTCGTTTTCCAAAGCTTTCTGTATTAGCTCTGTAATTTCTGCTACTTTCACACCAGCTATTTTACTGCATCTGAAAACCTATTTGTAAATTTGAGGTGTTAGTCAAAGAAAACAAACTAAATGGCTTTTTCTAATGAAACCAAAACCATGACATGAATTCTCTACCTTTATAATTTAAGAATTTCTTTTCCAAGTGTGAGATTAAGGCACAGTAAACACAGTTAAGACAAAAATATAAAAATCCCTTAACTTTTGAAGGTAGCACATTAAGGGAACAGACTTGAGAAGATACCACAGAGATCACCAATCAAAGGCTCAGAAATACAGGCTTCCTTTCTTTGTCAGTCACCCACAGAAAAAGCAATAGTGGTTGCAATCCTAGTACCAATGGTGCTGGCGACAATAATGCAAAGTGGCATCACTGAGCACTCCGTATCTCCAATGCCTATCATCCGCCCACACATTTACCCTTCAATCCCGTCTACCGCATAAGCAGTAGAATCATCCCTGGTGTACAGAGGAAAACATGGAGACCCAGACGAAAGTCATTTGCCCAAAGGCTAAAGATCAGTTACAATTTGAATGAAAACAGTTCCCTTACACTGCTACTTGGCACAATATTATCTATAGTCTCTGTGTGAATCTGATATGTGGCTGAGTTTGAGTATCACTGCTGCTTGTATTGAATTCTAAAACTAAAACTAAAACTTAGTTTTCTCTTAATGTATACATTTAATACTTTAAAAAGTAGCAATATTTGCCTTTCTTCACTGAAGGAACTAAGGAATTCCTCCAGTTAGATCCTCAAAGGACAAATATAGGGAGGGGCAAGGAAAGAAAGCATGGCCACTAGTTAGAACATAATGCCTGACCTGAAGCCAGATTCTAACATAACTAGACTTACTCATCTGAGGTACCCTGTGGCCACACACCTTTAATTCCAGCACTCAGGAGACAGAGGTAGGCAGGTCTCTGTGAGCTCGAGGCCAGTCTGGTCTTAAGAGTTAGTTCCAGGGGAGCTAAGGCAGTTAGTTATACAGAGAAACCCTGTCTTCCCTATCTTGGAAACCAGAGAAGAAGAAGAAAAAAAACCCTTTGAAACAAGTGAAGTAACAATAAAGCCTCTGAAAAGAGCCCTCTAACAGGGAAACTGGTCAAAGCACTGACCTGGTCTTTGAGCAGCATTATTCCGCCACTAGACTGAATAGTACAAATTTCTCGATGCTTATTCATGGCAATCACCAGCAAGCCATCCATTACTCGTTCTTCTCGCTCATTGGGGTCCACTAATAAATATGTTCTGAAACAAATGTTAAATGGTATTGAGCGCATCTGAAGCTGAGTGCTGTTTCTAGAACAGGTTTTTCAAGTTAGCATTCAAGGTCAACACTGAAGAAGCTTTTAAGTCAATAGTTTCAGATACGTGGAGTGTATGTTTCTCTGGCCATTACAATGAAACGACACTAAGTTCAGACTGAAATTTAAACCTAATACTTACACCATCTCTTTGATGAAATAACTTCTGGCTCATTAATAAAGAGTTAGACAACACACAAGTCTCTTTTTTCCTGAAGACCGAAGGATCCAGATTTTCTTAGAAGCACATGGTATATAAGCCTCCCCATTTAGACTATGAGAGGGTAACAAGGACTTGGGAAGGACTAGACAGCTAAAGGAGAAACGAGTGTTTTGGTTTGCAGCTCACTTTCCCTTGCAATGTGCTCCTAGAACTACCCACTCTACGGTGTCTTACAGTACCTATGGCCATTAATCCACAGCAACTCTTCCACACTTTCTCATGAGAGCTCGCATATAATTCTCAAGGCATTTGCCTAGTTCAAGGAAGAGCAGAGGTGACTATGTCACATTAAATTCTTATTCTGTAAGGGTGTTATGAGCAGAAAAGTTATGGGAAGTGTATTTTAACAGCTGAGTTTTGTTGACTTCCCCTTACAAAGACAGGAAGAAACCAGCAGATGCTCTCAAGGCCAGCATGCCTCGTCTGTCAAAAAGGAAAAAAAGTCCTAGCTCAGCTGGAAGAGTGTTACACAGCATGCACAAAGCTCTGAGTTCAATCCCCAACACCAGATAAACCAGGCATGGCAGTACATACCTGTAATCCCAGCACACAGGAGTGGAGGCTGCAGGATCAGAAGGGCGAGGTCAACTATATATATACATAGTCTATATTTAGACAGCTCAAAACCAGGTAGGAGACCCTTTTCAATAAGCAGAATCCAACTCCTAGGCATACTTAAGACTTTCAGCCCATGCCAAGGTGACACTTACCCTTGCTGGAAGAAAGCAAAGCTCACACAGATGGGCATGTGGTGGATGCTCAGCGGCACAGGGTCGCGCTCTTCAGGGGTGTACTGTTTCAGGAGAAAAGGCCAAAAGAAATGAAATTCTTAATTGTGAGTAGCTAAATAATGCCTTTTATAATTACTTATATGACTTTGACAGCTGTGTTCCTATTTTATGATGATAAAACATCAATCTTATGTCTAATCTTCTATCCCAGCTTGCCTTTTTAGTAGTCTGTCCAGTGCTGCACAGGAGCCCTTCATCTACTTCCATGTAAAACTAACCACATTCACTCTCTTGTTATTTCCTTACGCACTCCTTCTGCTGTAGAAGCACTGTTCTTGCCTCCAAATCTTCAGATTCTGCCCTGGCAAAGGGCCTCAAAACACCATTATGAAAACTTGAGCATCCAATGGTTCCCTTTGCAACTCAGGGCTCAAAGAGTACACTTTCATTAATCTAGCATGTAATATATACATACACACATACACACAATCAGTCAAAATTGGCCTATCTGGCAATAAGAGGACAGCACAGACCAGTGGTTCTCACAGTGCTCCTTGGGGCAGCACTGGGACCATCTGGGCACTCTGAGTTAGAGGGTTAGGTTCTTAGGTCCTATCTCCAGCTTGCTCTATAAGCAGAGCCTAGCAGTACGTTGTCAGTAAGTCCTCCAGACATTTCTGATCAACTTGTGTTATCTACTTGGCTCAATGAACAAAAGGCCTGAACAAAACACATAAATCTGGTGACTCACGTCCTTTTCAGGTACTGTCAGCCTCTCGAGGGTAAGCATCTCATGCTGACCCCCCAAAAAAACCAACCATATCCTCTATTAGCCAAATTCAAAGGTAGGGTCGCAGTTCTACTTCAGAAAACCGAGCTGGGTCATGGTATTATTGACACTTCTGTAAGGGAACTAGAAATTTTTAGGACAATTTTGAGCATCTGTAGTTTTTTCTTATGAACAAGTACTAGAGTAGATCTGAATGCCACGTGACGCACACCTCCACTACTAACTTCCTGTCTGCACATCTAGGACACCCACTCGTTTATAAGAACAACTCCAGCTGAGCCCTGGAAGCTTACCAGCGTTACTTCCTCTCCCTGGACAGAGACATCGGGTCTGCGGAAGTGACACAAGGCTACGATCGCAGCGATGCTGGCAGCGTCAATAATATTTCCATCATGATTTAATAAATGGAGGTCTACACGGATCTGCCAAACCTGAAAGTGAATTTAAGATAAAAATAAATCCTAACTGGGCATGACCAGTGGTCACTGGAAAAGTTAACACTGCATTTTTTTCAAATTAAAGCATGCAGTTATTCCTTCGTTTATCCAGTAAAAATTCAGTTAATTTTAACATAAAACAAACACTTGAAATACTAACAGTGAACTTTTCTATGTGAGTCATGAGGAGATGATGATATGTAAATAAATAGAACCATCCCAACATTTAAATCCTAATTATGTTTTTTAAAAATGTTCATTTTTATTTTACATGTATGCAAATTTGCTTGTATGTATGTATGTGCCACACTCATGCCCGGTGCCCCCAAAGACCATAAGTGTTAGATCTCTGGAACCAGAGTTACAGGTGGTTGTGAGCTGACATGTAAGTGCTGGGAACTGAAGCCAGAGCCTCTGAAAGAGCAACCAGTGCTCTTAAGCAATGAACCATCTCTCCAGTCTTCCTAATGTTTTATGCCTGAACCAACAGTAGCCATTATTAAAAATCTGGGGCAAATTTCCCACCTTTTCACCAGCGACAACACAGAGACATTCAGTGTCTATACACTTTGAATTTCTTAGACACCTTTCCAAGAGTCGATTCAGCTTCACCAAGAGATCTGATTGCCTGTGGAAACAAGAATGAACTGTCATGAACTATAACTCTGAGCATTAAAACAACAGTTTACTGTTGTCAAATTCTTCTACGGCTAAAGGAGCTTAAGAAAAAGCAAGATACCTGCCAGGTTCAAAAGCTGGAGCAGCCATCTGAGAAAGTTCAAGGTTAAAAAACAAAATACCTTCTGTTGCCCTATTGAGTTTTGGAGAAACAAGTTCACAGGAAACCTGTCCAAGAACTCTGTAAAAATAAAGGTACAAAGCAGTCAGCTCAACATCCTGCCCTTTCAATTAAAAAAAAAAATAAAATGTAAAACAGACAAAAATCGATCCTAAATAACAGCACAACGTGACAGGAGGCAGAAATTACAGCATGTAGTGGACTGGGTCAGCAAAGCTGCCTCCACACACCACACAGTCATGCAAAGCTGCCTCCACACACCACACAGTCGTGCAAAGCTGTCTCCATTCACACACAGTCGTGCAAAGCTGCCTCCACACACCACAGTCGTGCAAAGCTGCCTCCACACACCACAGTCGTGCAAAGCTGTCTCCACTCACACACAGTCGTGCAAAGCTGTCTCCACACACCATTCGTGCAAAGCTGTCTCCACACACCAGTCGTGCAAAGCTGCCTCCACTCACAGTCGTGCAAAGCTGTCTCCACTCACACACAGTCGGGCAAAGCTGTCTCCACACCACACAGTAGTGCAAAGCTGTCTCCACACACCACACAGTCGTGCAAAGCTGTCTCCACTCACACACAGTCGTGCAAAGCTGTCTCCAAACACCAGTCGTGCAATACACAATAATAATAAAATGTTTAAATGTAAGATTTCATGCAGAAATAAAAGAAATGCTATACCTAAAAGGATGACAGCAAGGAAATCTCTAATCTCTTAATCACTCAACAATAAGGGAAACTGAGACTCATTGATGACAAGATCTACACTCCTCACTTTAGACTTTGCAGGTAACAAATTCTGCGTGACCAATGCCAGCTACCAACGTGATTTATAAAGGTCATGGGGAACTATGATATTCATACAGCAGAAAGTACTCGTGGTTAAAAGTTAAAGTGTGATCAGAAAACTAAAAAGGCTTGCATTAAATAAACGTATTTCTCATCAGATAAAAGAAAGTACTGTTTGTATTTTTGAGCTGCTCGGTAAACAACCGAGTAAGTCAGTATGCAATTTTCACACCCGCTGTGGTATTAGCTAATTGATTCGAGGTACCTTGTTTTCCCAAGTTCTACAATACAGCATCCATAATCTGTTCCGAACGTTATCCTGATGTTCCTGTAATCATAGGTTTGTCTGCCGTCCAGCCGCTGTAACCAAACATCACATATCCTTTAACACACTTTGTGCATCAACTTTGCCAGTCTGGTCCTGGGCCCTGGCACTGACAAGGGCTGGTGGGTTGAGGCTCAAAGGAACTGGCCAGGATAAAATACTGGCCTGAGGCTGGGGGGAATGGGCAGAGTCCACGCTGGGAACCACCCGAGTCCACACCACGACCACACCACAGGTCAAATTAACAATGAATTCACGGGCCACCGGAATCCACCCCGCGGGCAACCCGAGTCTAGACCCAAAGCCACCGAGGCCTCGCACCTTCTTCTCCTCAATGGCGCGGAGCAGGAAGCGGCGCTCGCAGTTGGAGAGCGGCGTTTCCTTCATAGTGCCGGGCCACGCTGAAGAAGAAGGCCACTAGCAAACGCCGCACACCACTTTCTTCCCGGCGTGGGAAATCGACGTCATCTAGGCGCCGACGCGCAGGCTCGGAGCGCGGTGTGGGTGGGACTAGAGGTAGTGGACCACGGCAGCCGGGAGGAGCTGTGCAACTTTCTTACAGAAGTTCTCGCCCGGACCTGAGGGGCTTCACAGGGGAGATGAACGTCTGCACAGTCCTGTTTCTTTTTTTGTTTTGTTTTGTTTTTAGACACTGCGTATCCCTGGCTGTCCTGGAACTCAACAGAAATCCACCTATCCCTACAACTCTTGCTTGCGGGGTCGGGGGTGGAGGGGTAGAAAACAGGGATTTCCCTTGCTCTTGGCTCTTGCCTCCTACCAACTTTCAGGCTGACTTAGATTTTGGGATTTTTCGGCACTTCGCTACAGAGGCCGCTAACTTCTGTCAGAGAAAGCCTGAAGGGTGATGCGGGCGGGCGGATCAGTGCAAGGGCTTAGGACAGACGGTGAGGACCAGCGAGACTATGGGCTGGGAGGATGTAGCAGGCTGAAGGCGGTTCACTTCAGACCTGAGGACAGGAAAGGAAGCGAAGCGTAACTTTCAGTCCCCGTGCACTGCAACCTTCTTTATGCAGGCTTTTTTTTGCCGGCGCAAATGTGTTCTCCTTCTGCCGTCGGTGTCCTGGTCTACCCACATCAAGAGATGGTATTTGACCGCTTGGGCAACACTGAGGTGGCAGGAGGTGGCCTTCGAGTGCCCAGGTCCCTTGTTCCGTGTGTGTGTGTGTGTGTGTGTACAGCCTCACTGTATATTACCGGTTGGCAACACTGAGGTGGCAGGAGGTGGCCTTCTAGTGCCCAGGTCCCTTGTTCCCACACACACACACACACACACACACTGTGTGTGTGCGTGTGTACAGCCTCACTGTATATTACCGGTTGGCCTGGAACTAACAGATCCACCTGTCCCTACAAACCCTAACAAGTCTTGCATGAGCCTGGGAAGCAGGGATTTCCCCAGCTCTTGGCTGGCTCCTGTTCCAGGCTGACCTTGTTACTGGGATTCCCCGGCACTTTACAGCAACCAGTGCTACAGCTCTTGGCCCCAAAGACTTGACAGCTCCTATGCTTTCCGGTTCTGAGGTCTGCAGTTTCTGGTTGGCTCTTTGTTCTCTCTGGTCGTCCTTCCTAACAGTCCAGGCTGCTTTTGAGCTCCTCATCTGCTGCCTTTTCAGTCGGTCAGCTGCCAGCTGCCTTGCCATTATCTAAGCTTGGCGGCCAGACAGCACAGCTGCGTCTGCGATCGCCACTGCTCTGCTCTCCCAGCTGCTTCTCATGTTGCCCCTCAGTTCTCAGAGCAGAAAGACAAAAGGTCACTTGAGAGAAAACTTTTATTGGGTCAGATGCTCCAAAACTAGAGAAGACAGCACAGAATAGTGTCTTCCAGGCAACTCACTAAGCAATCCTAAGCCTGCATCGTTTACTGTTTTTCTGGACTTTTTCCCCCTCATAAACATAATGGTTTAATCATGGAAAACAAAGAGTTTAATGTTTTTCTACCACTATCCTTTGACATATACTGAGTTGATATAACTTTGAATTATATCGTATTAAAATGTTTGGTTTAGGGGCTGGAAAATGGCCTAGAGTTAAAAGCATTTGGTCTTTCGTAGGATCTGGGTTACCAAACCCAGCACCTACATGGGGCCCCACAACTATCTATAACTCCAGCACCTGGAGGTCATAACCACTCTTCTGTATGGTGGCACACCATACAGTCTGTATGACTCTGTCCTAAAAAGAAAAGGGAAGGGAAGGAAAAAAATTTGTGCTAGAATGGGGATAGAAAGATCCTTCAGTTCAGAGAATTTAGGGTCCGTTTGCAATAAGCAATAGAACCCTAAGCACTTGAATAATTTTGCACATTGCTCAGTGCTGTCTAAGCATAGGACTTTAGAATTCTAGAAAATGGTGATGTTTAAAAGCGTTTGACAAAGAAAAGTGTGTGCAAAGACCACAGTAAAATGGACTTATATGGCCGGCAGACATAGTTTCTTTTTGAACCTCCATGTGCATGTGTGTGGAAAGGGTGTGCCATACCACAGCATCTGTGGAGATGGAGAACAGCCTCTCATGTCCATCCTGCCTTCCAGTTTGTTTGAAATGGAGTCTGCTGTTATTTGCCCTGTGTTTCCAGGCTAGATGACCCAAGAGCTTTCAGACATTCTCTCATTTCCACCTCCCGTCTGTCCACAAGTGCTGGCATTGCAGACACATGTAGCTCAGCTCTACATGGGTTCTGGGGATACGAACTTGTATCCTCACATTTCTGCAGCAAGCATTTTACTTATTAAGCCCTCTTCTCAGCCCATAGGATTTCTCCTTCCTTTCTGAAATACAACAGACGTTTGTTTGTTTTTGTTTTTCGAGAGAGGGTTTCGATGTAGTTTTAGAGCCTGTGCTGGAACTAGTTCTTGTAGACCAGGCTGGCCTCGAACTCACAGAGATCTGCCTG
>LOEQ01000719.1:59613-73396 GCA_001685075.1 Bramus lutescens | reverse complement strand
TCTCTCTCTCTCTCTCTCTCTCTCTCTCCCTCTCCCTCTCCCTCTCTCCCTCCCCTGACAAGTACATGCTGACCTCAAACAGTCAAGAATGACCTTGAAATCCTGCCTCCACACAACCCTCCTACCAGGGCTGGAATTTCAAGCATTCACCTCCTTGCTCAGCTTTGTTTACAGTTCTCTGGCTTAACAGAAATGATGGTCTTGTTTTGAACCTATTAAATATTTAAGCCCTTTCTGGCGTAGATTCTTGACCCTGCCAATGTCTGTATGCTGAGACCTGCTTTCTTTTTACTGCTGGCTTGCAAATGAGAAATCCAAAGTCAAACTGGTGCAGAAAACAAAAGGCTGTGTATATTGACTGCTTGATGAAAGGCCAGAAATAGATTTAGTTAAGGCAGAGCCCTAAACAAGATCGTGAGCCAGAGTTAGTGGCGCCTGCCTCCAATCCCATCTTACCCGTGCCACCACTACTACTGGCGTTTCGCTGATGAGGAAATTAACTCCTGGTTGAGGTGACATCCTTTACCCAAGGTCGAAGTCTAGAAGCAGCTCACCCTCTAACTAGGGAGCACAAGGCACAGAATGACGCCATTAAAGCCCTGCACAGCCCCAAGGACTTAGACAAAGAGAATGGAGAAACTCTTAGGCTGCTCGCCACCAAGGCAAAATGAGCCACTCCTCTGACTTGGCAAGACAGCAGCCATTTCTCCCTGACAGGCCAATTTAAATCAAAACAATAAAGATGCTTTTTGTGTCTTATTCCTCGCACAAAAGAAACAGTGTGAAATTTCCTGGTGTTAGCTAACCAGTTCTCCTGCTCTTCCATCTCCCATCCCCTCTCTGCATTACAAGCAGGGTAATTCTGAAACAGCCAATGTCCTTTTTGTTTCTGTTCTCTTTGTTTGTTTCTGCTTCCTTCAAGCACTTTCTGTTCATAGAACCAGTCTGTTCGGCCCATTAGGACACCATTCTATCGTACAGAATGAATGTTGTCTGATTCTAGACAGATACATTCAAATGTCATCAAAATCCAGTTTTTCTCTCAGGCCACCTCCTGGCTTTGTTTTAGGTCTTTGACCCTCCCTCAGTCATATTTATAGAGCACCTGCTTAGTTCCAGGCGCCGCTTAGGATGCTAGGGAGATAGTGTGTGTGAGAGACAGAGACCTCATGTGCTCAAATAGACACATGTCTGTATGGATACCCGCGCATGTGGAAGTAGGTCAGCATGGGATGCTGTTCCTCAGTTGCTGTCCAGCTTGCTTAGTGAGACAAGGTCTCTCACTTCTCTGACACGAGCCTCACTAATTAGCCTAGATTGTCTGATTAGTGAACCCCTGCCCACTAGTGACTCACCTGCTTCTACCTTCCTAGCAACTGAGATTATGATAATACTGAGACCACGGTTCCCATGAGTTCCTCTAGGGGAAGAACTCAGGTCCTCATGCTTACATGGCTTTATTAATTGAATTTTTATTGATCACTTTATTAATTGAGTTCCTTACTTTTGATGACCTTACTCTCTGGTTTAAAAAGGAATTTCATTCTGATCGGATGCAAGCAAGCCCTGACCCAGTCATTGGTCTGCCATCTGCAGTGTGAGGCTATGGACTGGGCGTATCTCTGTGCTCCAAGTCTAGTATTGAGGATTGGACTGCACTCTATCTCTGCCAAGGCTGAGAAGGGATAGGGATAATGGGTCTGCATCTAGATCACTGGACTGAGAATGTGCAGGGCTTGAAGCCCAATGACATCTGGGATGTTGTTGAGAAAAGGCTTACTGGATACTGGGAGACAGAGGATCCCTTTCATCAATAGATTTGGGATTATTCCAGAAGGCTTGCATCCAATCAGAATGAAATCCTCCCCCTTTATTTTTCTTGTCTTTGGCAATCTCAAAGGGCATAACAGAACAAACAAAAGCATGATTTTTACATATTTAAAATATGCACATATCTGAGTCTGTATGATAATTTTTTTCAGTCAACTGTTTGTTGCTGTGGACAGCATTGACTCCTAAATTTACCCATTTTGCATGTACCACAGAGCCACTTCAGTGGGTCTCCATTTCTTAACACTTGATTAACAGAGGCGACACAAACTCGGACACCTCTGCCGGTCAAGGAGATGACAGGAAGGCATAAGCATGTGTGTGTGTGTGTGTGTGTGTGTGTGTGTGTGTGTGTGTTAATGTATATGTGGTTCCCTCTGTGTGCTGTGCATTTCTGTTGCATGTTATATGTATAGCTGTGTGTCTATGTGTGCATGTATGTGTAGCTAAGTGTATATAATTTTGTGTGGTTGTGCTGTGTGTCATGTGTTCCTGTTTGTGAATTGTGTATGTGCAGGTGTATGTGAGCACATATGTGCACATGCATGTGCATGAGGTGAGAGGAGGGCTCTAACTAGCTTGATGGCATCTTCTTTACCTTCAAACATCCTTTAGAAGTCATAAGTATCATGCAGGCCAAACAGACACAGCAGGATCACGTCCTGTGGTCTGGTGCAGGCAGGCTATTCAGGTCTGGTCTGGTGGGCACAGGCTTTTCAGGTTGTTCTCTATTGCTAATGATAAGAAGAGTCCTGGCTGTCCTGGAACTCGCTCTGTAGACCAGGCTGGCCTTGAACTCACAGAGATCCGCCTGCCTCTGTCCCCTGAGGGCTGTGATTAAAGGCGTGTGCCACCACTACCAGGACTGTGATAGGGAATTTAAAAGCACCATAGGAAGCTCATTTGCTGTAAGATTTTGATGTCAGATTTGGACTGAGATTTTGTAATTCCAGTGTGACATTGTGTTCTTCATTTGTCTCCTTAAAAAACCAAAAACATAAGAATATTAGCCTGGTCAGAGTTTTAAAATCTCTGAAAATATTTAGTCCATTGCTAAAAATTATTTTCAGCACATTTGTGTTACTGTAAAAGCAAAGTCACTATAGAAATTTTCAGTAAATATTTGACAATAAACTCAGTCTGGTGGTTCAAGGATGATTAAATGTGAGGTATTTACTCAATGTGCTAGATAACATGTTGTTACTTAAAGATGGGATGTAACAGGCTGATGAGCTGGCTTAGCAGTTAAGAGCACTGTCTACTCTCCCGTAGGACCCATGATCAATTCCCAGCACCCACATGGTGGGTGACAACCATCTGTAACTCCTATTCCAGGGAGCCTCCTGGGGCACCAGACACGCACACAGTGTACAGAAATACAAGCAGGCAAAACACCCATACACACAGATTAGTTTTTTAAAAAAGAGAGAACCTCCAAAGTTGTGAATTAAAAAAATAAGAAAAAAAAATAAAAATGAAACATATAAAATATATGTAGCAACAAAACATTTTTATCCTAATGCTAAAACGTCCTGCCATAAAATTTTGTGTTACCATGGTTATAACTATATAAAACACATGCACAAATTGGTCATAAACAAATTAGAATAACCGTGGGCTACAGGATTTCCTGATTTTTTTTTAAGCTTTAAAAATGTTTTACTGATCCTTTAATTGAAAAATGAATGCATTACCATTTAGGAAAAACACATCATGGAACTGTGTGTGTACTTCTAGCCTAACCTTTGGCATGCTCTCTCAGGGTGAGGCCTTGCCAGCCTAAGCTGGCGTGAGTGCCCAGGGCAGAACTTGTTTGACCTCTTTCCTTTGAAAACCTGGTTTCCTGTGTGACTTTTCACCCTTTGTGTTGAAAAGAATGAAGATATATATTTATGCCTTTTTTCTGAATCTTAGACTCCATTAAAATATTCAATTATTTTATACTTTTAATCAGGTTATCTATTTGCTCCACGCTGAGGTTCAGATAGATATGAGAAGCAGGGGTATCCGAGAAGATGGTTCAAGATAATGTGCATTCTGTGTAAGCCTGGAGACCTGAGTTTGCATCCCCAGGACCTATGTAAAAAGCTGGATGTGTTATTAATAGCAAAATGTGAAACCAGACTACCAATCTAGCCCATTAGTGACTGGTTAATTGCTAATTAATTAATGGTCAAATTTCTTAATTTATTCAGCAAATGCTTTGAGCACCTACATGGCTTTGATTCATGGAATTCATGCATGAATAAAACAGTTGAACATCGACACCCCTTTGTGGGAGTTAGCCTGGAGCAGGAAGACAGGAAATAAACACTAGGTATGACAGGCAAGTTATCTCACACATTCAGAGGAAACAGGGCTGCTAAGAGATACAGCAGATCCGAGACAGAGCTTCCAGCTGCAGAAAAGTAAAGAGCCTCGTGGCTGTCCACTAAGCAGCCAGAGGAGTCCCTGAGGGGGCAACGAGCTAGGGCACCTGGTAGGGAATCCAGGGACATTGCTGCCTCACTGCTGTGTCTGGTGACAAGACTCATTATAGATCCTGACTGCCAACACATCTGGCTTTCTGGGGTGTTGGGGGGGGCACAGGAGAGTGTAGCTAGGAAAGGCTGCAGCTGAAGAAGGAGAGACAGAATTCCACCTGCAATATCAGTCACTTCTACCCCAAATAAACAGATCTGACTCGGTGGTTTTCACCCGGCTTCACAATTTGCTGCAGACAGCTATCACGCTGGATTTTGACGTGGGCTGAGACTCACCTCACCTCACTCGTTCCTAATTCCCAGACTCTTTTGCCTCTGACTACCCTGCCTGATCTTTGAAAGTAAGGCCCTTTGCCTACTAAGTGTATAGTTCCCATGGCCTTCTGCAGGATTCTTCTGCAACCTTGATTCAGGAGGAGAAGCAAGAGGCTGCCACTCCCAACCTCTGCCTCTCCAACAGGAACAAGTTATTGGAGAACAGCTTTCCCAACAGCTGAGCTCACTAGCCATGACAACATTTGGCTCTGAGTCAGCTGGTCCTATGAGTCGGGATGCACCAGTGTGTCTGAAGTCTCGCCAGGATGCCCATTTCATAAGAATTCCACTTTTCTCCCTCATTTTTTCCCCAGCAGAAATGATCTCACCATGATCCAGCTCTAGTCCATGAAGTCTCCTTACCCGCTATTGTCTGCTTCTCCCTAGTTAGAGAGGCACTGCTTAAAACTAATATAGCAAAACCCCAACATCCTGACTCCTCCCTCGGGCCCATATGAAAGATGGAGATGGTGATACGTTTCTGTGATATTGAACCTTTGTGAGGCATACCTGGGAGGGCATTGAATCCCTGAGCTATATATCTCAAGCATTTTTTGAGACAGGGTTTTATGTAACCCAGGCTTGTTGTAGACTATTAAAGATGTGTTGCATTCTTTAATGTTGCATTTGTTTAACTCCGTGAAGCTGTGTTAATTTGCCTGCCTAGAACATCTGATTGGTCTAATAAAGAGCTGAACAGCTAATAGCCAGGCAGGAGAAAGGATAGGCAGGGCTAGCAGGCAGAGAAAATAAATAGAAGGGGAAAAAGAGAGAAAGGAGGGGATCTAGGAGCAAGAGAAGGAGGAGGACTCCAGGGGCAGCCACCCAGTAACACAGCCAACTTCAGAGCAAGAGTGAAAGTAACACATACAGAAGTAAGAAAAGGAAAAAGATAGATGGGAGAATTTAAGTTAAGAAAAACTGGCTAGAATCAAGCTAAGCTAAGGCCGGGTATTCATAAGTAAAAATAAGACTCCATGTGTTTTATTTGGGAGCTGGGTTGTGCCCCCCCCCAAAGAACAAAGAGCAAAAACAGCCAACAACACAGGCTACCCTTGAATTTCTCTGTAGCTAAAGATGAGCTTAAACTGCCGGTCCTCCCCAGCCCAAATGATGGAAATACAAGTGTGCATTGCCATACCCAGCTTATGTGGTGCTAGGGCTCAAACCAGGGCTTCAGGCATTCCGGTGAGTACTCTACCAGTGGACCTACAGACCTTGCCCCATCTCCTGCGGTGCCTTTCATAAGAAGTTTTCACTTTGAAACAGGACCTCACATTGTAGCCCAGGTAGACCTTGACTTAAAAAAATAAAGTATTATTTAAGCGTGTGTGCACATGCACACACACAGGTACCTGAAAAGGTCAGAAGAGGGTGTTGGATTCCCTGGAGCTGGAGTTACAGGCAATTGTGAGTTGCCCAACATGGGTCTTGGGAACAAAAATCCAGTCTTCTAGAAGAACAACAAATACTCTTAATCACTGAGCCATCTTCTCAGTCCCCATAGCCTTGAACCTTTGATTCTTGATCTCATATCCCAAGTAGTTTGGATTACAGTCCTGGCCAGTAAGACTCCTTTTAAAATGCATTGAACACATGTGCCCATCTATCACATACAGACTGCTCGTAACTGCCAGCTAGTGTTTCCTCGGGCCGAGTTAACTTCCATGACCATCTGCTTCTGGCTGCCAGGCACCTTTGTCTGACAAAGCGCTAATCACTTTTTAATGTTTCAGATCCACTCGGCTTACCACCTACATTTTATTAGCTTGTGTAGAGATAACTGAAACCCTTGTTCTCTTCTAAGACTTCTTGGTCTGCTCCTGCGCAATTGTTCTTCCTGCGTGACGCCTCGTTCTTCTAGTTGCATTTCTGTTGTGCTCATGTAACAACCTGACCAAATCAATTGAGTGGAGGAAAAGGTTCCTTTGGCTTCAAATTCTAAGTCACAGTCCATAATTTTGAGAAAGTCAAAGTAAGAATACAAGCAGCTAGTCATATTACATCCACAGCCAATAGCAGAGAGAAATGAGTGCACCCATGCATGCTTGCAATCAGCTAGCTGCCTCCTGTGTTGCACTATTCAGGGCTTACTGCCCAGGAGAAGAGAGCTGCTCACAATGGGCTGGGTCTTCCTACTTCAACCATCAGTCAAGACCACCTCCTCGCCAAAACATGTGCACAGGGCAACCTGATCTAGACAACCTCTCACCGAGGTGCTCTTGTCAATTGATTCTAAGTTACATGAAGCCAACTGTTAAGACAAACAACACATTGCTGGAGTTTTAATGGGGACATTTTCCCTTTGCAGCAAATTTGAAGCCAAGCACGTTCTTTCCAGTGAATGCAAAAAAGTTCAGCTCCTGCGAGAATGCGCCATCCCAGAAATCCCAGTTCATCCTTCCCTGTAAAGAATGCTCACTGGTCACAGCCTATGCCTTTCTTGATCTTATTATTATTATTATGAATTTTTAACACAATCTTTTCTCATTTTACATAGCTATTCCTGTTCCCATTCCCTCCCCTCCTCCTGCCCTACCCTTCCCCACCCCACCCCCTATTATCCACTCCTCAGAAAGAGTAAGGCTTCCCATGGGGAGTCAGCAAAGTCTGACACTTCAACTTCAAGGCAAGATCAAGGCCCTCCTCTCTATATCTAGGCTGAACAAGGAATCCCTCCAAAGAGAATGTGCTCGTAGACACCAGTTCAAGCACTAGGGATAAATCCTGGTCCCATTGCCAGTGGCCCCACAGACCGCCCAAACCTCACAACTGTCCCCCACATTCAGTGGGCCTAGTTTGGTCCTGTTCAGGCTCCCCTGCCATCAGTCCAGAGTCAGTGAGCTCCCACTAGCTCAGGTCAGCTGTTTCTGTGGGTTTCACCATCATGGTCTTGACCCCTTTGCTCATATTATCGCTCTTGCCTTTCTTGGACTGGTCTCCAGTAGCTCGGCCCAGTGCTTTGCTATAGAACTCTGTATCTGCTTCCATCAGTTGCTGGTTGAAGGTTCTATGATGACATCTGTGACCGCAGAGCCTTGGCCTAGACTGCCCCGGGATAGGTAAGTATTTGGGTTCCTGCTTGGAGGGCTCAGCTCTCTAGGCCCTTGCCCTGGAAGGACCAGCCCTCCTGGGTCTTGCAATGCCTTCTGAAAGGAAAGCTGCACCTGTGTTCTATGCCTGGCTCCTCCAGCCTCCCATGCAGGGCTGTGGAATGAGCGCAGAGTTCTGGAAGGCTGATATTCTTTCTACCTTTAGATGGACTGTTAGAGATGAGCTGGGGCAGGATTTTGTCGGTGCCTGCAGACCTTTGAAACCAATTTAGCTGCAAGGGAGTGAAAAACATGCGGGTACATTTAGAGAGCATCTCAATGACTTGAGAGAGGTTTGCAAGCTTAGCTCTCAGTGGTCCCAGACTGGGCTCTCTGTGGAGTGAGGGGGTGTCCTGTTGTTGTATTTGTGGGGTATCTGCCCAACAGGTAACTAACATGAGGCAAAGTGGTACTTGGTGCTGCACCTCAGGTCACTGGTACCTGTCCTCTCCTCCGTCCCCCGTGATGAAGACTCTGAAGAAGCAGGAACTTACAGGGGTTTGTGTTCAGAACTCATTCTGTGCAGAGTGTCTCTGGACTGCAGTGGAGACCTTGCTGTGTGTCTTATCCTATAGAGATCTTTTCTTCTGTGGGAAGCACCTGTTTCTCTACCTATTTGTCAGTCACTGAAACCCATGCTCCCTATTTTCTTACAGAGTGTCTGTCCTGGGGAAGGGATGTGTCTTACCTCAGATTTGTCCATATGTGTGTCCTTCCCCAGTGGGTTCTGGGCAGTCCCGACAATGGGTGTCCTTTCCCAGTGGGTTTGGTGAGGTCCCAACAACTGGTGTCCTTCCCTAGTGGGCTTGGGGAGGTCCCGATAATGGGTGTCCTTCCCCAGTGGGTTTGGTGAGGCCCCAACAATGAATGTCCTTCCGAGTGGGTTTGGGGAGGTTCAGATTAGCTTCACTTTGGAGTCTTGATGAAAACAGATCCATTTTAAGTGTTTTCCTAGCCTGCTCAGGTTGTGCGGCTGGCTTAATTTACCACCCCACCCCCAACAGGGTGTAGTCCTTACATCTTAACCACTTCCTCCAAGGCCCCTTTCTTCACACCCATAGCACTCTCCCGGGGCCCAGAGTTACTGTCATGACCAGAGGATTCTGCAAATCTTACTTGGGGAGCTGTTTATGCTCCCCATCTGAACTCTCTACACAGCACATGAATGCTTGCATTTTGGGGGTTATTGAGGTTTCAAAGAGCCTGGGGAAGATACGCCTGTGATTCTTAGTAGCATGAAAGGGTATTTATTCCACACTGGTCACTTGTCGTTTTTTCCCCCACGTTGTTGGGGATTGAACCCAGGGTCTTGCACATGCTAGGCAAACACTCTACCACTAAACTATGGCCTTAGACCATTTATAATTATTATTTTTTTAACATTTAGCATGTGTGTGTGTGTGTATGCATGTGCACATCACAGCATGTTCTCATACGGAGGTCAGAGAAGTCAGCTTTCTCCTTCCATGTTATGGGTTCTTGGGACTGAACTCAAGGTGTTAGCCGTGCAGTAAGTGCCCTTACCTCTAAAGCTATCTTCCTGGATCCTGTTTGTGATGTTAATGGCTCTATATGCTTATTAAAGTAAAACAAACTTCTTTTGTAAACATTCATCTTAGCTGTGCTGTGACACCCAAGAGCAGAGTGTAGTCAGAAAGCACAGCAGGAGTGGGAGAGTAATGGACAGTTCTGCTCCCGCCTCTTGCTTTCTGGACCCTCCTCTTCTCCCAGTGGGGCCATCACGTCACATTAAGTCATGGGGTGTAGAAAAGCATCTTTGAGGGCGATGTCTATCCTCACAGCCTCTCGTGGTGGTGTGTGCCAGAGAGAGAATGTGAAGCAGCAAAGTCGTAGGGAGAAGGCAGGTTCTAGAGCTTTCCACAGGCTGTGCCATTGAGTAAATACCTAAGAAAGAAACCTGGGGCAACATCATTTCAGGCAGGGGAAGCAAAGAGGGCACCAGCTCTGTGTAGGACTGTGAACAGGGAAGTGCTCAGCTTAGGGTGAGGGCAGAGAGCATGACACACAAGTTTTTGAGCTCATAGTAAAATGTTAAGTTTTACTTTGAATGAATTGAGAACGTTTTGGGGAGGAAAGCTGTTGGACAAGGCCCATCCTTTCATAGAATCTTACGATGGCAAGTTGAGACAAGCAGGAGAGGGCGACATGAGGGCAGAGGCATCCGCCTAAAGCACATTTTGCAATGTGATGGTACTAGAGCCAGGCATGAAGGCTCATACCTGTCATCCCAGCAGTTGGGAAGTAGAGGCAGGAGGACCAGGAGTTCAAGAAGACAGCCTGAGACACATAGGACCTTGTGACCAGTGACAGTGACGAACAGCCCTGGATCCTCCAGAGGTATCTATTGTCCCTAATGTGCCCGGCATCAAAGCATCCTCTTATAATTGGTTCGTGTGGCAGATTGAGCAGGAGTCTAATTCTACAGTATACATTTTGATCTGAGGTTTCTGTCCCACCAGGTCCCACAGCCGTTTAGTCCCAAATAAGCACACAGAGGTCTGCATTAATCATAAAGTGGTATGATTAATGGTAGAGCGGGCTTCTTATTAACTCTTATAACTTATATTAGCTCATAATTCTTGTCTGTGTTAACCACATGGCTTTGTACCTTTTTGGACGAGGCAGTCACATCTTGGCATCTTCTGTGTCTGGGTGATGACTGTAGACTGAACTTTCTTCCAGAATTCTCCTAGCCTCTACTTCCTGCCTGGTCACCCCACCCATACTTCCTGCCTAGCTACTGGCCAATCAACATTTTATTAAAACAAGTACAGGAAACAAATCTTTACAGAGTAAAATCATTGTCCCGCAGCAATGTGGAATGTGAGGAAGACAGTTGTCAAGGTTTGCTCCATGTCATGGCCTGAGCAGCTGGGACATGTTGGTTGGCACTCAGCAAGAGGGAGGACATTGAAGCCTTTGGCTAACAGCAGAAGGGCAGGTGCCAACACAATGGGCTTAGAATTCTGTATTCAGCAGTTACCAAATATGCAGATATCTTTCAAAGCTGCAGGAATGAATAAGGCTGCAAGTGAGTGTGGGAGAGTGGAGACCACCGGAGAATAAGGAGATCAATCAACTGCATGAATCCTAGCACACGACGCTCAGAATTTGGGCTCAGGGAAAAGATCCAGCCTGAGAAGGAACAGCAGCAGTCTGGGTGTGGGAGAAAGCCAGCCACAGAGTTACCCTGAAGCCATATGGAGCCATGCAAAGAGAGCATTTAAGGAGAGACACAGGGCTGGTAGCATCCTTGCCTTCCACCTGGCCTTGATCTTCAGCACCTTAATGAAACCAAAATTTTGCAGAAGACTTGAAGTGACAAATACAAAGTCCTTGCAGCTGCCAGCAGGGTGGCTCTCTGGTTACTTGGGCCCTTAAGCAGATGCCAGTGGAGCATTTGAGAGCATTGGCAACAAGGACCCCTGTAGGCATTCCCACGGTGCATCTGGTGCCCAGGAGGGTCCCGATAGAGATGGCATGGCAAGCCATCCTATTGGGACCATAGTTCCTTCCTTCTCTCTTTCTTTAAAAAAAGCCAGAAGGTGTCTGAACCCACAGCCTGGCACAGCATCAGAGGCGTGAATGTGGGAACACGTATTGCTGACTCAGCGCCTGGAACCGCCTGGGCTGCCCAAGTGCAGCTGGTGTAACCGGTCGGTAAAAATAACCCAGGTGGATTCTTTGCTTGTTCGTCTGCTTTAGGCCGGGTCTCATGTAGTCCAAGCTGCTTTAGACCCTATGTGGTCAAAAACCACCCTGGACTTCTGATCCTCCTGCCTCCACCTCCGCAGTGTTGGGATTGTAGGCACATGCTGCCATGCTCCATGGAATATACTCGCTTCTTTTCCTTACACACACACACACACACACACACACACACGAGGGAAGTGACAGTAAGAATTCTAAAACATAAATATTTTCAGGTGAAAAAAAGGTTAAATGTTTTGCTACTAGTTGTTTCAAGCAGAAGTGTGAAAATCGCTTTTTGAAAATGCGACGAAAACCGGTGGTGGGTATGGGCCAGGCTTCTCTCAAATAGGTCTTCCTCAGTTGGGGCATCTGTAACAAAGTGTATGTGATTTAATTCATTTCAAACGAAGTTTAAGGCAGGAGTAACATAAAGTGAACTTTACATAAAGGAATAACCAAAGATGGCTAAGGTAATTAGCAATTTCTTTTCTGTAGGAAGGAATGTTTAAGTGTTTCATGGTGTTTCAACCTCAAAATTCCTCGCATGAAGGCTGCTGAGAACTCCGTACTCCTGAACACATGTAGTTTATCTTGTGTGTGTGTGTGTGTGCATGCAAGTGTGAACGTGCATCAGAATGTGTGGGTGCAGATTGCACATGTGTCTGTGTACATGTGGAGGCCAGAGGGTGATGTCAGTGCCTGCCTCCTCTCTTTCCACCGTATATGTCCAGGCAAGGTCTCTCATTTGAACACAGAGCCATCTGATGCAGCCAGCCTAGCTAGACAGGGATCCTCTCTCTGCCTGCCTGGCACTGGGATTACGGGAGGGCCATCCATCAGACCTGCCTGGCGTTTTGTAGGCTCTGGGGATCTGAACTCCAACCCTCAATCTTGCATGAGAACAGTCTCACCCACTTATCTCCTCAGCCGCTGCCCTCTCCTGCTTTCAGGCAGTTTGATTTGTATCCTAACTGGTCTGGAACTTTCTTCGTAGATCAGTCCGAACTCAGAAATCCTCCTGCCTCTGCCTCCCACGTACTGAGATCAAAGGAGTGCGCCACCGCACCCAACTCTACACACATTTTAAATTAAAAAAAAACTTTTCTTCGTCTGAATAGACAATTTTTTTTTACTTCTAGAATATTTCAGTCAGATAGATATCATAAAACTTAATTATTATTAATTTCTTCGCTCGGTGTTTAGAAAACAATAATAAACTACTTAATGTTGCTAGTTTCCTCTTTGCAACCTAAGTATCACAGCCTCCATGCACGTTAGGAAGCCCCCGCCTTTCCCTTGAACAAAGAGCCTTCTGGAAGGGATGCCGTAGGTTAGAAAGGGAACCTAAGTTATGACTCTAGCAGCCACTAGTGGGTGACACCTCCCCGCGGTCTCTTGAGGACCTGGGCAAAGGGCCGGGGCCTAAAGTCGCAAAAGCACCTCGGAAGTTCTAGAAGCTGATTCAGCTCCAGCGCTGCAGCCATACTCTGCCTGGGCCTTTTTCCTCCTGGTGAAAGCCGTAGGTACTGAAACGTCTTTCTCCACCGCAGGGTGTCTCCAAACCTGGGCTGAGGGGCCACGCTATCAATTCCTATAACAAGTGGGAGCCATCGATGCTCACCGGAGACACGGGGTTCATCTGGCAAACAAGGTGGTCAAAGAGCAGATGCCCACCAAGTCAAGCCGAAGACCGCATCCGGGAAGCGTCTTGAGAAACGTTTACAGGCGACAAATAGTGAATTTCCGGCTCGGATGGGGACTCAGCTGAAACTTTGTCTCTCTGCAGGGCCAAAACCTACCTGAAAGGCTAGGCCTGAACAAGTCACCAAACTGTGTAGGCGGCCCTTCTTGGCTCAGGCTCCCTTCCCTGACGACTCAAGCTGCCAAGCAAGGCAAGGTTCCCTTTTCTTTGATCTTGATTCCCTGAGAAAAGTGAAACATCTGGTTTCACCCGAGAGGAGTCTTGAATGTGAGCATTTGTGGAATAGAACAATATAATTTATTTTTCTTTTCAAGTTCCTTGAGGGCAGAGAATGAAAACGAGAACAAGACCACTCCCACTCCCAGGTATGGTTGAGAAGGGTTTTACTGTAGATATGAGGGAGAGACAGCCAGAGGCATCTGAAGGAGTCCAGACTGAATATGGTCAGCAAATAGTTCAGGCCATGAGAGAAGGACTGGGCTGGGGGGGTGGTCATGAAGAGCAAGACCAGAAGAGAAAAGAGTGGCTCAAGAGAGGGGACCAGAAGAGATAGAAGAAATAAGAGACAAAAACGAACCAAAGAGAACATGTGGACAAAATGACTGCGTTATATAGCAAGCAGAAGCTGGGGGAAGGGAAGAGAAACT
>LOEQ01000719.1:21477-39019 GCA_001685075.1 Bramus lutescens | reverse complement strand
AGAGCCCCTTTCTGGGCTCCTGTGACCTTCGCCGCTCCACCGGGGGCGTGGGGGTGGCGAGGGCCCCTTTCTGGGGAAGGAGACCAGGGCTCCTGTGACCTCTCTCCCCCCCACCCCCGCAGCTCCGGCTCGCTCCTGACCGACAGCATCATGGCTCAGGTAAGCCGTGCGCCAGAGATCGGGGCGATCGGGACCCTCTCCAGAAACAGCAGAGTTGGGGGAGATGAAGCTGCTTTCGGAGTCTCTTGGTCTCCGCTTTCCCCTTCCACGGTCTGCTCTGTGCCCTCTCCGTGACCTCTTGGTGTCCCCCCTCTGTATCCGCTCTCCTGTTTCCTGTTCGCCCTGGAGAGTCCAGAACCAGCTGGTGTGTACATGTGAATCGGGACGCCCCAAATCCAGAGTTGCCAAAATTAGAACCCGAGCAGGAACAGTTCTCTTGGTCATGTGAGGCGAACGCCCTTTTGGTTCCCTTATTATTTTTTTTTTCCCGCAGTTTCCTGTGTTTGAATACTGGGTGTGCGCGGGCGGTTTCCATGGTGTTTCAGGGGCTCTTAGTCCAGCACTCCGCGCAGTTTGTTTAAAAAGAACGGACTGTTCATCAGTCCTGCTCCCGCCCCCTTCCCCCGCTAAAGGCACTGAACCAAAGTAATGAACTCGCGAAACGAGTTTTGAATTCAATTTGCCTTGGGACCCTTTCAGAAGTTGATTACCTAATAGTTTTTTGTTGTTGATATTTTTTTAATCTCTTAGTATTTGTTAAGACTGTACCAAAGAAAAGCTAGTTTGTATAGGAATTTTTTTGTTTAGTTGTTTTTCAAGACGTGGTTTCTCTGTGTAGCCCTGGTTGTCCTAGAACTGGCGCCTCCTAATCAGGCTGGTCTCTAACTCAGAGAGAGAGAGAGATCCGCCTGCCTTTGCCTCCCAGCTGCTAAGTTTAAAGCTGTGAGTCACCATTGCCTGGTTTGTATAGTAATTTTAAAAGTTGATCATATAAAAACTTGATCATATCATCCCTAAAATATTCCACCCTGAGGCCTGGGTGGCTACACATCATGGGAGGTGGAGGCAGGGGGATCGGGAGTTAAAGGTCATCTTTGGTCATTAAGGGCCTTGGCTATAGGAAATTGTCTCAAAAACCTAAAGAACGAAACGTTTCCACCCCTAAACTAATTTCACACATCTTGCCAAACTGATTGACTGGCTTGTCAGAGACCCTATAGCCTTTGGCCGACTCAAACATTGCTCCTGCGCATACATACGCTCTCCCATTAGTTCGGTAGTCAGGTTGCTTTAGTACAGTCAGATACCATTTCCTGGCCCGGTCCAAGAGAAAATGGAGGGATTAAGACGACTTTGGAACTTTGCGAAGTTTCTTCAGTGCTATTTGTCGGCCTTTGCACTTCCCTACTTCTCTCATGTTCCCTCAAGGGGACTGTGGGCTTAGGTCCTCAGCGTCAAGTGTGTTTTTGTGGGATTAGCTTTACTTCTCAGAATCGCGGCTCTCTTCGTGTGCTGGTGTGGTGACAGACATGGTGGTTTGCAAGCCTCTCAGAGAAGCTTCCTCTGTCCTTGCTGACTTGGCTTATTCTTCAAATCTCTCGTAAATTTCCCAATGATGTCTCAAGTGTTTTTGTTTGGACAAGGTAGCCCAGGCTGGAGCAGAGCTTGCTTGCATGCACTCTAAGGGTGGGCTTCCTCTTTTTCTGAGATCCCCTTGCCTCAGCCTCCCAAGTGTGGACATGACAAGTATGGGCCACCACAGCACCCTTGAAGTTTCTCAATTCTTTTCCGTTATACCCACTCTATATCCAGGGTAGTATTGGAAACATTGTTGTATGTTGAACTTTCTTCAGCTTCGTCAGGAATCTGTGGAAACGACAGAAGTAAACCATTCTGTTAAGAACATTGCAGATTAGAATAGTGTTTGGTATCTTACATTTGCATTTGGTGATGATCAGAATGTCCACACTGTACAGCTGCTATCTCCCCTCTCCCTAGTGGTTTTGGGAACCAGCTCTCAAAGGGCTCAATCTGGCCCTTTACTTACTATGTAGCTGAGGATGACTTTGAACTCCTGGTTCTCCTGCCTCTCCCTCCCGAGTGCTGGGAGTTCAGGTTTGCACCAGCATGCCTGGCTCTAACTGCACTGTGCTGTCTAAATCCTTTGGGCTCTAGTGTCACTGGAGGAAAGCTGCAGCTTCTCGTTAGGTTTCACCAAGTTTCTATGGAAGGACTTTTGTTGACCTAAGGAGCTAGGAACTAGAGACTTCCACTCCATGACATCTGGAGAGCAATGGGATCAGATTTCTATCTTAGGGGTGTGTACTTCAGCAATTAAAAATTCATTGTTTAAACATTAGTGTCTCTTGCTTATTGAAAACTTGAAATGTAGCTTCCCACATAGTAATTCTTCATATTTATGGACTTGAAATACGTACTTATATATGAATAATCTCCTTTTATTTGTGTTGGGAATGCACCATTTATGAAAGTGGAGAAATCCAGAACCACCATGTTTAACCATGGTGGTTTAGCCATGTTTAGATAGAACACAAGTATGACCATCTAGCTAAGAATTGACTACAAAGAAGTGACTGATCTCTGGTGGTACTATGGATTTCCATCCCTCTCCTTCATAGCCATTCCCTTCCCATCCCCCACTCTTTCCTCTTTGTCCCTTATATACATATTGTTGTATTTTTCAGTTACATATTTTACTTTTTGTTTGACAAATTTCTTCAACAAGTTCATGAATGTAAACGGTGCATTCTGATTTTTCTTGCCTTGCTTCTAGCTCCCTCCCAGGTCCCTCTCGGCTCTGCCAACCCCGCCTCCTCTCTACAGGTTTTATTCCCCCCACATTCTTGTCTTTTTGTCTTGTTTTGTCAACCAGTGAATTAAACCAGGGCTGTCTGTGTGGTCCTGAGTTTGTAACAGCCCGTGGAGCCTGGGGGGCTCACCAGGGTAATTTCCTTTTTCAGTTACATTTTACCTTAAGCCTATGAGAACAGGAACTAGAACTGAGGCAGAAGATCACACTGAAAGGTGTGTAATTTGTATTAGCATGCTTGGCAAATGCACTCAGAACTGGAAGAATCCACAGAGTAACAGCACGTGACCCGCTTCTTCATTGGTCTTATTCCTGGTCCCTTAGCGTCAATGGACTGACTATTTGACAGAGGAGATAGTTTAATGATGGCTTTCTTAGTCTTCCTCAAAGAACACACCGTGGCTAATTGTATCTTCTGTGATACCTAGGAAAAGTTTAAATTACAAATAAACTCTCATGTACCTGTAAGCAGTTAGTGGACACTAGTTATTTTTAAATGTGTGCTTGAAAGTCTCATTTGAATGAGTTATATGATATAAACCACAATGCCCCTATTATTTTAGCATAACAGTGCCTCTACATGAGTCACGATTTACTATGGTTTTTGGATTAGTAGTAACATTTTCTACTATTGTAAATTTAAATGCAAACTCATTCAAATTATTTATTAAGAATTAACAAAGCTGTCAGTGTTGCCTGAATGATCTTTATATAGTAAAATATGTATGAGTCATTATATCTTTTTCTGCATTTAAATTCTTACATAAATGTAATTTTTTCTTTACATCTTAGTATGTTTCTTCAGTTAGACTTAACATATATTAGGCTAGATTTTATTAGGCTAGATTTTAAAAATTGGGTTTTAGAGCTTTTTGTTTTTTTCTTAAATTTTATGCTGTTGTCTTAGTTGCTGTGATGAAACAGCATGACCAAAAACAACTTGGGGAGGAAAGGTTTATTTCACTTTAAGTATTTTTGTTGTTGTTGTTTTGTTTTTCTGATTTAAAGCAGTAAGGGCAGGAGCTCACACAGGGCAGGAACCTGGAGGCAGGAGCTGATGCAGAGGCCATGGAGCAGTGCTGCCTACTGGCTTGCTCATCATGGCTTGCTCGGTCTGATTTTTTTATTGAACCCAGGACCATCAACCCAGGGTTGGAACCACCTACAATGGGCTGGGCCCTCCCACATCAGTCACTAATTAAGAAAATGTGCTACAGGCTTGCCTACACTGATCTTTGGGAGGGATTTTCTCAGTTGAGGCTCCCTCCTCTGCAATGACTCTAGCTTGTGTCAAGTTGACATAAAACTAGCCAGCACAACTGGCCCCTATCAACTTGACACACAAACATATCACTGCTAAGCTACAACCTTTCCTTTCTTGTTCATCGCCTATATACATTCTGAATTTTAAAAAATCTGACAGTCTTTAAAAATTTGTTCTCTTTAAAAATACTAAGTCTCCCTGGCATATGCCACCATTAGCTTCTAGCACTCAGGAGGGGGAGGCAGAGGCAGGCAGATCTCTGTGAGTTTGAGGCCAACCTGGTCTACAGAGTACATTCCAGAACAGCCAAGGTTACACAGAAAAACCCTGTCTCGAAGTGCCCCACAGAAAAGTCACCTCCCCAAAAAACAACAAAAAATACAACTCAGTCTCTTTTAAAAGCCAAAGTCTACAAAACTTCAAAATCTCTTTAAAAGTTCAAGGTCTCTCAACTGTGGGATCATCTAAAAATCAAAAATAAGTTAAATACTGTCTTACTTTGAGAAGGAAGAACAATTTGAACAAAGTGAAACCAAACTCCAAAAGCGTAAGTAACTCCATGCCCAATGTCTGGATCCACTCAGGATCTCCTGAGATCCTCCCAAGGGTGTGGTCACTTCCGGCACACACAGCTTGTCTTCCAAACTCTGCCTGGCTCCGCTCCACTTCTGCTATTGTTGTCCCATGGTACCAGCATCTCCAAAATTGATGGGGTCCCTTGCTGTAGCTGAGCTACACTTTCACCAGTAGCCTTCCCTGGGCTCTCAACAGGACTCCAACCCTGCCACACAGTGCCAAGTCTCAGCTGCCTCCATGACCCCTTCATGCCTTCAAAACCAGTACCTCTTGGAGGACTCATATCACCAAGTTCAGCTGCCAGCATAAGATACTTACTACCTTGGCCACCTCTGGACCGCAGTTTCTGTATGCTGAACCTGAGGAAACACTTCTACAGTGCTTCACCTCAGTGATGCTGGTCTCTTCTTAGTCATAGCTGATTCATTAGCCCCAGCTGACCAGCATCCATTGTCCTTGCAAAGCAAAGATTTTACTTAAGCTGTTCTGGTCTTTTGTTAACCACAGCCAGTTCTGCTCCAGCTGACCAGACACTAGAGACTCTACTTTCTACCCAGTAGAGTCTTTACTTCCTTCTGAAACCTCACAAGCCAGGTCTTGATCATCTGACAGGCCTCTATCATCTGCATTGCTCTCAAAATCCTTATCTTCCAAGCTCCTATGGGAAGCTTGCCGGGCTTTGTGCATTCATTGGCTTTTGTAGCCCAAATGTCTCCCACAGTCTTACCCAAAACATCATCAGGCTGTCATGGCAATCCTGCACCATCCTGATAGCAACATGTCCTAGTTAGGGTTACTGTTACTATGATGAAACACCATAACCAAAAGCAGCTTGAAGAGGAAAGAGTTTATTTCACTCACAGTTCCATGTAACAGCACAGCTAGTTTTTCATTGTCTAGCTACAACCAAATTAATAGGCATTCCAATTTACTTTAAATACTTAAAAGTGCATGGGCTTGTTTTCTTTGGCTTGGAAAAAGAGTTGTCTGTATTTCATAAACAAATGAACCATTTCATAAATTTAATTCAGTTTTAGGATGTAATTTTCACATAATCAATTTTTAAAATTTTTAAATTTTTAAAAATTTATTTATTTATTATGTATACAGCCTTCCTTCCATGTGCACCTGCACACCAGAAGGGGGCACCAGATCTCATTATAGATGGCTGTGAGCCACCATGTGGNATTATGTATACAGCCTTCCTTCCATGTGCACCTGCACACCAGAAGGGGGCACCAGATCTCATTATAGATGGCTGTGAGCCACCATGTGGTTGCTGGGAATTGAACTCAGGAACTCTTGAAGAGCAGTCGGTGCTCTTAACCACTGAGCCATCTCTCCAGCCCCACACATAATCAAATTTTAAGAATTTAATTTTGAGAACTCTTTTATTAGTTTTGCTGTTCCTAAAGAGTTAATGTATTCACAGAGGTAGGAATGTCATGAAAACACAACCCAGCTCCATAAATCTTCAGAAGAAACTCCAAGAGTATCAGTTATCTCAGTGGTATATATTTAAACTGTGTAAGGGTTGGTTTCAAAATTTGGGGGTTGGTTTAGAATTGTGGGCTCATAATAATAACTTACAAAGACCCTTTCAGAGCTGGCAGGAGCCAGGTAAACAAGTACATTTTCTACGAGCTCATTATAGAGGATTCTCTAGACACTGACTTAGATCCAGGTCAGTTATCTCTCAGCTGATCTCTGGATCCGGGACCAAGGTTGCTTGTTACCCATGGCCTCTGCTGCCCTGGCTCAGGATGTTGCCGTTCCTGATCCCTTTGATTCTGAGATTTGGATTCTGAGAAAGTCACTTGGCTGCTTTGCAAGACACTGCTCATTTCATTGGCCCCAGCAAGCCCTGGTTTCCTTATCACTTTTCTGAGTTCCTTGGAAGACCTTCTCCAGTACTTAAGTGACTTGATGTGTGCTCTGTGATTTTCTTCCTATAATGCCTTCAGAGTTCAACATAGAATAAGTGTATTTCTACATCATAGATCCATTTCTCAAAGATACTTAGTTGTATAACTGTTTACTATTCTGACATTGCACAAAAGCATTAGTCGAATTATAATTAGTGCTCCCATGATCTTTGCTTTAAATATATTTTGGATCCATCCTTTCTGACTAGTGGTTTACACCGTATATAAACATATAAACCCTTAATTGGAAGGAACCTGTGCATTTGACTTCATTTCTTTGGACACTTGTTTCTGTTGTCTTTGCTTCTATTTGTGTGTGGATCCTGAATGTTTGGATAGTTGCTGCATTTCTGGGGGTTGTAGAAGAGGAGTTGCTGTGTTGAACTTGGGAGGGAAACTTGATCACTTAGGAACCTGCTCTGATAATCCTGGGGAGTACTCCACTACCACCAAGGAAGTAGACTAGGCAGTGACTTCATCATCATCATGCGGGGCACAGCTGAGACTGGATAGGAGGGACCAACAGGAGAAAGGGGCAGCTTTGATAAGTGAGTGAGGTGGTGGTTGATGAAGGGCTAGGTGCAGATCAGGATGGCTGGCTTGCTGAGTTTAGGTTTGGGCGGAGAAGAGAGAAGTGGATTTGTTGAATTTGAGTTTCTATTTAATATTTAGATTCTACACTAGGGAGTTCACAACTGTCTTTAACTCCAGTTCCAGGGGATCAAATGTCTAATTCTGGCCTCTGGGCACCCTTACTCCTCTGGTGCACATAGACTCACACAGGTTCACAGGCATACACATAAGTTTTTTTTTTTTAAAAAAAAAACAACAAACAACACTTTAATGGGGGCTGGAAAGATAGATGGCTCAGGGTACTTACTTTTGTAGAGGATCCAGGCTTGCTTTCCAGTACCAACAATGCTTATAACCATCTGTTGGTACCTCCGTTTCTTGGGGACCTGATGCCCTGTTCTGGCTTCTGTAGGCACTTGTGTGGTGCATGAACATACATGCAGATAAAACACTCATATACGTAATTTTAAAGTGTTTGGCTACATTCCCTACTAAACAGCAAGGTACCCACACTCCGTAACTCCTCTCACTTCTGTTGACTTTTATATTGTTTGTCTCTGCCTAACTAAACAGCACTAAGACTCTCTTCTACCTTAGCATAGTTTAAGTCATAGTCACTAGATTTGTACTTCTTAAATACAAGAGGAAATGAAGCTTCAAGCTGTTCACTCTTCTATAAACCTGATTGTATTCTGATTGTCTTGCAAATGAATTAGTTGGTTCTTACCGCTTTCCAAATGTTGTTCACAGAATACCCTGCTGAAGGCTTAGGTGAAACACCAGACTCTCCCCTGCCTCAGGAGCTCATGGGAGTTAAAGCTCTTGCACACATCCGCAGAGGAGAGGCCACCCTTACTGTAGGCAGCTTCTAAGAGCACTGTGTTACTTTTGATTTTACTGATGTTTGCCAATGGAGGATGTTCCTCACTGTCTGGGAAATTAAAAAAAAATAACATCAAGGATATACCATACCAAAGATTTTCTTTCTTTAAAACTGGTATTGGGGACAGAACTCAGGGCCTCACATATACTAGGCAAATGCTTTACCACTGAGCTATGTCCCCAGTCCTCTTTTTGTTTTTATTTTGAGACATGGTCTCAGTAAGTTGCCTGAGCGAGCCTGGAAGTCACTCTGTTGCCCTGCGCTTTTGTTCTTCATATCCCAGGCTTCTGAGCAGCTGGGATTATAGGCATGTCCTACAAAGCCCATCTCACAGAATTCTTAGTCATATTTACAAACCCCGATTTTGTCATTGGAGCTTTTCAACCATTGTGCAAATAACTTAAGTAGTGATCCTGTTGTTCCTGACTGTAAGAAAGAGGTCAAGGTAGTTGGATGGTTTGACCAACTGAGATGAAGCAAAAAGGAGGAAGGCATGAGAAAGGCAATGAAAGTCTTGAGAGCAGTAAACCAAGGGCTTGGAGCCAGCCTTCCTCTTCTGACAGGGCCAGCGCAAGGGTGGCAATTGTATGTCTGACCTGGATGTGTTCACCCACTGGTCCTGTGAGAAGCAGGGGTTGGGATGGTATGTCTGACCTGGATGTTTTCTATCCCGTGGTCTGTTAGAAGTCCTGATTTTTTTCTTGGGTTTATTTCGTTTTGCAATGCACAATCATGTCAGGCTTACTTTTCCATCTTTTCTTGACCATTCAATTATTCAGTGATTAAGATTTTCCCCATCAGTATCACAGGGAATATTGGTGAGCCTTTAGTTTGTTCACCCAGCAATTATTCAGTGATTAAGATTTTCCTAGCAGTATCACAAGGAATATTGGTGAGCCTTTAGTTTGTTCACCCAGCAATTATTCAGTGATTAAGATTTTCCTAGCAGTATCACAAGGAATATTGGTGAGCCTTTAGTTTGTTCACCCAGCAATTATTCAGTGATTAAGATTTTCCTAGCAGTATCACAAGGAATATTGGTGAGCCTTTAGTTTGTTCACCCAGCTGGACCTTCCTACTTCATGGGAAGGGGTACAGAACACTCTATCTTCCTGTCTCCCCACTTTTCCAGGCAAGAAAGCTATTGAGCTAAGGAGTGGATTTTTTTATGATGAGAATTAAAAAATGAATTCTAGGTTTTGAACAGGTGTTGTCTAAGTAGGTTGAGTAATTCCTTTCCTGGGGAATTGGTGATGAGAGATGAAGAGAAATGAGGATAAATTGAGGCGGAATGAGGCACCAGATGAAGCTTATTCTGGTGAACTATGGAGATTTCTGGAAATGGGAGCCTCCTGGGTGAGTCCCTCAGAATCACAGTGCATTTTGTGTGGGTAGCAAGGGGCAGGCAGAGCCCTAAGCAGGGCTCTGTCCTCATGACTCAGATGTACGACTCACGTCTGGTCTCCTTGTGCTGCCATGTGACCTTGCTAGCCCTCGATGGAATATAGCAAAACTGAATCACAATTTCTAGAAAGCTCTTAAGTGTATGGCAGGAAGGTATGCCTTCTAGCCAATAGCTGAAATCTTTACGGATATTTTCCTCCTTCTACCTCCCAGGAAGTTTCCTTCAGTCCTTAGGCCAGGCATCTTTTTTGAGACCAGTGTCGTCTTTTTGTTTAACCTTGCCCATGTTTAACTCTGTCTCCTTGCAGTTTCTTCATAACTTATAAAGCAGATCAGCATTTCTGCTTTTCAAACTATTTACAAAGCTGATTTTTACAAACCATTGTTTGTGAGATGTGGTTTTCCCAAAGCAATCCACCTCATCGTCTTGCAGGACCCTTTGCCACAGGGATACATCTGCCACACCTCCCGTCCTCTTCCTCTGGGCTGTTCCCTCCTCTCCTTTCTTCTGTGTGCTGAATAGTTTTACGTTAACTTGACACAAGTTAACGTTATCTGAGCAGAGGAAATCTCAGCTGAGAAAATGCCTCAATAAGATGGGGTTGTAGTCAAGCCTATAAGGCATTTTTGTTTGTTTGATTTTTTTTTGTTTTTGTTTTTTTGAGTCAGGATTTCTCTGTAGCTTTGGAGCCTGGAGCTAGTAGCTCTAGTAGACGAGGTTGTCCTTGAACTCACAGAGATCCACCTGTCTCTGCCTTCTGAGTGCTGGGACACAAGGCCTGCGCCACCACCACCCTATAAGGCATTTTCTTAATTAGTGATTGATGGGGGAGGGCCTAGCCCATTGTGGGTGGTGCCATCCCTGGGCTGGTGGTCCTAGTTCTATAAGAAAGCAATCTGAACAAGCTATGAGGAGCAAGCTAGTAAGCAGCGCCCCTCCATGGTCTCTGCCTCCAGGTTCCTGCCATGTTTGAGTTTCTGTCCTGACTTCCTTCAGTGATGAACAGTGATGTGGAAGTGTGAGCCAAATAAACCCTTTCCTCAAGTTGCTTTGATCATGGTGTGTCATGACCCCACAACTAGAACATTCTGGGAGCCTCTGTCCCCTCTGTCTTCTTGCCTTGGGAAGCTGTTCAGCACCACATGATCAAGGAGCCACAGGCCCATGGCTTGGAGTCAAGTCCTAACTGCTACATAGTTGCTTGATGGGCACTGGCTGAGCTGGAGTCATTTTCAGAATTGTGTCTCCCCGAGACAGTCTCCAGGGCACCCAGCAGAGCACTGGGCCCTTTGCTGCCCTCATCAGAGAGCTGTTGCCATTCTGATCCGAATCCTTGTTTCCCCACCTTATTATTGTGGTCGGATGCCCCTGTTCCGGTAGCCTAGCCACCATCTGTATGACCTTGTCACTCACAGCCTGTCCTTCCCCGCGTGCCTGCAATGGACAGATGCAGGGTCAGCTGTCCAAGTCTGAATTCCAAGCCCAGACCAGCGGCTCCGACTCGGTTCCTGCCCATCCCCCCCTCTCATGTTACTGCAAAGTTGCATTTGTTCAGTTCCTTCTTACCGTCTCTGCTGTTAGTCTCGGAGAGTCTTGGCTGTACTCTTAGATAGTCTACTTAGGCAGAGACGACAATCAGAGCCTCTCAGAACCGACATGAGAATCTATGTCTGTTCCTTTGTCCCTATCGCTGTCAGTCACAGTGCTGAGCAGAGCTGACTTGTTCCTGGTACCACTGCCTACAGTGTTCCTTGTTGACTTCAGGGTCAACGCTGCTTTTTGTAGCTTTTGGAGACCTTTCCTGTGCTGACTTTCCTAGCCAACCTGATGCTTTTTCCAGTCTGCTGTAGCACTTAACCCTTTCCCCAAAGGGACAGACCATTTTCTTCTTGTGCGCTTTAAATCATGCTGACAGTTAACCCCTGCTACTGTCTATTTTTATGACATTGGCGTCTTTACAGGCAGCCTTAAAGTCTCCCTTGGGCTGTCCCTGACCTCAGTTTCTTCTCTTCCCCCTTCTGTGCATATGTGTGACCCTGACCCGCCTCTCACCTGCTTGCTCTGCTGCTCTTGGCCACTGATGTGCCTGCCTCTTTCCTGCTTTAGGCATCATGGGAGATTAGTAGGAGCACTTCATGTAGCGATGGGAAACGGGGGCTTGGAAAGAGGAGCGCCTGTCATGGTGCTTGTCTGGGCACAAGATACCAAGTGTTCTCAGAAACCTCTGAGCTGTCTGAAGACCCCCAGATCTATAGGACTGAGACTCAGTATGAAGTCTATGTAAACCAGGAGCTACCTTTCCAACTGAGTGTTTAGAGCTGGGCGTCACATTTTAAAGCAGGCTCAGATTGAAGTGGGAGAGCTTTAGCAGGGAGGAAGCCTGCAGGCCTGACTGTGAAGCAGGAGGCCTTGGTTGGGCGAGCATAGTGAGGGAGATGAGGGATACTATTGTCAGCGGGTTAGGGTTAGGGTTAGCGGCTGGGTGCCTCCTACCCTTCACTGGTCCTGTCGCTTCTCCCCTAGTGCTCTCCTCCCCTTTCAGGTGGCTCACAAATCCTAACAGATGGTAAATTTACTTAGAGGTCAAACACAGCACCGAGCAAAGGGAGACTGGACTGTCAGTGTTACTAGCCTTTCTGACGTTGGTCACAGTCTGAATAATACTGTCCTGTCTGTCCAGGTTCTCAGAGGCACAGTGACTGACTTCCCTGGATTTGATAGTAGGGCTGATGCAGAAACTCTTCGAAAGGCCATGAAAGGCTTGGGTAAGTTGCACCTGTTCATTCCAAAAGGCCAAGAAAACTGGGTGGAAGGCGTGTACAAATTCATTCAAATAATGAAATGGTGTCTTAGACCATCCTGAAGATTCATTCTCTAGAATTTGATATGCAAGTGACATCAGCTCTGTGTTCTGAGATCACCAGTCCAGCTTACACATAGTATGAGGGAAACTGGTAGCTCAGGGGCCTTGCCCATCACATGTCCACATCTCCTGCTTTAGGCCCCCCTGCCCCCCTGCCCCACTGCCCCAGTATCTTTCTAACCAGTTGCTGACCTCCTGAGGGCTTTTGTGTGTAACTGGCTGATCTGCTCTCAGACTTCTACACCAGATCCTCATCCTCACCTTGACAGATTCCCATGGTATCCCCAGGCCCCGTTTCAGACTCATCTCCCACTGCTGTCTGATATCTCTGCTCTAGCCAGGCCTGGATGTCTCTATGCATGCCAGTCCCACACATTTCTATTCTGTGAGCTTTGACCTTATTCTAAGCCTGTCCTTATATGGCTGCCTTTCAGAAGTCTTCATCTGTCAAGACTCTGTTGGGTACCTCCTTCCCCCAAACTCCTCTCTACTCTTGTTAGCCAGGAGACCCGGCTTTGCGTCTCATGTAACATTTGAACCTCCCTAGGGTATTTGCCATTCTGCTTTAGCTCACAGCTATCTGTAGCTTTTTAAGTTTTCCACCCCAAATTATCTATAATTTGAAACCAGGCACTATTTTTTTTTCTTCTCTCATCTCCCAATACCCAACACATTATGCTTTGTGAATAACTATTACTTGAGTAACTGTGTAACTATGCATGAAAGGTAGGCACACTGAGATTTTAAAAGCCAGGAGTGTTTGTCCAACTGAGGATAGAAAGTTGTGTGTGTGTGTGTGTGTGTGTGTGTGTGTGTGAAACATGATAGTTAAATCCTCTTTACATTTTCTTCTGTGTAAGCTGTGTCTTATATTTTTATAGAGTGCATTAAGAGCACAGAGTGACTGCTGAGCTAGTTGGAGGTTGCTTAGAAAATAGGTGTATGGGAGGCAAGTTGTCTTTGTTAACCATCAATTCCAGGCACTGATGAGGAGAGCATCCTGACCCTGCTGACGTCTCGAAGCAATGCTCAGCGCCAGGAAATTGCTGAGGAGTTTAAGACTCTGTTTGGCAAGGTAAGACCACGACCCAGCCAAGGTGGGAGTGAGAGTCCGGCTGTGGCTTTTAAAAGAGTTTGAGAAGTAAAACAATCACCCCAGATCTGTAGGGAAGCTTTTCAGGACCCCCCCCCCTCCACCTCAAGGACAGGAGAATCCTTAGATGCTCATGCCCTCAGGAATGGCATGGGGCTTTCCTGTAACTTGCTCACCTCCTTCTGATGAGGTTAAGCTGTTCCTGGATGATTAGAAGATCAGTAGATGACTAATAGAATACACGCCTTGTACCAACACATTGTCATACGGTGTCGTTTAGAAGATAGTAAACAGCCTCTCACAATTGTCTTTCCTTGCTTCATGCATTTGGGGCATAAAGGTGGCCCATGTTGTTTACTGCCCTCGTCCTTCCTCTCTGTTTCCATTATCTATTTATTTTAGGTATATGCCTGTATTGCAATAATAGCTATGAGCCTGTATTGCAATAATAGGTATATGCTTGTATTGCAATAATAGGTATATAACTGTATTGCAATAATAGCTATAAGCCTGTATTGCAATAATAGATATATGCTTGTATTGCAATAATAGGTATATAACTGTATTGCAATAATAGCTATGAGCCTGTATTGCAATAATAGGTATGTGCTTATTGCAATAATTTTAATAAATTTTTATTTAATTTCAGTTCTATTTGATTAATAATTCAAAGCAAAAATTGAAATCTTACTGAATGAGAGCATATGTGAAATACCATAGTTTTGTTATTCTGACAACTTACATTTGGCATTTCACTGAGAAACAAATGCAGTGCAGAACCAGGAAGTGTCCTTTTGTGTTTCTGGATGGACCCCAGGACCAGTGCTCTCTATGGAGCTGCAATGTAGTCCATTGGTAGAAGGTGTCTAATCCCAATCCTGCTGCCTGGTGTGCTGCAGAAACACTGTGTTCCTTTTCATTAATGATTGCACAGAGTCCCACACTAAAGGTACCCCAGCATATGCCTCTCAAAGCATAACAATGTTCATTGACTATATATTGGAATGTTAATAATATATATTAGAATTTTATAGTAAAAGAAAAGATATTGCTTGGATCCTATAAGCTAAATCTTGCCCCTCAGAATATGTTTGTGAGTTTTGAGAAAAATTTCCTTTGCTTTTTTTGTCTTTTTCTTTCTGGTGCTGAAGGTCCAACCCAAAACCCTGTACATGTGACACAGGGCACTGTCACTGGGATGCATTCTCGCACTTTGGGGGAACTTTTCTAATGATATTTCTGAAAGGACACTGGAAAACCATGTGTGCTGAGAATGCATGCTTTACATGGCCCAAGTACTCTGTCACTTTGCTTCTTACACTTTCGGTTTTTGTGCATGGGCTGGGACAGGGGACTTGGGATCTTGAGGCAGAATCTTGCTGTGTAAAGCCAGGCATAATGTTGTAGGCCTGTAATTCTAGATAATTCAGAGGTTGAGATGGGACCACAAGTTCAAATCCTACCTGGAGCCAGGTATAGTATCCCATCACTTAGGAGGCAGAGGTAGGTGAATCTCTGTGAATCTGAGGCCAGACTAGTTTACAAAGTGAGTTCTAGGACAGCCAGAGCTACATAACAGCGAGAGACCCTGTCTCAAAAAGGGGGGGGAGAGGAGGAGGAGGAAGAGGAAGAAGTAAAATAATGATGATGATGATGATGATGATGATGATGATGATGATGATGATGATGATGATGATGATGATGATGATGATGATGATGATGATGATGATAACAACAGTCCCACCTGGGGTGAAGAGTGTATTTAAGAACAGCCTGGACAGCTGCCTCAAAATTTATAAAGGGCTGGGAATGTAGAGCTACTGTAGGGTGTTTTCCTGGCATGAGGAGAGCCTGGGTTTCATCCTAGTACCAAAATTAAAGAGTCACATATTTCCAGGCTGACTTCTTGCCACAGTCTCCCATATACTGGAGTTACAAGCATATGCTACCACACATTTTAGCTTGCTCTGTAAAGGTATTCCATTTTATTTTAACACTTGAAGTTAAGGAAAACATCTTTAAACTCCTTAGTAGGTAAATACCGCTGTTTGAGGTGTGGGTCAAATGTTGAAGGTCCATACCTTAGGGCGTTGTTTAGCACAAATAGCGTCTGAAATACTTGAAGAAGCAATGTAGAGAACTGGCTAGAGCAAAGCTGTCCTTTCTGTGTGGGACGAGCGTGGTCACTGAGTTTGTGTTGTCTGAGCTAGGACCTTCTGGATGACCTGAAGTCAGAACTGACTGGAAAGTTTGAGAAGCTAATTGTGGCTCTGATGAAGCCTTTGCGGCTCTATGATGCCTACGAACTGAAACATGCTCTGAAGGTAAAGGGAGCATGCATGGGGCTTTCTTTCTGTTGGTAATTAGCCTGTTTTATTTGACTCATTTCAGCAAAGGATGCTCAGGAGACAAAACTGTGGGAGTCAATAAGAAGTAAAGGGGTGTGTCATTTAATCTTCTTGAATAGTTAAACTCAAAAATCCTGTCTAAAATTTTAGCATGCTGGAGTTCTATACTTTATCTTTAGGCTTTGGAAAGGTTACAGATGAGATGGTTTAATCATTCAAATATAAAGGCAGAAGTTGACTGCGTTGAAACATTTGCTCAGACACTGACAGGAGTGACTTGTCCTAAATGGGTTCTGAATCGGTAGATAAAGTAAGCAGCTCAGGGATACCACCTGCACAGTGGAAGGATGGGAATCACCCAGACAGGAGGCTGAATTTGCTGAATGTCTGTGCCATTCTGCAATTACAGTTTTGGAGTAAATGAGACCTTAGGACCTTGAGAAAAGGGCCTTTTAACAGAATACATCTCAAACACTGTGAACAACTCAGATTTTCCCATTGGATGAACTTAGGTGTTTTAGTGTTTGAGTTTTTGCAAAGAAGCAGAAATAGAAACTGTGCTATCTTAAACAGAAAACCTAAATTTAGCCACATTGCTGCTTATATGCTCTGACGTAGCAGGGTAGGCATGACGTCTATAAGCACAGAAAGGGAAATCAGTTAAAACTATTTTTCAGAAACAGAAAGTGTGTTCCTGCAAGAGACCCCATTGTCGGCCGTCTTTCTGTTCTGCTACCCGAGATGATCTATCTAGGAAATAAGGGTTGATTTTGGCTCATGTCCACAAATACCTGGCCCCAAGGTTTTTGAGCTGTACCCAGGCAGGAGGGCAGTGAAGAGAAGAGACAGCTGTTGTCCCACCACCCCCTTTAAAGACCTCCACAGGGACCTAAAACCTTTTCAAGGGTTTGGTTAGCAGCCCTTAGTGCTATCTGGGGGCCATACTTTAACATTTGGGCTTTTAGAAGGACAGCATTAAAGATCTTAACTCTAACGGTATGTTTGATGTATATAGAAAAGTAAACTTTAGTTTTTGTTGTGCAAAATGAAAATTAAAATAGAATTAGATAGAATCGGATTGCCGCTGGAAAGAAAATTAGTGTAGAATTTGTTAACTCTGTAGTAATAGACCATGTATACAAAGAAATCCATGTTTTTTGGATATTTTTGTAATTGTGTAATATGGATAACATTCAGGGAAATAGCTTTCCTTTTTATTTTATTGGCATGTTTTTGCCATTAAAAACAAATTTTCCAACAGGGAGCTGGGACCAATGAAAAAGTATTGACAGAGATTATTGCTTCAAGGACACCCGAAGAGCTACGGGCCATCAAACAGGTTTATGAAGAAGGTAAGCAGCTGGAGGTCACTGCCTTCCTGTCCTCATGTAGCTGTGGACCCTTGTAGTTCTGATTGTCAGCTGAATGAACTGTGAGTCAGTCAGGCTGTTCTTCAGTAAAAACAGACGGCAAACAAAATAATCAAGAAACAAACTTGACAACACCTGTAAGGGAGATGCAGTTTGTTTTTGTCTGAGACTTGCAGACACTATAGGAATAGACTGGCCTTTTCTTCTACGTTAAGTTTCTTCAAATAAATTCAGCTTTATGCTAAATGTTAAGTGTAGTGATGAGGCGAGCAGGCCTGCTTTTTGTCTTGCCCAGCTCCTGCATGGCTAGCTTATACCCCGAAATAACAACACACAAATTGTATTGATTTAAGCACTCCCTAGCCCATTATATCTAGCCTCTTCTTGGCTAACTCTCACATCTTAATTAACC
>LOEQ01000718.1:384413-401272 GCA_001685075.1 Bramus lutescens | reverse complement strand
CAGACCTAAACAGAGAACTCTCAACAGAGGAATCTAAAATGACTGAAAGACACTTAAGGAAATGCTCAACATCATTAGCTATCAGAGAAATGTAAATCAAAACAACTCTGAGATTCAATCTTGCATCTGTAAGAATGACCAAAATCAAAAACACTGATGACAACTTATGTTAGAAAGGATGTGGAGTAAAGGGAACACTCCTGCATTGCTGGTGGGAATGCAAATTGGTACAGCCCCTTTGGATATCAATATGGTAATTTCTCAGAAAATTAGGAAACAACCTTCCTCAAGACGCAGCATACCACTTTTGGGTATATACCCAAAGAATGCTCAATCATACCACAAGGACATATGCTCAACTATGTTCATAGCAGCATTATTTTTTATAGCCAGAACCCGGAAACTACCTAAATGCCCCTTTACAGAAAAATGGATAAGGAAAATGTATATTTACACAATACAATACTACACAGCAGAAAAAAATAATGACATCTTGAAGTTTGTGGGCAAATGGATGAACTGAGAATCATGTTGGGTGAGATAACTCAGACCTAGAAAGACAAAAATTACATGTATTTATTCATAAGTGGCTTTTAGACATAAAGTAAAAGATATACATTAAAAGAGTTTAGGTGTAGTTAACCTGTTCAAGATATCATGATCACCTCATTATCCATTGGTTAACAAATAAAAGTCAGCCACCAGAGGTGGGATAATATGTCTCAGGTTGTTGGTTAGAGGTGTCTGGGAGACTCTCAAACAAAAGAGGCTATTGTCATTGTTATTTATTCCCCACTAGAGTAAGACTCTATTGCTGAAGACACTACACTCATTAGTCACAGACCATGGAAAATCAAATTGGTAATGACCAGAAAGCTTCCTCACTGATGGCTAGATTTCATAGTATGGAAGCTGATGGAGGAAAACTCAATACATTTACCCAGTTGTGAAAACTGAACCATAATAATAAGCAGTGTCCCAAGATACATTCATAGGTATAATAATGTCATAAGCAGTATGAGCATAACCAATTGATTTCTGCTTGAATTGAAGGGCCACTCTGTAGGAAGAAATCCATGTTTGGTTCTGTACATCTGGTCAAGATTTGGTGAACTAATATGTCAAGAATGAACCTACTACTACTTTGCTAATTGGACTTAATATCAAACTGCTCACTAAATTTGTGTCTCTTCCCATAGATTAAGTATAATTCTCAGTCCTCATCACAGAACGTTCTTTGTGCAGGGAACAACGGTTAATGCAGTAAACCACAAAGCACAGAGAATCAGTATCAATTGAGTGTTCAAACACAAATGGAACATCTAAATCACATTTCCTTTCCAAGGCTCAATAACCATCATGGAAGAGGCAGGGCAGAAAGATTGGAAGGGCAGAAGTCAGGGATTGGAACGAATGTGAAGCAATGTCCTATGTAAAGGAAATTATTGTAGCACACAGCCTCTGTGGGTGCCTTCACAGTTCCCCAATAAACAATTAAGTCAGCATTGTAGTCTAGAGAGGGGAAGAGTTTATAAGCTTCCACCCAGAGCTGAGCAGCTGTGGGAACTATGGGAGAAGAGGTTTCTTCTCTGGCGTGGCTCCTGGTACAGTGAATATGCTCTATGAAGGGACCTCATGCAGGAATATATGAGGAGCACAAACTGTAGTTAGTGGATATCTTTGAAGAGAATAGAAAGTTGTGGTAAGTGAGGTGAGGATAGATCAAGAAAGAGTTAGAAGGAGGAATGTGGTATGAATATTATCAAAATAATTGTATAAAACTCTCAAAGAAATAACAAAATTACTTTTTAAGGATCAAGGTACTCCAGAAGGTACCAGCCAAACTGTCCTTCAGTTCTTTTTTTTTTTAAACTTCTGGGGATTCTCAAGTGTACCTTGGTGATCTCCAGCCTATCAGAGGCTGAACAATGAGGGCCAGTGTTGTTTGCTATTGTGGTGGTGACCACTCTGGTGTTGTCTCTCAAGAAAGGATGCTTGACTAGAAAACAGTGTATTTCTGGGCGTCTTCGGGGTAAACTGCTTTAATAGTTTCCCTATAGAAATATCCAGGAAGCAGATGTAATTATCTTAGTTTCTGACCTTCACAAAGCCTGGATTTCACTTCTTCTTTTGATTCTGTAACACAATCCTTTCGGTCAATCTTGTTTTCTTAAGTTTGTGAGAATTGTCCTTTACTTCTCACTGCCAAGAGCTTTAATCCATGCAGTCATTGAAAGAATAATCTTATGGACCTCAGAATTCTTTTTTAAATAATAACAAAACCAAAAGGTAATGAAAAAACTTGAAGAATGTCAAGAAAATGTATAAAGAAATGAATTAAAGCATTCAAGTTTTCTTGGCAAATATATGTGTCTATAAAACACTAATGACCATATGTACTTCTTTTAAAAAATGCCATGTTGAAAAAATTCTAGAACTAATGAAGGAGACAACTGCTTGACAGAAGGAATGTTAAGTACTTTAAACATTAAAACAGAAATTAGTCTTAAGATCCTTAACTTTGTTTAAGAGCTTATTTAATATATTTCAAATTAAAGCTGATAGTATTGCTATGGTTTTATTAGTAAGTATGAAACAGTAAAAATTGCATCATCAAAGACTATTAAAGGAGAAAAATAGGACAAGTGAAGTGTTTCAAACTCCCTCTCTAAGAGACTGAAAGCCTCTTACCTCTTTATTTGTTGTTATAAGTCAAGAATGTAGACAGAAGTTTCTGTTCTGCCTGGTTCTGCAGCTGTTCAGTCCCAACAAAGCACACAGAAACTTACATTAGTTATACAAATGTTAGCCTATTAGCTCAGACTTATTATCGATTAGCTGTTATAGCTTAAATTAACAAATAATTCTTATTTATATTTAGCCACGTGGCTTGGTACCTTACTCATTGAGGCATTCTTTTCTTGTTTTTCTCTGTCTGGCTGGTGACTGTAGACTGAGACTTTTCTCTTTCCAGAATTCTCCTGTTCTGGTCATCCCACCTATACTTCCTGCTTGGCTACTGGTCAATCATCACTTTATTGAACTAACACAAGTGACAAATCTTTATAGGGTACAAGAGCATTATCCCACTGATGTGGGATTCCCCCCATATGCTTGAATACCCTTGATAAATAATGAAACTGCATTGGACCTATAGCAGAGCTATAGGGAAACAGAGCTAGATGGGGAAAACTAAGCTGATTGCTGGGAGAAAGGAGGCAGAGGTGGAGAGAAGCCATGGAGCCACCAGTGGAGACAGAGTGCCGAAACTTTTCTAGTAGGCCGTGCCCTCATGGTGATGCATAGATTACTAGAAATGGGATAAATTAAGATGTAAGAGTTAGCCAATAAGAAGTTAGAGCTAATGGGCCAAGTAGCATTTTAATTAATATAAAACACTGTTTCTGTGTGGTTATTCTGGTTCTGAGCAGCTGGGATGAACAAGCAGCCTCCTCCTACATCCCACAGTACAAGAGAATAGATTTGGAAACACTCTTTGAAACACTCCCAAATTGTAATATCAGATTATAGAATTTTAAAAATAGTAGCTAAATAAAGAACCTGGATAAAAACATCAAGTTGCCACAGGTGTTTTAGCCATATTACTTTAATGACATTTGTCTAGAAAGATCTTTGAAACACCTGTAAGACCTCCCATCTAACACAAAGTAATTGATCACATTGATTCCTGATTTTCCATGTAAATACAGCCCACATAATGAAAGATGTCCAAGAAAGACAGGAAGCCGCAAGTATAAAGGGATGAATTAAGACTGAGCTTTTTAAGTTCTGTAAATAAACTCAGAATGTGCAATAATTGAGTCAGACTATTTATAGTCTAGTCTGAAATATAAAGCAAGCCATGATGAATGCTACTAAGACATCTAAGAAAAATTCAGAAAGACAGAAACAGTCAAGAAAAAACAGAGGAAATCTACCAATATGTCAAATTAATATTTTAAAACAAAAAGGGTCACCCTTTTAATATTAAGACAAAGAAAAATTTTGTCAAAAGATATTAAGTAGAAATAATGGGATTTCAATATATTACCATTAAACTCTTTATACTATTTATGCAAAACATCTTTCTTTAGAGCTAGCTTATAATCATAAAGTTTTATCACACAATAAACAAAAATATCAAACAATTGCTGTACATGGCATTCTCTAAATAACAATGATATCTAATTCCAGAAAACGAATTCAAATTTTAAAAACTGGTAGTGACTTATAATTGATAAACAATTTTTATCAAACTCATGGAATATAATCTAAATTATATTCAAACATTTTAGTTTTAAAATTTTGAAAATATACTAACTAATCAGTCAACTAAGGCAGTATGGGAATTGGGCACGGCAGCATGAATCTGTAATCCTAGAAAATGGAGATCCAGAGTTTGAGCCAACCTGGACAACACAGCAAGACTCTGACCGAAAAGAACCAAAACCAAAAATGTAGGATTAGGGACATTTTCCTATTAAAGTCAGAAAAAGGAACTTTGTGCAGTTTTAAACTTACCACCTGGAATGGAATCCAAAAGTGATGCTATATATATGTGTGCAAATATAATACATTATATGTTTTGTGCAAATATTTTATACAATTTTAAGAAGTGGGCACATATTTTATGATATATATGCATGTTCTTTTATTATATGTTACATATGTGTGCAAATATAATATTAAATGTTGCATGTGCATGTACTTTACTTATTTTATATGCTATATATGTATATTGTATTCTATGTGTGTGAATTATATATTGTATATTTTATATGTGTATACATGTGTGTGTACATATACATATGTGTTCTTTTTTCTCTACATTTAACTACCTTTTACACTATAGGAATAGGTTGATGATGGATTTTAATATTGTATTTGTTAAGAATGTCCTAGGAGAATGGGTTTTGGAAAAAGTTCAATTGTTATCTTGATGGAGGATTGTTTACTATATAAACACTCTCCACTTTGGTCTTTAACAAGAAAACTAAAAAGCACTCTTGAACCCAATGTGCCTCAGAATCTCCAACATACAGTCGAGTGGAACATTGATGGTCTAGAATCCATTAGTTTTGTATACCTGATGTCAATTTCTAACTCTACTTCTCTACATTAGCTTAGGCTATAAACGTTGATCTCATGAGAAGACCAATGCAAGTAAGGTTTGTTTGTACATTGTGCTTATGATGGCAGGTTAAATAGGCTGAGTACACAGTAAGACAGCAGCAGCCTTGAGACTTAGGTGACCTCATGGTATATTACTAATTCTGGCTATGAGGTCCAGCAAAAGTTCCAGTCTCTTAGAATGTAAGCAATATTTACATAACATTGTATCATTATAACATTACACATAGTGGAACTTAATTCATTTTTCATTGCTACACAATGTCCTATTGTGTGGATATGTTTGTCCATTATATATATATANATAAACACAGTTAGCAAGGTATGAAGGAAACATGGCCTTGTCACCTTGGTGTTAGCTCTGCAGGCTGGACTTCTGACTCATGATCTGTGAAATAAGAGTTTTCTGCTGTGTTAATCTACAAGACTATGGTCAAAAAGGAATTATAAGAAGCAATAATATCTAAGGTTCAATCTGTCATGTCTGCGTACCCATGTTTTCACATGGTGCTTCCCGTCTCATCATAGAAACTGGAATTTCAGAAGACCTCCACTTTATGTGGGTTCTGAAGACTCAAACTCAGCTCTGAACACTTTTACAACACACACTTTACCCACTGTGAAGCATGATTAATAAAAACTCAGAGACAGAAATGGGCTTAACCTGAAGGTCAGAAAAACAAAACAGCCAGTCACTGGCTCTTACCTCTACCTCAGTCTGAAATAGTAATCCTGCCTCAAAGACTCTCCAAATGAGACTGAGGCCTGAGAGCTGTTTCCTCCCATTTTATAATCCTTTCTAGAGCTGGGATTAAAGATGTGTACCATTGGGATTAAAGGCATGTGCTGCCCAGTTTCTGTGGCAAACTAGTGTGGCTATTGGATTAAAGGTTTATGTCATCACTGCCTGGTCTGTAAAGCTGACCAGTGTTTTACTTTTCTGATCCTCAGGCAAACTTTGTTTATTAAAATACAAATGAAATGCCACTACACCACTGAATAATCTACCTAACCACCTAAAACAAGATTTTAGAATTAAAAAAAAAGCTACTTTACTTAGTTATTCTATACAGGCTATAGAGATCTCAAGCCCAAGTCTGCCTTGCATCTGTAGCTTTCTGATCTTTTGTGTGGATGTTGTTCAGACTAAGAAGATTCAGGGTACTGGAGCTCTGAGAGTATAAGAGCCATGCTATGTGAAGCCAGGAATTGAGCAAGCACAGGAAAGAAGACTGGTGTCTGCAGAGCCAACTCAGTTCATGGCCACTTGGCCAGGATAAAAATTCAAGAATGTGGCTTCACTAATTATGAAGACAGAACACACTCACTAGCATTAAAAAGTGATCTCTAAACTGCTGGGCCTCACGTAGCCAGTAGCTTCACTGTTAGGAGGACGTGAAAATGCCTGGACACATAGTTGGTAAGGAGCAGCAAAGGATCCAGGATTGAATGTATGTCTGATCAAGGAAGGAGACAGATGGCAGAATCAGTGTCATGAATTGGCTCAGTTCAAACACCTTCTTGTACTTTACAAAATGCAAATAGTCAGATGCTCAGAGACAGAGTCTCTTCCCCCAAGAAAACAAAACACACTAGCATCAAGGTAACCAGAGAAAGGTAAGCATAGAAAAGGGAACAGATAGTAGGATTTTTAACTTTTTTAATAAAGCAATGCAAAGTTCAGCAGGTATGACAATTCTATGTCATACTTGTACTTGGGTTTGAACTACTGTGTTGGTTGGGTCAGGAGGAAAACTGTGGGCATTCATACAACTGTTGCAAGTGAGGGTGCCACTGGATGACTTAGACACCTTACTGAATTAGAATATAAGCATAAAGACTCTGTGCATCCAACTGAGAGGGGCCTGTCCAGAAACTGAGTGATTTCTTTCTTCTTAAAACCACATATGTCTCCATCAGGACCACTTGGTGCAGATTTAACCAATCCAACAGAGGATTTCTAGATAACCCAGCGTTTGTATCAGCAATCTGAGCCGTTAGAAAGCAGAAGGTCATCCTGACATCATCACTAACATAAGATGTATTAACTGACACTTATGAGCAAAGAAACCATGAGAGCCATGATCATTCCCATTTCCTGTGCCAAGGAGTGCCATATGCTTTATCCTCAGGGAATAAGAAGTTTGGCTCCTCCCACTGAAAACTTTGCTCATTCAAGCTGCTATGCCCACATCTTTGCCCTTTATGGGACCTCAAAACTCCACTCACACTGACCAAATTCCCATAATAGTAACAGCACAAAGGTCAACACCCTGAAAAGAAAGACACTGGGTGGAACATAGGAAAAGAAGTTAATCTGTTTGGCATCTCGTTACCTCTCTTCTGAGTGCAATATAGGAGGTTGTTAATTGCTTGATTTACTGTACAGTCACTCTGCTAACAGCAATAAATAAAGTTAATTAATATAGGGTAATTCACTGCTAGGGAGGCTAGTAATTACGAGCAATTGAAGAGAAAGCCTCTTCATGACATCTTTAGAAGAGAAAAATACACTTTACCATACTCCTTCAGTATTTATCTTTTTAAAAAATTAAATTGCTTGAAACTTTCTGTAGAAATACCTCTGCTACTTGTTATCTTTCCTTCCCTCCATCGAGATGGTAGCAGCAGCACATTTGCTAGAAGAGGCAGCTGACAACAGTGACCTTCACTCTGACTGCCCAGCAAAGGGCAAATGGTTAGCGGGGAATATGGGCAAGCTGGTGTGGTTTCTGAGGAAATGTGGCCTTGGTTGTTGGAAGACATCCACTGATGAAGAGAGGAGAGAGTGCCTCCTTGCACTTACTTTCTCAGGAATAGACACTCCTAGATATGTGAAGGCCGTATGCAGTAATGGAGGGAGGGTGGGTTTTAGTGTTAGAGATCTAGGTTAGACTTATCAGCTATGAAAGAAGCTTAAACTGCTTATTTTAAACATTTTCATCACCACGTTTCTAATTTCGAAAACATGAATTAATTCCTTTTCCAAAGGCTGTCTTGGAAATGAATAGAACAGTTGCTAAATATCTGTTAATTTCCATTCCCTCAACCTACTCATGTATTTTCTTTCTCATTTTCCTCCATTTATTGAAAATACATTATTATTTACTTAATATATCATGATTATAGTTTCCCCTCCCCACTCCTTCCAGATTCTCCCCACCTGCCCTCCTATCCAGATCCACTCCCTTCCTGTCACTCACTAGAAAACAACCTGGCTTCTAAAGTATAATGATACGATAAGACAGTAAGATGAAGGAAGAATTGGATGAACAAGCAAAAGGAAAAGGCGAGGCGAGGCGAGGAGAGGAGGNGAGAGGAGAGGAGGCGAGGCAAGGCAAGGCAAGGCACAAGAATCCGAGACCAACTCATTCACAAACTGAGGAATCCCATAAAAAAACATTAACTGGAAGCCATAATATAAATGCAGAGAACCTGGCAAAGACCAGTGCAGACCCGTGAACACGGTCTCAGTCTCTATGAATTCATAGTCACGTTGATTAAGTGAGTCTTGTTTTTTGTTTGTTTGTTTGTTTGTTTTGCCTTCCATCCCGTCTCTTATACTCTTTCTGCCGCGTCTTCCATGTGGTTCGCTGAGCCCTGAGGGGAAGGACTTGATGGGGGATATACTATTTGGGCTAAGTGTTAGAAGGTCTCTCACTCTCGGTGTAATATCTGGCTATGGGTCTCTGTATTTGCTCCCCTTTTATGCAGGAGGAATCTCCTCTGATATTGGCTGAGCAAGGCACAGATTTATGAGTATAAAAAAAGGTCATTAAGAGTAACTTTATTGTTACTTTCCTTAAAGAACTTTTGTTTTTTAAAAAAAAAAGTATTGGTTTTATCCAGGGTCCCTGGGCTATATAATGTCAGGTTCTTGGTCACCAAAGCAGTGCCAGATATGGGTTACTGCTCATGGGGCTGGTCTTAAGTGAAATCAGATATTAGTTTGTACCACTATTGCCCTAGCATATCTTACAAGCAGGACACCATTGTAGACCAAAGGTTTGGTGGCTAGCTCGATGTTTCTCTTTTTAAAACCTGCAGAGTGGCTTTCTGTACCAAAGATTCTATAATGTAGGGATGAAGGCTATATGTAGGCATCAGTCAGACTTCTCCAAGTTCAATCAATTGTGTAAGCATTGACTTCAGCAATGTGGCTTGCCATCACTTTATGGAGAGCAACCTATCATCTTGGAAACAGCTTGGCTTGTTTGAAGATGACTATGGGACCCCTTTGGCCAACAACCCAATTAGATGTAACCCAATCCTAGTGCTGGAGGCTTCACTAAGTGATGAGAGATAACCAGTTGGACTGTCTCCCTCATTAATGATGTGGCAATTTCATTTACATCACCTTCGTATATGTATAGATTTTAGGAAATTTATGTTCTATTGGGTTTCTGTACTACTGCTAAAATGGTCCTTATTTTCAGCTCTCTCCCCATACTCCCTCCTTAATCCTACCCACTTTGCTCTTCCCTTCACAACCGATTCTCCTGTTCCCACGCACCCATTCATCCATGGGAATCTATTTCATGTTTTCCTTTTCTAATGAGCTTTATCTGCACTCTTTATTCTCTAACTCTATACCTAACCTCCATGGTTCTAAGGATTATGGTTTGGTTATCATTGACTTAACAGCTAATATCCACATATAAGTAAGTATATACTGTTTCTCTTTCTAGGTCTGGGATACCTCATTCGGGATGATTTATTTTTTTCTAGTTCCATCTATTTACCTGGGAATTTCATTTTTTAAGGCCAAGTAATACTCTATTGTGTAAATATACTTTAACCCTTCAGCTGAGGATCATCTAGATAGTTTCTAGTTTCTGGTTATTAAGACTACGGCAGCAATGAACATGGATTTCTGTGGTAAAATGAAGCATATATTATATATCTGACCAAGAGTGACATAGCTGGATCTTGGGGTAGACCAATTCCCATCTTCATGCAGAACCCCTACACTGATTTCCACAGTGGCTTTTCATAAGCTTGCATCCCACCAGCAATGGGTGACTATTCCCCTTACTCTATGGGACAGTTTAAATAAGAATGGCCATTAGCGACCAGAGTGTGCAAGTCTTCACAATGATTGGACTTTATGGTTTCAAAAATCCCACACAAGATATTCCCACCCCCATCCCCACTTAGAATGTAACTCTCAGCTACTGCTCCAGTTCCGCACATGCTACCTACCATGCTAGAAAAAATAATGATAATATACTAAGCCTCTGTAACTACAAATCAGTCTCCAATTAAATGCTTTCTGTTATGAGAGTTGCCTTGGTGTGGTATCTCTTCACAGCAATAGAGCAGTGACTAAGACACTCCACATCTTCATCAGCATGAGCTGCCACTTGTTTTATTGACCTCAGGTATTCTGACCAGTGTAAGAGGAAATCCCTAGTAGCCATAGCCCTGACGGCTGAGGATGTTTAACATTGCTTTAAGTGTTTCTCAGTCATTTAAATTTTCTCTTTTGAGAAGTCCCTGTTCAGATATGTACACCACTCTTCAACTGGATTATTTGTTTTATAAAATGTCTAGTTTCTTTAATTCTTCATGTATTTTAGATATAGCCCTCTATGGAATGTGTAGTTTGTAAAAGACTTTTGATTCCTATTCTATTTAAGGTCATTTTGTCTGAATGGCAGAGCCCTTTGCCATGGACAAGTTTTCCAGTTTCATGAGCCCCTGTTTATTAATTGTTGACCTTAATGTCTGTGTTAATGGTGTTCTGTTCAGAAAGTCTTCTCCTGTGCAAATGAGTTCAAGTCTATTCCCCATTTGGTTTTCAGTCAGGTTCAGTGCATCTGGTTTCATGTTGAGATATTTGATTCTTTTAGAAGCAAGTCTTGTACAGGGGATAAATATGAATTTATGACAGGCAGTGATGGTGTATGTCTTTCAACCCAACACTCTGGAAGTAAAGGCTGGTAGATCTCCATGAGTTCAAGGCCAGCCTGGTCTACAAGAGCTAATTCCAGGACAGGCTCCTGTCTCAAAAAAATATTTTAAAAAAAGTGGATTTATTTGGATTCTTCAGCTTGCAGTCTTAAAGTTTCACCAGCACCATTTTTTGAAGGTGCTCTCTTTTTTTTCTAGCCTGTATTTCTGACTTCTTTGACAAAAGCCAGGTGTTTATAGGTGTGTGGATTCATGTCTGAGTTTTCAATTCAATACAGTTAATCTTCATGTCTGTTCAGTAACAATACCATGATGTTTTAATTACTATAGCTCTATAGTAGAACTTGAAACCAAGAGAGTGCTACCTCCTATAGTTCTTTTATTATTCGGGATTGTCTTAGATATACTGTTCTTTTTTGTTTGTTTTTGGTTTGGTTTGGTTTGGTTTGGTTTTTTCTTTTGTGTGTGTGTGTGTGTGTGTGTGTGTGTGTGTTACCAAATAAAGCTGAAAATTGCCTTTTCAAGACCTGTGAAGAATTACATTAGAATGTTGATGGAGATCACATTAAATCTGAAGATTGCTTTTGGTAGGATGGCCATTTTTACTATTTTAACCCTACCAATCCATGATCATAGGAGATCTTCCATCTTCTAATATCTTCTTCAATTTCTTTCTTCAGGGACTTATAGTGTATCATCCAAGTCTATCTCTTACTTGGTTAGAGTTACCCAAAGTTATTTTATGTTACTTGAAGTTATCATGGAATGTGATGCTTCCCTGGTTTCTTTGTAATCTATCATTTGTATATAAGTGGGCTAATGATTTCCTAGTGGAATTTTTGGGGTCACTTTTGTATACTTTCATATTGTCTGTAAATAAAGATAGTTTGACTTCTTCTTTTCCAGTTTGTATCCCATTGGTCTCCTTCAGTTGTCTTATTGCTCTAGCTAAGACTTCAAATACTATATTGAACAGGTATGAGAAGTGGGTAACCTTGTCTTCGTGCTGATTTTAAAGGTATTGCTTTGATTTTCTTTCCATTTAAGTCGATGTTGGCTACTGGTTTTGTTGTAAAGTGACTTTATTATGTTAAAGTATGAACCTTGTATCCCTAATCTCTTCAGGACTTTTATCATGAAGAGGTATTGGATTTTGTCAAAGGTCTTTTCTACATCTAACGAGATAATTATAGTTTTTTGTTCAACAATTTTGTTTATATGGTGGATTGAGTTTGTTGATTTACATGTGCTGAACCATCCCAACATCTCTGGGATGAAGCCTACTTGATCATGGTGGATGACCTTTTTGATTTATTCTTGATTCAGTTCATGAGCATTTTATTGAGAACTTTTGCATTTATGCTCATAAGAGAAATTGGTCTGCAATTCTCTTTCTTTGCTGGATCTTTATGTGGTTTGAGTATCAGATAACTATGGCATCGTAAAAAAAAGGGCAAAGTTTATTCCGATTCTATTTTGTAGGATAATATATTGGCATCAACGCTTTTTTGAAAGTCTGGTAAAATTCTGCACTAAAACCATTTGACTCTGGGTATTTTTTGGTTGAAAGACTTGATGACTGTTTCTATTTCACTAGGGGTATTAGGTACATTTAAATTGCTTGTCTGACCTTGATATAACCTAGGTAAGTAGTATGTATCGATAAAATTATCATTTATTTTAGATTGTCAAATTTGATGAAGTACAGGTTTTTAAATAATGTCCTTATAATCCTCTGGATATGTTCAGTATCTGTTGGCATGCCCCCATTTTCTCTTCTAACCTTGTTGATTAGGATTTTTTCCTGCCTTTTACTAAATTTGTAAAAGACTTGTCAATTTTTCATGTTTTATCAAACAACCAGCTCTTTGCTTTATTGATTCTTTAAGTTGCTTTTGTTTATTTGTTTGTTTCTATTTTATTGATTATATCCATGAGTTTATTTCTTACCATTTACTCTGTTGGGATATTATTTCTTTCTTTTCTTTCCTTTTCTTTTTTTATTCTTTTTTGGTAGAGTTTTCATTTGTGTTTTTAAGTTACTAGTATGAGATCTCTCCCGTGTTTTATATGGTTGCTTAGTGCTATGAGCTTACCTTTTAGAACTTCCTTCGTTGTGTCCTGTATAACTTTGGTTCTGTTGTTTACTAATTTTTACTCAAGTCTTTAATTTTTTTCTTAATTTTTTGTCTTGACCCATTTTTCACTCAATAGAAAGTTGTTCAGTTTCCATGAGTTTGTTAGTTTTTTGTTGTTTCTGTTGTTGTTGATATTCAGCTTTAATCTGTGGGGGTCAAATAGGATGTAGTATATCATTTCAATTTTCTTGTATCTGTTTAGACTTGCTGTGTGTCAAAGTGTATGGATAATTTTGGAGAAAGTTCCATGAGGTGCTGAGATAAACATTCATTTTTATGTATTTGCATGAAATAGTCTGTAAATATCTGTTAGATTCATTTGGTTTATGATGGCAATTAGCTCCACCATTTCTCTATTTAGTTTTTGTCTGGATGATCTGTCTATAGGTATTAAGGTCTCATACTATCAATGTGTGGGGTTCAATATGTAAGTTAAGCTTTAGTAGTATTTCTTTCACAAACTTGGGTGCCCTTGTGTTTGGTATATAGATGCTAAGAATTTCAATGTCCTCTTAGTGGAATTTTCTTTGATGACTATGTAGTGTCCTTCCCTTTATCTTCTGGTTGGTTTTGGTTTGAAGTCTATTTTATCAGATATGCAAATGCCTCTACCAACTTGCTTCTTATGTCCATTTTCTTGAAATATCTTTTTCTGTTCTTTTACCCTGAGATGGTGTCTATCATTGATGTCAAGATGTGTTTCTTAGATTCAGAGAATTGGTTCTGTTTTCGCATCCATTCTGTTAGTCTGTGATTTTTAGTAGTGAATTGAGACCATTGATATTGGAAGGTATCAACAAGCAGTGTTTGTTGATTCGTATTATTTTCTTGCTGTTTTTGCTGGTGGTAGTGGTGGGTGATTGTGTGTGTGTGTGTGTGTGTGTGTGTGTGTGTGTGCATGTGTGTTTGTTTCTATGCCTCCTCTCTTTTGATTGTCTGGTCTGTCTGTGATTATATATTCTCTGTACTTATTCTCTTAGGTCTAGTTAACATAATTAGGTAAGAGTTTTCCTTCTAACACCTTTTATAGGGCTGGATTTGAAGATAGATATTGCTTAAATATCATTTTATCATAGAATGTTGTATTTTCTCCATCTATTGTGATTGAAAGTTTTACTAGGTATAGGAGCCCGGGCTGGGATTTGTAATCTCTTAGAGTCTGTGACACATATGCCCAGGCCCTCTGCCTTTTAGAGTTGCCATGGAGAAGTCAAGAATAATTCTAATTCTTTATATGGTTGCTAATCTTTTTCCCTTGCACATTTTAATATTCTTTCTATGTTCTGCATATTTACTGTTTTGACTATTACACATTGAGGGTACTTATTTTTTTTCTAGTCCAGACTATTTGGTGTTCTGCATCCTTCTTCTGTTTCTAATGCCTTGAATAAGTGTCCCTGTCTTTAGATTAGGACATTTCTTCTATGATTTTGTTGAAAATATTATCTTCTCCTTCCTGTATTCCATTATTATTAGATTTGTTCTTTACATAGTGTCCCAGATTTCCTAAATATTTTGTTCCATGAGATTTAAGATTTAAATTTTCTTTGACTAAGGTATCCATTTCTTCTATGGTGTTTTTGATACCTAAGATTTTCTCTTCCAAATCTTGTATCCTTTTGGTGAGCTTTGCCTCTGAGGTTCCTGTTCAAGTCCTTAAGTTTTTCATTTTCAGATTTCCCCCAGTTTAGGTTTTTATTGATTCTATTTCCACTTTCAGGTCTTTAACTCTTTTATTTATTTCCTTCTATTACTTGTTTTTTCATTGATTTCTTTAAGAGATTTACTCATTTCCTCTTTAAACCTCTTTGTTAAATTGATAAAGGCATTTTATGATCTTTTTCTTGTGCTTTAGCTATGTTGCTGAGCTCTAGTGGAGACATATTATGCTATTATTGTGTTTTTATGTTGGCATCTAGGAATCTGGGTTTGGGAAGACTTCAGCTGTAGACACTGATATCTGGTCCTATCTTTGTTGAGTATGTGTTTTATTTCTTGGTTTGTGTTTCCTGTCTTTCTTTGGAGAGTGATGTGTCTGTGTGTTACCTTTGAAGAAATTTTTTGGGCTTCTGATAGGTGGGGCCACTGGATGCTCCAGGCAAAATGATTCTCTGGGTTTTGGGAGCTGATACTTAGGAATGCTGATGGGCTAGTTGGGTGAAGGCTGAGGAGCTCCACAGGAAGGAAGTATGGAATTCCACCAGAACCTCCTTAGCGCCCTGAAAATGGGGGCAGAAAGTGAGGAGATGCCACAACAGAAGATCTGCTGGAGGCCTGGGAATGAGATTGGAGGACTGGGCTTGTGGGAAGGGAGATTTGCAATTAGCCTACTTGCTGGATTGGTCAGAGTGGTCTGTGGGCTCCTAGAGAGTGTCTGCTGGAATTGGAGGCTGGGACAAAGCAATGGGTAGAGAGAGGGAGTTCAGGAGAGGAAGGTCTCTGTGACCTACTGGTGTCAGGGTTGGGAGAGGAGTTAGGAAGACTGCACCAGGCTGTCTGGTTAGAGCTGCGAATGGGACTGGGGGCGCGCAGGAGAGTAAAGACATGTGGTCAGCCTACCTTCTTCCCTGGCCTGAGGGGCTCAGTTATTTTCTTTAAAAATTTAGTGGTTTTTTCTTTGTTTTCCTTCTTTGGTAGGATGCCAGATATCATAAAGTCAATTTTATTTCCACCTGTACTAAATATATAACACATACCATGCGCACTAAACACTTGTGACATCTTATTTGTTGCTGTTTTGTTATTTTCTTCCTACCACTTTCCTCATCTGAATATTTTACATTTATTTCACCTCTCTGTACTTATATTTATGGAGCCACCTTAAATTCTTTCTAGATTAAGACTGTGTGAATGTGCACAAGTGTGCACACATAAAGAGTTAAACAGGAACCAGCATATGAGATATATTTATTATTACTGTACAGAAATTTTTATCCTTTTCTTCATCATACACAATAAAGTTTGTCCACTAATAGCTTTGTCTATCAGCCAAAGGCCTATATCTCTTGAAAAAATGCCTGGGTTCTAACTTTAAATAATTGTTGAATTGAATTGGATCATGCAACCTGGTTGTTTCCTTTATTTACAACCCCATGTGGTCCAGTATGCAATTTAAGACAAGGCTCCCTGAAGCACATGAGGCCATGGCAATTGCTTCTGTACAGTAGTGACTGTCGCCATATTTCCCACTCGATTTCCTCTGAGCAATAGAAATCTAGTGGGGGAGTGAGATTTTTGGAGGAGGGACACCCAAACCAAACTTCAAGTTGCTTTTGGTAAGGCAGTCCAAGCTGATGGTCACTTGTTAAAACTACATCTGAAGTATGGGATCACTGAGCTTGCTAAGAAAACTATAAGCCATTCTGTCACCATATCCATTTGAGTCTGATGAATCACACAATATAACCTGCAATATATAATCACACTTGAATATTGCAACCAAGGACAGGACCTCTTGATTCCTTGATAAGGTATATTTTGTTATGGCTTCTGCCTACCCCCTCCTATCCCTCTGGCTATGAAGTTAAGATATCTGGGGAGATTTTTCACATGGCCATTGCCCACCAGAACCAATAACCAAGGAGAACTTTATGACTGTACTGGATAATTTTTGAAGATTATGCCCCCCCACATAAATATATATACACATTACAAACATACACACACACACACACACAC
>LOEQ01000718.1:341688-377984 GCA_001685075.1 Bramus lutescens | reverse complement strand
ATCTATCTATCTATCTATCTATCTATCTATCTATCTATCTATCTATCTGAATCAGGGTTTCTCTGTGTAGCCCTGGCTATTCTGGCACTCACTCTGTAGACCAGGCTGGTCTAGAACTCAGCAATCAGCCTACTTATGCCTCCTGGGGGCTGGGATTAAAGTTTTGTATCCCCATTGCATAGCTAATGGTTCATGTCTTTAATAACCACATTCAAGAGGAAGAACCAGGCAGATCTCTGTGAGTTCAAAGCCGGCCTGGGCTACATAATGAAAACTCTGTTTTTAATAAATTGTTATTAAGGTGCCAGATTGAAATAGGTGAGGGATCAACAACAAAACAATGTTCTTATTAACATTTACATAGTCTGAACAAGTCCCACCTATGGCCTTATTTTCCCTATATTTGAAATGTCAAGAGAGTGTCTTTCAGGGAATAGAAAGAATACACTCTGTACTAATCACCAGAAATTCCTAACTAGTCAAAGTGTAGAGAATGAAAAACTAAAGAATACTCAGTCTTTAGAGGTGGTACTTATTTAACTGCTCCCCCGTACCCAGAAAGGTTCAGGGAACATCATAAGAGACAGAAGACTGGAAGAGCCAAAAGTTAGGGAAGATTATTTCAGTCAACATGCCTAGAAGGGCTGTTACACTCCTGAACTGATAGCAGCTGTGGTTGCTGTGTGAGACCTGCGTAATGTCAAGCCAACCTATGCTCCATCTTTGGGGTTGGAGGCCTGACAAGGTCCTACCCCTGGCTGAGGAGCTATCGATAGTGATGGTGTGGTAGTTTGAATGTAATTGCCCCTATGAGAACCCAGAGAGGGGCACTGTTCAGAGGTGTGGATTTGTTGTAGTAGGTATGGCCTTCTTGGAGGAAATGTGTCACTGTGGGGCTGGGCTTTGAGGGCTCATATTTGCTTAAGGCACGCCCAGTATCTCAGACCACTTCCTGTTGCCTGCCCATCAAGATGCAGTGCTCTGAGCTACTTTTTCAGCACCGTGTCTGCCTGCACACCGCCATGCCATACCATGATGATAATGGATTAGACCTGTAAAAATGTAAGCCATCCTAATTAAAAGTTTATCCTTTATAAGAGTTCCCGTGGTCATGGTGTCTCTTCAGAGCAAAAGAAACCCTAAGACAGAAGTAAAGTTTTCATCAGAAGTGTGGCCCATGGTAGGCTGCCCATGCTACAGTGGATAGCGCCCTGCGCCTTGTGTATATGGGCATCACTAATTGTACTCAATGGATAAGAGGAGGAGGAAGAGGACAGGAAGTTAGAAGTGGGATGTAGAGGGATCAGAGAGGATTTGGAGGGAAAGTAGGGGTGGGTATGATCTAAAAGTTTTGGGTGAAATGACCAAAAATTAAATAAAAATAACAGCAAAAAATGACCTACATGCTCTTCCAAAGTACATGGGTTCAAAAGTCCAGGAATATGTCTAGAAATCTCTATAAAAAGGTCTTAGCCATCAGGACCAACTAATGATCCTTGAGTTTCCTTTCATGTTCATATTTGATGTGCATGCTGAGTGTGAGCAAACAGCTTAGACCTGGGAGGCTTATAATCTTTGGGTATCTTCATCTAGAATAGAAGGAAGAAAAAGATAGTCTATTTAAAGGTGAGAAGTTGTTGGGGGCTCATCCCCTCCACCTATAGCACAAATAATAAAAACCCAGAGACAGATACAGGGGTTCAAGCTGAAGATCAGAGAAGCAGAGCAGCAAGCCACTAGAGAGACCTTTTACCTCTATCGGTGCTCAGACTGAAGGGGTGATCCTCAGACTGCCTAGATGGCACTGTGTCTCCACCAAACCTCAGACTCCACACTCCAGGGAGTTCCTGTCTCTTCTCCCTTTCCACCCAGCCATATTGCTCCTGTCTCTAACTCCCTAGTACTGGGATTAATGGTGTGTGACTCCCAAACACTGGAATTGAAGGTGTGGGCCACCACGACCTGAATCTGTTTCTGGGTACACCTTGTGTAGCCCAAGGTACCCTTGAACTCACAGAGTTCTGCCTCTGTCTCCCGAGTTCTGGGGTTAAAGGTGTGTGCCACCACTCCCTGGCCTCTAGTGACTTAGCTTTGCACTCTGATCTTCAGGAAAGCTTTATTTATTAAAACACAAATAAAATATCACTACATCTCCCTCCCTATGTTTCTTGTGTAATGAAAAAAAATTACTTCTTATCATTGGAATGTCCAATGTTTGTCCAATTCTGACCAAAATTGTCAGAATCCACACAGATTTTTTTGTGAACATTTTTTTCCTGTACCCTTTGGCAAATCCTGGTTGTGACAGCTATGTCCATGCATAGTTAAAGGGAAGTCGTTGACTGCTCTGGACCCAACCACCTAGTGCCAACAGATGTCACAATGGTATGACATCATAATCAGTGGAATATTACTCTATAGTGGCATATTATTTGTATATTTATTTTATATATGAAATATATTTTATGTATTTTTAAATATATTTATTTTAATAAATAAAGCTTGTCTGAAGAGCAGAGAGCAAAGCAATCATAGTAGTCAGCCATATAGGCCAGGGAGTGGTGGCACACACCTTTAATCTCAGGAGACTAAGCAGAAGGACCTCTGTGAGTTCAAGGCCACCCTGGGCTACACAAGACTGAATCTGTTTAAAAGAAAAACAGACCTCAAACAAAGGTGATTCCAGCACTTGGGGTCACAGGCCTTTAATCCCAGCACTAGGAAGGTGGAGACAGGAGTGATATGGTTGAGCATAAAGAGGAATACAAAGGAGGAGAGGCAGGAACTTAGTGGAGTGTGGAGTCTGAGGTTGGTGGAGAGCATTGCAGGATCGCCCCTTTGTTTGTCTGAGCCTTTGTAGAGGTAAGAACTCCCTAGTGGTTGACTGCTTTGTTTTTCTGATCTTCAGTTTGAACACCAATATCTGTCTCTGGGTTAAGAGGTTGAGTCCGTGGTCACGGGTCAAAGGGGACAACCGTATCTAGTTGTCCTCTCTCCAAGAAGCTTATTCTTCCAATGGCTGCCTTAGAGGTATTGAATGTCTATTGTCATTAATAACATAAAATAGTGAGGTTTTCATCTAGGAAACCCTGTGATATGGAGAAATGAGGAGACTCTGAGGTCATCTATGCACACACTGAGAAGACAGTGCTGTGTTGTCACTAGCCACCAGGAGTTACACCTGCCTGAAGATGGATTCTGAGCTTAAAAGAATAGAGAGGGTTCTCTGGTCAATAAACGGAACCTATGATTTAGTCTTTCACAGAGCACAACCCAGAAGAGCAGGCAAGTCATCCCTTCCATTCCTAGGTCACAGGTGAGAAACACTGCCTTCATCCTTTGCTACCATCCTCTGGCCTCTCCCAAGTTAGCATTTTCAGATTTTTCTAGAGAAAAAGGACCTGCTAGAGAACAGAAACTAAGTCCTGTGATGAGAAGACATTAGCAGTTGGGCAGAGATCTCCCTACTCCTGGGACAGGAATGATGATGATGGCCAACGTGAGGACCAAGTCTGCTCAAGCATGCATGAGACCAGAAACCAGCCACCTGGGCCATGGCAGTTCTGCGGGAATGATTACTGTTATGAATGATGAGAGTGGGTGGTAAAACTACCATTTTGGTTCTGCCACAGTCTTCTGTGATATCTGAAGTCGTGAAGTTAATTATGGGACTCCTTGCTCCAGAGGTGTCTGGTCCCAGGAAAGGGAAATCCTTGAGAAGTGGCTGCTGTGAGAATCACTTTTTATAGTGATTGGAAGATCTCAGCTACCATTCTGTGGTCAGCTGTTACTTGTAATTGTGTGTATGTGTGTGAGTGTTTATACAGAGGAATGGCAAATGTGTGAGGTCTCCTCGTATGTACACATATGCCTCAATCCTCTGTCTGCAGTGCCAGGTGGCACCTTCGCCAATTGTGCGTAATGAGGTGCGGAGGCTAGGAGTGCCAGCCTTTCTCTGATAGTCGCATTAAATACTGTAGACACTTGACTTTATGGCTCCATCCTCCTGCATATTAAGCAGTCAGCAGACATCACTCCCTGCAGTGGCATTTCAAGTCAGTGGCAAGGTGGAAAGGGACTCTTGCATCATCCAGGAAGCCCCTCCAATTGGTGGAATTTTTCCTGTCTCCAAGATCAAAAACAAGGAAAGAATGAAAGGAGTGGGCCTTGACTTGTTTCTACCCTTTGCAGAGGCATTCTGTTCAGAGACAATATCCCCTTCTTTTCTTAATAGCATCCTAGACTAGAGATCACCTGGGAAAGCCAGGAAAGGAGTTCCAGCCCTGCAGTGGGGTGGGAGAGCCCCAGTCTGTCTGTACAGCTGCCACTGCTTTCTGCTTGAAGTGGTCTGGAAGGCAGCAGGACATGGATCAGGAAGATGCCCTCTGCTGACTCCAGATCAGGAGGTGGCTTCTGCTCCCCTTCCTCTCCCCTCCTCAGTTCCTCTCCTCCCCTCACCCTCATCTTGATTGCCTCTTCCGCTCCTTGGTGGCCCTTCTACCGACCTGAATGCCCTCTATTAGTTGCTAAAGGGGAATTCTGGCAATCCTGTAACCTGAGCTCCAGAAATGACAGGAGGGTCCGAGGGCTCACAGGGAAGGCAAAGAAACAGCAGCAGAAGTGCAAGGGCTGCTGGGCCAGCTGACCTTCTGGAGCTCTTATTGCTTACATCCTTCTCCCTCTGTGCTGCAGGTCCGGCCTGCCCCACACTCCTTCCCGCAGCAGCTGTCTGCTGAACTCTGCGGCAGCGTCGGGCATGATTGAGAGGCCAGGAGACTGCCTGCCAAGGAGTCATTCTAGCTTCGCCTTCCCATTTCCCTGCTCTCTTGGTCCAGCAGCCAGGTACAAAAACAACAGAGCCCCCAGTTTACACAGAGCCTCTCATCCAGGAAATCTCGAAGCGTGAAATCAGCCAGCCAGACTGATTACGCTCATTTTTTTCTGGTAGAAGAAAATGTCTTTTCTGGAAGGGAAGTTGATTGCCCAAGACTATCCTAACTTTCCAATGGGAGGAGCTGCATAATGGACTTGGGCATTTCCTCCTGGGCATTTTACATGCCCTCTTGCCAGCTCTGCCCTGTCTTAGGAAGTAAGGAGAGAGATAATGGGAACAAAGCCAAAGGCTTCTCCAGAAGCCTGGATTCTAACCTTAGAAGGAAGAAGGACAGATTCATCCATCCAATACTCCCCCCCCAACACATAGAGTAGTTCCTGCTTTTCCAGTAAGGTGAGAGATTTACCACTCCAAGCCTGTGTTCTCCCCATCCCAATTCAGTTAAACCCCATAATCCTAAAAGAGGTGCTTACCACCAGGAGCAGCCCTGTGACTCACCTAATTGTTATTCTTCTGTGACTTCTGCCAGCACAGGGAAAATGCCAGAGCGGTTCTCCTCCTTTCTTTTATATGGGCATAAATACCCCTTAGAATGTTTCCCCACCAGAGGCTTCTCGCCTCCTGCTGAGAGGCTGGGAACCTATGTAGTTAGAGTAGAGCAAGGGGAAGATGGAGGAAAGACATGAAAAGTAGGGCAGAGGGGAAAGAGGAGGAAGAGAAAGAGGAATGACCACAGAGGGAAGGAGGAGGGAGGGCCTGGAGAGGAAGGCAGCTGCTTCACTCTTGGTTCTTTGCCAGGGGTTTCAGACACTGCGTTAATCTACTCTGGCTGCCATAACAAAGTACCACAGGCTGGGTGGTTAAAACAACAAGGATTTATCTTTTCACCATTCTGAAGGCTGAAATTCTGAAAGCAAGGTGCAAGCAGTGTTTTCTCTTTACGGCCTCTCTCTCTCTCTCTCTCTCTCTCTCTCTCTGTGTGTGTGTGTGTGTGTGTGTGTGTGTGTGTGTGTGTACTCAGGCATGTGCATCATAATCTCCTTTTATAAGGACACCAATCATATTGGATTAGACCCATTCAAATGACCCCTTTTTAACCTAATTGCTCCAGTCAAAGGCCTTGCCTCACATACAGTTACAGGTTACATCCTGAAATACTAAGTTTTAGGCCTCTTTCATATGAATTGGCATGAGAGAGAAAGCAGGTTATGAGGCAGCTCTTTCCAGAAGCAATTTCTCAAACTCCCATAATACCTCCCAGGGGTAGGAATTATCCCCATTTGAAGAACATAGAAATATAAGAAATTCTAGACAACAAGCCCAAAGTCTTCAGTAAAAAAGATGGAATGAGTACCAGGCCCAGTTGTAGGCAGTGACTGCTCATTCATTTCCTGGCCGCCCAGACCCCAAATAATTGCACAGAAACTGTATTAATTAAAAGATTGCTTGACCAATAGCTTAACCATATTTCTAGCTAGCTCTTACATCTTAAATTAACCAATTTCTCTTATTTTATATTTTACCATGAGGTTCGTGGTTTACCAGTAAGGTTCTGGCTGGTGGCTTGTGTCTTTCTCCTTCAGCAGCTACATGGCATCTCTCTGACTCTGCCTTCTTCCTCCCAGCACTCAGTTCAGTTTTCCTGCCTAGCTCTATTCTGCCTTGTCATAGGCCCAAGCAGCTTCTTTATTCATTAACCAATAAAGCAACACATATACAAAAAACTTCCCATACCACTTATCTCTCTCCAAAGTTGAGTGTGGTAGTCACAACACACTGTCACTCATCTAGAGTGACAGCTAGTAGTGGATGGGAAAGAGTGTGACCTTTGAATTAAGTAGACCTATCAAGTTTCTCCTATCACCCATGACTGAGAAATGAAATGGACATTTATGTAGAACTTGTTATGAAAGGCATGATTGACAAAAGTTGTTTTCCTTGATTTTAGTCATATTTTTATAGAATATATGTACAGAGAGTAGGTATGAAACTAAAGCAAATATCTAGTTATATTACTGTTTAGTATACCTCCCAGAATCAACATACATATACATGCAAAGATAGAAAAGCTGGGAGACCTGTTTAACATGGACAGTTAGGAGCTGCAATTACCAGGTTAACATTGTGATGAAACATCCCTTGAACTGGAGTATTTACTTCATTAGCCTTCTTGATGGTTTTGGGTTTTGAATGTGAAATGTCCCCCATAGACTCATGTTTGAATGGTTGATCCCCCCCCGATAACATTGTTTGGGAAGGTTGAGGAACCTTTACAAGGCAGAGCCTTTCTTCAAGAGGCTTTGAGAAGTAGGGCATTGAAGTTGTATAGTTTAAACTTTAAGTCCATTTCCCAAAGGCCGATGTGCCATGATGAGCTCCCCACTCCACATTGCCTTCGTCACCATGCCTCTTCCCTGTCCCACTATAATACAATGTGTCCCCTAAAATTGTAAGCCATAATGAGTCCTTCCTTACATCATTTCTTATTAAGTATGTGGAAACAGAATTGGGAAAACTGACAGAGATAGTAATGTGTCTGAAAACAGGAGTTGTGTCTTTAGCCTTCATGTCTCAACAGGGCCTAGCATTCCCAAGAGATCTAGACCATCTCTGTGAAGAAGGGAGAAAGGTGGGAAAATAAGATTCCCTAGCCCAACAGGTGAAACTTTGCACATAAATTCACAAAATAATCAGTGGTGAATAATGATAAGATTGAGCTCTTCTGTGGGTTTTCTGACTCCTGTGCTATTCTCTGTCACTAGGGTTTTGTGGGATGCCTCTGTTCCACACACTTACCATCCTTCTCCTGTAACTAGTGAGCTCTAGGACATTTTCTCTTGGATGTGGCAAAAGACAGGATCTCCTGCTCAAGCAGAATTTAAGATCCTGGTACCATTACATATCCTAGCATCCCTTTGACCAGGGCAAGACCTATGACTGAATTCCCCAGTCAAGGGGTGACAAGGTACTTTCTGTCTATCACAAGGCCATCACAAAGGCCTAGCTCTTGTTAAGGGTGAAGAGCTGTGGTAAAAAATCCACCCATCACAATCCCTTCTGACTTCCCAGCCATTTCCATGGTTTCATCATTCATTCCATTACTCCCTGTTAATAGCAGTTGGAGAACATTACCATCTTTTGTATTTCTGAAGATGACACACTAACTTGTAGTTTCTGAGTACATGTTACTAAAATACAGCTCGTATCATAGATGAGATCAGGTGTTCAGGTTCTGCAAATCCTATCTTAGGATGTCTTCCACCCACCCTGTCTTAGTCAGCGTTTCTATTGCTGCGACAAAACACCATGGTCAAAAGGAATAGGGAGGAAAGGGTTTATTTCAGCTCACAATTCCACATCATAGTCTGTAACTGAGGGAAGTCAAGGAAGGGTAGGGCAAGCAGGACAAGAACCTGGAGGAAAGAACTGATACAGAGGCCCCAGAGGAGTGCTACTTACTGACTTGCTTCCTTGGCTTGGTTAACCTGCTTTCCTATAGCACCCAGGACCACAAATCCAGCCAGGGGTGGCACAGCCCATGGTGAGTTGGGCACTCCCACATCAACCATCAACCAAGTAAATGTACTGCAGGCTTGACCCCAGGCCAATCTAGTGGGAATGTTTTCTCAACTGAGATTCTCTATTCCAAAATGATTCTAGTTCATGTCAAATTGAAACAAAACTAACCAGCACACATACTGTAACTTCCATCTGATGTCACAAGTGGCATCAGGCATTGACCTTCTCTGAAAGAACATCAAGGTCTACCCTCAAATTGGCTATGACCTTCTCTCCTAGGTAAAAAGAACTAGAAGCCAAAAATACAGATGTCTATTCCCCCAGTGTCTTCGTCCTTTAAAACACTTTTAATTTAAAAAGGACCTTTGAGCCCAGTTTTTGCACAAATACAATCACAAGGATGATAAAGTGGTTTCTTAAGTGGGCAGCCCGAGGCAGAGCCAAAGGGCATCCAGGAGTCTGAAAGCACTGTTTGAACAAGCAATTTCAAGAGAATTACAATCTGGCACAATCTTAAATAGCAGTATCTCACTTCATACTTCTACCCCAAATCACTGTCCGAAGACACTCTCTACTTTGTTAATGACGCATTTCCCCAAGTAGACATCATCTGTGGGTAAGCAGAGAGAAACAACCATTTAGTATGATGCTGAAGTCGGAAATAAAATATGTGCAGTGACAACACAATGTTCCATTTGTTCATCTGTGTAATTGCTTAGAATACCCCACCCTCTTGTACAAAGAGCTTACCTGAGTACAAATCTCTATAACTACCCATCAGACCCATCCTTGACTCAGCAATGGTTATCACTCTTGAGCATGAAAGCACACAACTCTCTGTTCTGTTCCACTTAATATGATCTTGTGAGATTCGATCTCTCCCGGCAATTATTTCTCATCTACAAATGTGTGTGTTGTCAAGGTCCCTTGACTCAGAAAGTCTTGGTGATGCACAGTAGAGGACAATGTCCTTGTACTTGACAAACAACTCTTCAATAAGGGAGTTTCATCTCAGGGAACTGAGATGATAAAAATCTGAGGAGATCTAGAATAGCCTAGGAGACAAATACCCACACACATATGTAAGTAATTATCTAGATTAGGTTAGCCTCTGATCATGTTTGTAAGGGGGTTAGCTAGATTAATGGAGCTGAGAACACTTGCCCTAAAAGTGGGCAGCAGAATTCCCTGGGTTTGAATCTTAGACCGCATAAAAAAGGAGCATGCTGGGGCAAGAGCAGCTCTTAAGTGGTTAAGATCTCTTGTTGCTGTTGCACAGGACCTGGGTTGGGTTCCCAATACCCTCTTCTGACCTCCATGGGCACTGGGTGCGTGTGGCGCACACAGGCATGCATGCAGGTGAAACATCACACACATAAATAAGTCAACTAATTTTTTTGGAGGGCCAAGCTAGCCAAGCATGAGCAATAATCACCCATCTCTGCAAATACAACATGACTAGCCACCTCAAGCCCCTGCACCAGGACTTCCTCTCTCTGATAGACTATATCTTCCCTGAGCCAAAATAAACGCTTCCTTCCCGAAGTAGCTTTTGTCAGAGTCATTTATCAAAGAAGCCCGAGAAGTAACTAATACACTTCTCAAGGAGAAAGACCACAGGATAGATGCCTAGTGAAATGCCTGTAAGGATACTAGATGAACTCCCTCCCCCCAGCACCTTCTCCCCTCAAAGAAAGGCAGGGAGGAGAGGAAAAGACGTCTAAATATGAACTTGGATGGAGCCACCTGGATTTTTCTCATAATCTTCTTGGGGCCAACCCTTTCAACAGAGGCATTTGCCTTTAGAGCAGGAGAAGAAAACCCACTGGGCAGGAAGGAGAAATTGATAACATCAGGAGAATTATAAGGACCCAGCACCTGTAGAACACAGCCTCAACATCTGTGAAGAAGGCACAATTGGCCACCTACCACCCAGTGCAGGCTCCTATGACCTGGGCATTTGGAAATTCCATTAGCTACTTAAGAAACGAGGAGAAGACACTTGTCGATTCTTCTTGTCTTCCTAAACATCCAAAGTTTTCAGGCCACTAAAACCAGTTTTTCTGCTGGATCTTAGATTTGGAAGAAGCTACTTTCCTTTACTTCTCTTGCTTCTCAGAAGAACATGGATGCCTAATACTCTTGGATGATAGACATTCAGTGATTACCCATGAATGACTGAAAATGTTTGTGGTCCATTCCCCCACACATTTTGTAGCACCATTTCCCCAAAGCTCCATCAGTGGTGGCATCTATGTTCCAGAGCCTAGGCATCCTGTTAATTAGTATATGCCTGACCACACAACTCCTATCTCATTGCCAGTATTAAGTATAGAAACCACATTCTGTCCCATTTAAAATGCTATTGTGGGCTGTTTTGATTGCAACAAAAAAGGAAAGTACAAACACACACTGCAATGAATCAATGAACAACAGCAATGAATTAAGGATACCTATGATAGAATCCAACCATGTTTTCCCTCTCTTTCTCTGGCCCCAAAACTCCATTTATTAAATAAAGCTTCAGTCTGAAGTAGAGCCTTGCATAACTCTTCAATCTTGTGGCAGTCAAGGCCCCTGGAGTCCCTGCAGGGATGAGATTGAGAGGTGTTTGCTCATGGGCTGGCTCCAGAGAAATGGAGGCTGATAACCTCGGGCTTCCTCTCCTCTTTTTGTTTTAAATATTTTATTAGAGTAATAAAGGCCATCCCATAAATCTGAAGGCAGAAGAAAGTGTTTTGAAAACACATAAAATAATATTGTTCTCAAAACCCCAATGTGTCTTTAAACCAAGCTTTCTCTGCTAATCCATTTCTTACCACAGTCTGGGCAATGGATAGACAGCAAATGGGGGCTTCAGCATCCGGTCTGTGACAGGGATAGAGAATCAAGCCTAGGGGTCACCTCTGCACCAAAGGACCTGGATGAGTGCCACAAAACAGTAGAAACACATCATGGACTAGTACTCAGGTTCACCCACAGACCTTAGGTGACTACTTGCAGATCCAGAGACAGTGAACGAGGTCAGGGGGTTCAGAGCATGTGCAAAAGCTCTCTTGACAGTGTCCACAGGCTCACAGCACAGTTTTCTTGGACCAGTCAGAGGACAGGAAGGGGCCTAAGGTGAATTAAGAGTTCTATCTTGACTGTGTAATGGTCCTATGACCCCATCTTCAACCAGTCTGAACCACAGGCACTCTCGGTTATGGCCCTACACACCAGAACACATGGAAAACGTCTGCTCTCTGCACTTTCAAACCCCCACCAATCCTTCCTAAGCCTCTGCTCCTCCACCCATGGCCTTCTAAGTGACCTTATTCCCCAGAGCCTGGGATCTCTAAACTGCCTCCATCTTTCTTCTTTATCCTAGCCATTTCTAAGGAAAAGGGTCTGATCGATAAATTCACCATGAGATATAAAAGTCTAATAAAGTTTAATAACTTGACTCTCCCCAGAGTATTTGCATTTTAACAAGAAAAATTGCAGCCAAAGCTAAAGGAATTAGGTTATTATGGCACAATTTCAGGCACCATCAAGCAGCAGAGGAAGGCATTTGGGGAAGGAGGGAAGACCTCCCCAGCTGGGGCAGCTGCTAGGGGCTACCTCCTTCAAGTTCATCCAGCAGGTCAAGGGTAAGACAGGGCAAACATGCCAGAGCTCTCTCTGAAAGCTCCTTCCATGATCTTTCTCATGGAGTCATCGTTCGAGAGTAGAGTTTGAGGTTTGCTGTGGATACAGGGACAGAAAAAGGTGGGTATGTGGGGTTGCCTTCTCCTCTTGAGGCCTCAGATTGCTGTGCTCTCTCTCTCTCATAGAGAGAGAGAGAGAGAGAGAGTCTGTGTCTGTCTGTCTGTCTCTTCCCCATCTCTCTCTCTCTGTGTGTGTATGTCTATCTGTCTGTCTGTCTGTCTGTCTCTTCCTCATCTCTCTCTCTCTCTTGCACTGTCCAAAATATTGTCCTCTGAATGTATTTGTATTCAAAGCAGTGGGATCAAGACTTAAAAAGCTAATGGGCTGTTGGAATTTACAATATTTTAGGGGTGTAGTTGTGCTCTCCGACAGTTCCCATCTCCCCTTTCATGCACCTTTGGGTTTTTCTTACACTGTCTTACCTGCTATTTCTGAGTTTCTCTTTAATTTTGTGACCAAAGTTTGCATTTTTAAAGTGCCACAAGAAAGAGACACTTCCCACGAGAGTGTCACTTTTCATTCTTAGTGTCCCCTTCCATCCCAAAAGCCTTCCACACTGGTCATTTTCTCGTGTCTGGGACAAAATGTTTAACAGAGCACTTTAAGGTGGAGGGAATATTTATATTTGTGTTTATGATTTCAGAGGGTTCCACCCATTATGGCAGGGACAGTGTAGTGGAGCAGAACAGATTACAAGGTGGGCACCCAGGACTCTGGAAACTATTGTGACAGGAAGGAAATCAGGCAGGGATGGGATGTCCCTAAAGAACCATGTCCAGTATCCTAATTCCTTAAAGCTTTCAGAACTTCTCAAAACAGTACCGGCAGCCCAGGGCCCAGGATTAACACATGAGCTTGTAGGGGCACTTTATACTAAAACCTAATACATCCCTGCAGAGTTGGAGGCAAAATCTGAAAGTATCTGTCACCATTTTTGCCAGAAGAACCCTTCTCCCTCATCATACTTCTCTGGGTTCCTGAGAACCCAAGCCTCTGATGTCAGATATATAGGGGATGTCATCCAGTATTTACAACAGAGGAGAACCTATGGGGTTTGGATCAGTCCTGCCCTTTAGAGCCAAGCTAGCAGTAGGTTGAAGCACATGGAGGATGATACAAGGAAGTCTGCATACCTCTCAAATAGCCCACCATGCTGTCGTGGAAATGGGCACAAAGAGGAGGTCAAGAAAGCTGCTTAGTCCAACTATATAGAGGCTCACTCAAGGGCAAGGGGTGGATTCTATGAATATTTATGTGCCCTCCTCTTAACCCATCAAAGCCTGACACAAATCAGGAGTTCAGAAAAGGATTTCGGTGGATAATGTTGGTGACTTTCACCCCCACAGTGATCTACAGAAGAATCAGTAATGATTTTCACACTCTTGCCCAGTATCTTAGTTAGTTCTGGTCAATGGAAGTGAGAAATCAGTTACCATGACTGCTAGAGGATAGAATCTAGAATATTCTTTTTTTGGTTTTTCAAGACAGGGTTTCTCTGTGTAACAGTCTTGGTTGTCCCGTAACTAGCTCTATAGACCAGGCTGGCCTTTAACTTATAGAGATCCACTTGGCTCTGCCTCCTGAGTGCTGGGATTGTAGCATGCACCACCACTCCTGGGCCTAGACCTAGAATATTCTTATTGCCACAGAGTCTTCCTTGGGTACATGTTGGACTTCCTGAATTTATACCTTTCCTTTCTAGCCTTATACAATCCCATGACTTGGATCCTCTTCCCTCTCTCATCTTCTACCTGGTGATTCAGGTTCCCAGAGGATCAGACACCTTGTTCTAAATCAGCTAACTGAAACAAGTTTTTTTTTTTTCTAAGCAACTAGAGTAGACTCTGTCTACCATCATTCCAGAAACACACATCTTCACCTAGAAAAGCAATAGCTGCCATTTCTGAGGGCTTGTTGCCTCCTCTAGACTTTGGTTTCATCTTTACAGATACCCACTAGAGCCCAAATCTACCCTATGTCACCTTTGACCCCATATTCACCATATAATCCTAACTGGGGTCAAATGCATCCACACATTTACCTACAAGTTGGTACACCAAGTGAGACTCAGGATCCCTTAGTCTGGTTTAAAGAAGGCACGGAGAATCCTGGGAGATGTAAACATCCTCATCCTCTCCATCCCAGAGATCAATGACAACATCTCCAAAGAAAGCAGTAATGAAGGCGTAGTAGTAGTAGTAGTAGTAGTAGTAGTAGTAGTAGTAGTAGTAGTAGTAGTAGTAGTTTCTAGCTCATGCTTCATTACATTTGAATCTAATACCCATAGGTTATTGTTGTGACTTTTTTCAGGTCAATGCTAATTAAATTTATTAACGCACTTTTGTTATAAGAGAGCAATAGAGCTGGGTTCTGCCCCTATTTGTTTGACCCTTACTACCTAGCAGTGTTGGCCTTGGAAGTCTGTTTAGAATTTCTGGGGCCAAATGTCAATGAACTTTCTTGATGGCCCAGAACCGCAAGAGTGAAACTCACAGGCCCAAGGGAGAACTGTCTTATGAGGAGAAGGAAAGAGAGAACACAGTGCAAGGGAGACAAGGGCAACAATCACACGTGAAATGGAAGGAAAAACATAGCTATATTGAAAGGAACATTGAACTACAGACCTGAGTTCAAAATTCTCCTCCACTTCATGCATCCTAGTGTGTCTTTGGCAAGTCACTGAGATTATTTTTTTCTGTGTTTGTTGTATTGGGGATTGATGGACACTAGGGCCTCACATGAAAAATGGGTACTTTAATACTGAGCTACATCCCTAGCCTTGTGTTTTAATTTCTTCCTCTATAAAATACTTGCTTAGAATTGTTGTTAGGAGGATAAATATTCATGAGAGTGCCAAAATATAGTATATAGCATATAACTTGTGTTAACATATGTTAGCTGAATTGTAATGGGATCACTATGTCTGAGATGCAGGTTTTTAGGCTCATTCATTCTTTCCTTAAATAAACATGTGTTTAGTGTCTACTATATTCCAGGCATCACAGTAACTAGTAATTCAAAACAGGCAAAAAAAAAAAGATATCGATCTTGGTAGGCCTGTATGCTCTGGAGGACGTTAAGTCTAGCACAGAACAATCTCACAACTCACTACCTTAAGTTGTCATTGGGTTTCTCATTGTTCCCTCCCTAGACTTCGATGCTATAAGTCAGGGACCTTATCTATCTTCTTGGTCCTCTTCCCACCTTAAGCCTTAGATATACAGATGCCTTTAGTAAAAGTTGGCAAACTCTCTTCTACTCATTCCAGCTCAAAGACACTATGGAGACAGAGATTCTGAAGAAGGCGACCAGGGACCTGATGGAATATGATTTACAGTTATCTCCGCTGCTTTTCTGTTGCTGTGGTAGATATCCTGACAAAGGAAGGGTTTATTTCAGCTCACAGTTCTGGGACAGAGTTCATCATTATGAGGACATGAAGTCAGTAGGGGCTTGAGGCAGGTGATTATCCACAGACAAGAAGAGAACAATAGAGCCTGTGCTCAGCTTACTTACTCCTTCTCATGTGATCCAGGATCCCGGTCTAGGGAATGGTGCCACCCACTTTCAGGATTTGTCTTCCCACTCTAACCCAATTAAGAATCCCCCACCAGCATGCTCCAAGGCTTAATAATATCACAATATTGTATGTCTGGAGGCTTGCCTACTAGGTGATTCCGGCCCTTTTAAGTTAACTGTTAACATGCTGTCACAATATTCCCCTGGGAAGACCAACTTGTTGGTGTGACCTCTGCAATCAGATAGACCCAGAAATTATATCTTTTCCATAGAAGCAGGAGGTCAGGGGAGCATAGGCCAGCTAAAGTAGAGAATGACTGGATTCTCTTACATAAATGAAGGTTGAGTGGTGTGGGACAATTCTGTATTCTGTCAATTATGTTTTAAATAAATGCTGATTGGCCAGTAGCCAGGTAGGAAGTATTGGCAGGACAACCAGATAGAAAATAGAGGTGGGGCAATGAGAACAGGAGAATTCTGCGAAGGAGGAAGCCCATTCCTCACCAGTTCTGTCCCAACCACTGAAGAAGGAAGATGTGATTTCTCCACAAAAAAAAAAGGTACCGAGCCATGCGGCTAACTTAGATAAGAATAATGGGTTAATATAAGTTATAAGAGTTAGTAAGAAGCCTGAGGTAATGGGCCAATCAATTTATCATTAATGTAGACTTCTGTGTGATTCTTTGGGACCTAATACCTGTGGGAACTAGGCCGGACAGAAACCTCAGTCAATAGTTAAGATGAAATGTTTACAGTTTGGGGATCAAAATCAGACCCTTGGGTGTGCTAGGCCTACTCTTCCACAGAGCCATACACCCATCCCAAGTTTATGGTTTTTCAAAGTTAAGACTGCATCATATTGGAAGAGATCCAAGCAGTATGGATTCAAAAACCTTGAAGATCTTCTCACAGCAGACATGATACACTCCTTAGAATAATTTTCTGAGGGATACATATGAGTTTCTCCAAAGCTTAGCATCCTCCTAAGTCTTAAGAAAAGGCATAGAAAGGGATATTGTGGGCAGGATGAGTAGGTGTCAGGGAGATCCTGAGCCAAGAACAGACTATGATCTACTAAGAGAGAACATCAAAATAGGCTCCTGTGACAAATGGGATATAAGAGTCCTGAGCTATCATTCATGTTTCTTAGGGTAACAAAAGGAAGTCCAAGGTTCCAGGTGTGGTAGAACCATCATTTTAGTAGACAGAATCTCAGCATCACACTCCATGACCATAGTGGTTTGATTCCCCATAGATAGGCTGTATTTGAACACTGGGTTTCCAGCTAGTGCTGCTGTTTGGGAGTGACGATAGAATGGTTAGGAGGAAGAGCCTCGCTGAAGGAAGTAGGTCAGTAGGGACCAGCTTTAAAGGTCTATAGCCTGCCCCTCCCTCCATTTCCTTTCTTTCCATCTCCCTCTCCCTCCTTCACTCTCTGTTTCCTGAGTGCAGGTGAGATGTGGTAACTCTACTCCTTGACTAGAAGGCCAGTCTCCTCTCTTACTGCCATGCTTTATGATGGACTGGTCTTAAACTGTAAGCAAAATAATTTGGGTTTTGTTAGGATATTTTATCATAGCAACAGATTGGTAGCTAATACCTTTTACATGCCCTCCTACGTTACCTTCAAATCTAAACAATCTACCTTTAACTTTAGAGCTCAGAGCACTGATGCAAGAGAGTGAGACCAACATACAAACATACCTTTCAATATAAGCAAGCAAATATTGTTGAGGAAATAACCATCAGGCAACCATGCTGTACTGTGATTGACAGAATGAATAAATTATTTATATTACTAGAAACATATCTGCATCAATGGTCCAGAATCTGACAATGGCACTTTTGAGAAAACACAGTGGCCTTTGGTTGAATGATGTGGGTTCAAATCTTTGTTCTTCCCTAAAAGCAAAACCCAATCTAAGGTAAGAGGCTCAGCCTATGCCTCTCAAATAGGATATGGTAAGGAAAGCCTGTCTCTCTGCACTCTACAAGGGTTCAGTGTGGGTCTCCTTTGTATGTTAATAAGCAAACAAAAAAACATAGCCCAATTCTCAGCACCACTGAATGCTACCATTATTGATTTGGGGGTTCCCTGCTTAATTTGAACTGCTCTCCCTTTAAAAATGTGACTGCCAAATCACTCATCTGTTTAAATTAAAGTGATTAAAGCTTGGTTATCTTGAAATATGACAAGAAATTTAAGGAAACCCCAGGGTGTCTGAGAATCTAACCTAAGAAGATTAAAGAACTCAGGAATCCTGTGGATACAGATAATAATCCCTAATGTTTATATGGAAATTTTTACTTTTAGGACAATTTCTCATGTATTGAGTCCTCAAGACTCGTGGTAAGAGGGAAAGGCCAGAATGAAAGCTTCAGGGCCGACTGCATCCCACTGGGTCCTATAAGTTCACAGACTCCATCATAGAGTGAGGCTCATAGAGTAACTCTGGCTGCACTAGATCTCCCAAGCAGCTGTAGCTGTACTGGGCAACCCTGGTGCTGTCTAACATGTGGTACTACCACCCCGCCTCCTTCCGAGCTTGAGCAGCCACCATGCTGGCAGATTTATCCGCAAACAGAACTTCAGACACGAAGCACCCACTTACCGTCTCTTGTTTTCAGATACATTTGTGTTCCCCAGAACATTCTCAGCACGTAGAATACTTACTTTCTTCATGGTTCACAAGATCTGCGCCTGCTAGGAGCACTCTCCTTGTGTCTGTGCCTTTGAGTTTGCTTCTTGGAAGTAAACTCACTGGTTAAGAATATCATTAAGGTTCCTGGGAGAATTATATTAATTGAATTTCCTATTCAATAATATATGAGCGGGTCTGTTTGTGTATCTGTCTCAACTTCATCAACACTGGAAGCCACATGGGTAGAGAAGCATTTAAGGTGGAGAATCCGGGTTATAATATCAGCAGAGAACACAAACGGGCATGGGTTTCTGCAGCTGGAGAAGGAAGACATAGAAAGAAATAACACATCTTTCTGACCCTGTAAGCCAGAGGGTCAGCAACGGGGAACATCTCACTAGACTGATGTAATTATAAATAATTCTAATTTCTGCCAGACCCAGTATGATGACTGATATTTATTATCAAGTGTATTTGATGGAATTTACCTAGGGTAAGTGAGATGTATCTTTGGGTATGACTCCTTGGGCCTTTTGGGAAAGAACAAAGAGAGTGAGGAAGACCAGCCCTGACTATGGGCAGAACCACCTCACAGGCTGGGGATTGGAACTGACTAAAAAGAACAAAAAGACAGCCCGAGTAACATTCCCGCTTCTCTGTCTCCTAGTCTGTGCAGATATGAGCAAGCAGCCTTCCACTTCCACTACCATGCCTTCCCTGCCGGGATGGGCTGACTATACTCTTAAAACATCTGCTTAACTGAACCCTTCCGCCATCAAATTTCTTCTACTCAGATATTTTGCCACAGAGGTTAAAAACGTATCTAATAGCAGCTTGTGGTTGGGGAGGGTGTAGCTGGGCTACAGGTGTCAGAAAACACCCCCCTCAAAAATCTCTGATTACAATAGGGAAATTAAGGCAATTCTGTCTCTTTCAAGTTCCTCTTCCTTTGGCTCCTTTGGAGTTGTTTAATGCAGAAAAATTCTTGATCAACAACACATCCAGAGACACAATTTCTGCAGATTAAATTTTCTGTTTAAACAAGCATTTATTTTAGTTGTTTAATAGATAATGATAAAGTATTTGAGCTACATCAAGGACTCTGCCGGTACTGGTGCATTGGACTTTCTAGAATACCTATGCATAGGTCCTATTGCAAAAACAGTAAATTGAGGTACTTCTGCTTACTTCACCGGCCCAAGGTCATAGAGCTCATAAGATGAGCAGCTGTGGCAAGTTGAAATAGATATTCCAGTCCCATGCCTCATGTACTTAACAGCTTCACTGGGTGTTACTTAAGATAAGTTTTGTATAAACCTCATTATTGAAAAGCCTTAAAAAAATTTATATTTACTTCAGCTAGTGAAGTGGAGTGAAGAGAATAGAATTTCCCTGGGGTTGTTTGAGAGTCCCCAAGAATTCTGTCATTATTCTGACGACCCTCTAGTTTCGATGCACAGCTCATGTGTTGCCCAATAAAAGCATTCTGGACGCGAAGCTAGAGCACACTCCACTCCCAGAAATTGATTTTGTTCATTTTCATTTTCTTCTAATTTTCTTTAAAAATATACCATTTTATTACTTTTTTGAAATTTTCTTATATTTAATAAGGTATTTGGGGAATATTCACTATGCACATGTCCTGTACCTTTTAAGACTTCTTCCCTAGCCCCTAACTGTCTTGCCAACTTTGCTTCCTCTATGCTGTTGTTGTTAATTTATAGCCCAGCAAGTCTTATTTGTCCTGTTCTTAGTGTTGGGCCATCATTGGAGTGCAACACCTACCCCCAAATCCTTATTCAGAACTTATTTATCTTTTGCAAAGAGACCCAAATCTCTCTTCTGCAAAATAGGCTGTTTCAAATTCTAATGGTTAAAGAAATGCTAACTCATAACTACATAAATCAGCAATGGACAATGTTTCCTTTTAGAGGGCTTGATAGCAAGAGCTCTGGGTTCTATAGATCAAGATGTTCGTTAGAGGGTACTGTGTAGGTCCTCGTGGAACACGAGAGAAAATGAATGCATTGTTGACAAAATCTAAAGCATAATGATAATACAACATACGATTAGAACAATAATGATCTTTGAGTGTAATTTTCTTACGTGCACATCTAAAGAAAGAGAGTGAAATTATTTTGAAGTAGAGATTAAATGCCCCAGACAGGGTTTACAGTTTATTTCCCTTTCATCCCATCAACTGCAAATGCACACCTTTAAATGTCCCCTTACTGCACAAGCTGCAGAGAATTAAATCAAGATCAGATTTGATTATCAATCAGCTTGTGGTTTGGTGACCCAAACCAGCTCCTGGCATGCCGTAGGATCTGTGGCACACATGTTTGGCAAAGACCTGTTTCATTTTCTGAAGCAATCTGGTGCCACTTAACCAAACTTAACTTCTCGGTGGAACGGGCCCCATCAGCACTCTGTGCTGTCCTTCTCAGGTGAGCACCAGACGCTGTGTGCTCCAACATCTGTGACATTAGGAACAGCAGCTGTGTGGAAGGAGCTGCTCCTCTGTCCCTGGTTTCTAGTAAAATAGAAATGAATGTGCTCTCAGTGTATTTCATAATCCATCCAGGCTTGATGATGAGAATCAGGAATGACATTTGCTAGAGGAGGGGATGCCGGAGAGATAGTTCAGCAAGTAAGAGCACTTGCTGCTCCTGCTGAAGGTTCAGGTATTCAGGCCTGTCTCCTAGAAGTCGAAATGGACAGCTCACAACCACCTGTAGCCCCAGTTTCCGGGGGTCTGATGCCCTCTTCTGGCCTATGCACACCTGTGTGCATGTGGTGAACAGATGTGTACTAGGGCATACATCCACACATATTTAATATTAAATTTAATACTAAATAAATAAATTAATTAAATCAAATGTTTTTGAGGAAGTATTTACAAGTGCATATCTGATCAGAGATTTGCCTCTCAATGTATAAAGAATTCTTAACACTCAAGAATGAAAACTTAAAAGTGAGCAAAGGTGGGCTGGAGAGATGTCTCTATCAGTAAAGTTCTTAACGAGAGACCACAAGACCTGAGGCTGGATCCCCAACACCCAGTTGAATATTGGCCCAAATGAGATGCTTTCAACAGTTCTCAACCTGTGGGTCATGATCCCTTTGTGGGGCAGAATGAACCTTTCATATCAGATATTTACATTATAATTCATAACAGTAGCAAAATTACAGTTATGAAATATGAACAAAAATAATTTTTTGTTTAAAAGGTCATCACAATGTGAGGAATTGCATGTTGGGGGGGTCATCACAATGTGAGGAACTGTATTAAAGGGTCACAACATAGGAAGGTTAAGAACCACTCATAGGTAAACCACTTGCTGCTAAGCCTGATGACCTGAGTTTTAGCTCCAGAACCCACAGTAGTGGGAGAGAACTGTCTGCTGGAAGCTGTTCTTTGACTTTGACATACACATAGAGGCACTTGTACTGCGCTAAGTTTCTCTAATCACAGAATGGGTTAGATCAAAACAGGACAATCCTCAGGGCTTACAGGCAACCTAGTCTTGCCAAGTCAGTGAGTTCCAGATTAAACGAAAATCTCTCTCTCAAAGATTGGAGTGTGCTAGAAGACAACCAACATTGACCTCTGGCCTCCCTCTTCCTGCACACATATGTGCACACAAAATAAAGAAGAAAATGATTTAAATAGGCAATTGACATAATGATATATACAGACAAGAAAGACGTTTGTAAGGTGTTTGAAGTCACAGGTCATCAGAGAACTGAAATTAAACCCTGTTAGACACTGCTACATACATGTCAGAAAGGCTAACCATGAAAAGAAACAAGAGGCCAACATCACCAAGTGCAGTTAACCATGAGGCAAATAGAATCTCTCAGATCTTGGATGGATTAGAAAATGATACAGTCATTGTGGAAAGTAGCTTGGCAGGGTCTTATACCATTAAACAAATGGCATATGATCCAGGAAAGAGTCTAGCTAGTTACCTGAGAGAAATGAGAAGCCATGTTTACATAAAGGTTTATGTATTACAGTTGCAGTGGTTCCATTCATAAATGCCTTAAACTGGATACACTCTAAATCCATCAGCCTGTGAAGGAAAATCTATGGTGCAGACACATAGCTGAGAGGGAGTCAGCAGTGAAAACGAACCAGTTATTGCCACGTGGATTGACACAAGTGTGTTTGCTAGTTTAAGGAATTACTGTGAGTGCTCACTCAAAGAACTTTCCGGAAAAGAAAAAATTAGAGGTATAGAAACCAGACATGTGCTTTCTGGATAGCAGGAGCTGAAAAGGGAGCTAATAACAAATAAGAAGGGAGAAATGTTCTAGAACTTGACTATGTCATATGTCCAAACTCTCGGAAACAAAACTTTTACTGCACCTAAATTTATTATTAATCAAGTTGACTTTAAACAAACTAAATAACTACAAGGTCATGAAGATACTTGGTAGGTCTGCACTGGTGGGTAGCAAGAACAGCTTTTGTCGGGCAGCATGAAAGGGCACTGCGTGGGGGAACATGAAAAGGCAGGCTGTTATTCTAAGTAAGCATTCTAAACATTTTGTTCACCTCTTCCCTTCTCTCTCTTTTCATAGACTTTCCTTTCCTCTCTCAACCTCGCTTTGGAGAGCAACCCCAGCTTTCTCTTTAGTACATAATGCCTGACGTGGAAAGGACTGTATGTGTTCACAGCCATACTAGGGATTTTCAGTGCTGAGAAAGATGAAGACCAGATTACAGATGCTTGGCCATGTGAATTGCATGCTGCTTTTCGTTGTTGTTGTTTTGTTTTGTTGTGGGCTATGTAAGGAAGGAAGTCAGTGAACAGAGTGACAATGTGAGATTATGTTCTATGTCAAGTTTTATCAGAAGGTTCCAGGTTATATTTGGGATATGCCTACCTGGGATTATCTGAGCAAAGGTTAATAACTATTTATTTTTCCAATTGAATTTCTGCCTTAGGACCAAGCCATCAGAGATTTTCCTGTATGGCTGGCCACTGTTTGAACAGAAGGCTTTTGATATCAGCACATTTGACCTCATTCCTGTCTACCGTATAAGCCATCACTCTCTTTTTAAAAACTTGTGTGTGTGTCTTTATTTATGTATCTATGTGTGCATGCATGCAAATGCCAGCAGGACTGAGAAGGGGGCATCAGATTTCTTCTAGCCAGAGTTACACTTACCCATGAACTACTTGACATGGATGGTGGGAAACAAATGCCAGTCCTTGGCTGGAGTAGCAAACACACTGAATTGAGGAGCTGCCTCTGCAGCACCAGACTCCCTAGACTTTCTGATACTGCCTTTTCACTTTGAATCTGCATCTCCACTATGTTATATGCCTTGCTGCAATAGTCAGGGCTACTGAAGCTCCAGCTCTGCGAGTCTAATTTGGGCTCAGACTTAGTCTCCTAAAAAGGTCCTGCTCTGACTTCTTAGCTTTGACACCTGCTCAGCTCCCATTCCTGTACAACATGTCCCAAGTCACCAGACAATGTGATATGACCTATGCTGACTTTGACCTTGACCCATCTCTATAAACTCTTCATAAATGAGATGTGACTGGTGTATGGTAGATTATTTAGTTGGTTCTACCTTTTCCATGAAGTCAGTGCTCCATTCTTTCTCTCTACACCAATGCCCAACTGCTTTGTGGATTCATATATTGTCTCTGACTTCAGGATTTCCATCCACACATCAGCACATTCTGGTTCATTTTATGCCATCACTCTCAGCTAATTTCCTTCAATCCAGATCCTCCACACAGCGTTCTTCCCTTGACTTCTTTGGATGCCACAGTCTCCTAGACTTTTTCACCATTGACTGCTTCATCCCAGCCTCCTTAGCTGCTGTGATTGCTTATGTTCTGTCTGCAGGTGCCAGGGAAAGAACAGCTACGACCATCATCTCTCTTTCTCCATGATCTCCTCTCTTCTCACATTAAATGCCCTCTGGAACTGGTAACTTCCACATTTTCATCTCCAAGGAAAGACATACCTTGGAGATTTAATCACGCATGCTTATCTGTACATTTGACATTTCTAATTAGACACATGATTTGTTAGGCTTAATATGTCTGAAACTGAACTCTTGAAGTTTCCCTCCACCATTGATCTTTCTAATCTGACCCATTTCAGCAAAAATGGAACCACCTCCTACTCAGGTGCTCAAACCAGTAACCTGGGACAACACACAAATTGCTCTCTCAAATCCTTTTCTATGTCACTCACCAATTTAAAAACATTGCAAATCCTTCCAGTTGATCTCCTAACGTTCTCTACAGGTGGCATTAAGTGGGATCGGTACCTTACATTAGAAGAATCTTTTGGGAATGATGAACAGATTCCTTCTTGTGTCTTTGATGGAATCTAACCATGGAGACAATTTTAATCTCATCCTGCTTTGCACTGCTCATGTGCTTTGACCAGACCCCTATCCTGCTGCACCTGTAGCTGCTTCCACCTTGAAGTAGACTTGAACTTTCATGGACTCGCTTTTCTCATTTCTGTCTTATATACAATTTCTCTCAAATAACTTGACTACTGTACCTGCATGAGTACTATGAATTCTCACTAGACTTCCTATGTGCCTCTAGTTTGTTCCTTTTATATCAATGGTCTTTTCTTTTTCAGTAATTTGTCTATTCTATGAAGACAGTTCTTTACTTAAATTGCTGAGCCTAACATGGTGGATAGAATGAAGCATTTGCATACGGATATATATGAGATAAGAATGAATGGGCAAATGCTTCCCCAGTGGCAGCCTTAATGTTCTATATACTTTATTATGCTCCTGTGACTACCTAATACCTGGATTTGGTGGCCTGGTGACAAAAACCAACTATTTTGTATAATTCCTCCAGGGACTTTGTATTCCTTTTTGAAATTTATTTTACAACCTCGTGGAGCTCTCAGTAGTTATGTAAAAAGCACCCTAATGAACAATCCAAGGTTGACTTACTTGTTTTTATTACTACATCAAGAAAAGGGAGGAAGGGGAAAATTAATCTAAAGAGTATTTATTGTTTCTAGTGATAATAAACCTAGAGTTTCCCCAACAGAATCATTTACTCATCACTGTCTCCAAACAGGAGCTTAAAAATTAGTCCCAGCCATTAGTAATGCCAAAAGGAATGCAGAGAGCCTTATCAACAGAACAGCCGTCTGGGAAGACTCCCTAGAAAACAGAAGCCAGCTCATCCTCAGAGTGATGGAAATCTGGTGAAGGGGAGAAGCAGAAAGGAAAATCTAGGGTCTCTGTGAGCAAACCGCAGGGGAAATAGATATGGCTGAATGAGGAAGACAAGAGAGGTGCTTCATGGTCACAACTCAGTTCTTCCCAGCACTGCCATAGGCAGACTTGCTTTTCTTTCCATGCCCCCCTTGCTCTTTGCCAGCCTAGTAGGTTCTTCTTCCCCTAGTAGACAACAAGGTTATAGCATCTAGGGATGCTTACCCATAAATGAAGACTGCCCTATAGGGTACTCATTGTACAAAGTCGCCTCACCAAACCTTTTTTCAGAATGAAGTGCTGCTGCGTACATGCTGGAGCTGGAGTGAGTAGTGACATCAGAAATACAGAGTCAAAGATGGGCAACATCATTATGCAGGCCACAGGGTGTAGGCATGTACTTAGGAGCTACATGGGTGTCCCCATCAAATGATGAAGAAAACCCAAATGGTGAGGAAGGCACCCATGGTCCCTTTACAAGGAGAGATAAACTAAGTGCAGTCATCCTTCAGGATCTGCAATGGATTGGTTCTAGAACCTTCTCTGGGGATACCTAAATCCATAGGACAGGGAATGGAGAAAGGGCTTAGACGTTAAGATCACTGGCTGTTCTTCCAGGGGACCGAGGTTTAATTCTCAGCACTAGCACAATGGCTAAGAACAATCTGCAACTCCACTTTCAAGAGGATATGACACCTTCTTAAGTCCTCTGTGGGCACTAAACTAGGTGCACAGATTTACACAGAGACAAAAACATTATGTGCATTAAAAAAGCAATAAAGCCTCAAACAAAGTAAAAATTACAAATTGTTCAAGCCCTTTCTATGAAACAATACTACCCATCTTCCTGCATTTTTATAAGCATCTATGGATTACTTCTAGTACCTAATACAACATCGATAGTAGGTATTTGTTGTACTGGGTTGATTGGGGAAAGAATGAAGGAATGATAACATAAAAATCTATACAGACACAAGACACAAAAGAAACACTGTTCAAATACCAAGTTCTGTAGAGAGACTAAAATCCTGTGTGTGGTGAGGACTCAGAATGGTACCTATACTTCAGTTTTGCACATCCAGAAGAGCGACTGCATGTAGCAAATCCCAGCTTTGTGTTTTGGAGCTTTGTGGAGGGTTTTGTTTTGTTTTGCTTTTTTTTTTTGCTTCTGAATATTTCTGATGCGTAGTTAGCTAAATCCATGGGTGATGACCATGTTTAGATGGAGGATTGCCTGTATCCCCTTTTATGGGGTGGACTTCTGATAGAGAAAGAACTGGGCAAGCTGATACAGACCGACAAAGGATATTCTACTAAAAGTTTTAGAGGCCAGAAGAAAAGAAAAAAAAGAAATGGTGTTTCACAAAAGGAAAATGGGCAGACAGTTTCTGAAAAAAAAAACAGAGAGGTAACACAGCTTAGCACATAAATATTTGAGGCAAGGGAAGGCTACTTGTAGCTTACAGTTTGAGTGCATGGGGAGAAACAGCAAATTTGGTTGGGCAGGTCACAATCATTTCAAGTTTAAAGAGCAAGGTTGGGGGGACTGGGGTGGCTGGTGAAGTTATAAAATAAAGTATAAGGGGAAGGTCCTGGAAGAGCTAGGCTTGAGATGTAGCCATCAGTTAGTATCCTAATATATTAAAAAGTTTGGATCAGGGGCCCTCTTGTTAGGCTCCTAATACCATCTACAGCAAACATTCAATGTGCAACCTCTGTTAGTCCTTTTAGAAGTGCAGTTTATAAAGACTTAGCTGTTGTGGAATATTCTATACACTGTGTGAAGAACTGTCACTGGGACTGGTTTGATAAAAAGGTAAATGGTCAATAGCCAGGCAGGATTTTGGAGGCAGAGAAAATACTGGGAAGAAAGGCAGAGAAGCCAGCCAGTCTCAGAACAAGTCAGGCATACAAAATAGGGTAGAGGTAAAAGTCACATGGTAGAATGTAGACTGATAAAGGTATTCGTTAATATAAGATATAAGAGATAGTTAGAAGCAAACCTTTTAGGGTCAGAGAAAGTGCTGGGAAAAATGGCGAGGCTAGCCAGACTCATACAAAATGGGGTGGAGGTAAAAACCACATGTTAGAATGCAGATTAATAAAAATATGGGTTAATTTAAGATATAAGAAATAGTTAGAAACTTAAACTATCAGATGAGCTTTAACAATAATAAGTCTCTATGTTGTGATTTGGGAGCTGGCAAGGAGGACAAAAAAAATCCACCTAAAAATGGCACTCCATGTCTGGCCACACATATCCATGTAAAGCCTGAGAAAGTTTTAAAAAAAAACTAAAGTTCAGAAGAGAGTCATATGCTGCTAGTGATCATGTATTCTCAGGTATACTCAATGCTAGCAGCATCATACAGAGGTGTGGCTCTTTTAAGAGCCCTGCTATCAAGCACTTGAATGGAGTTTATGAGCAATCTCTGACATAATATTTGGTGGCATGAGACTAGGTAGAAATGCCTACAGCAGAATGGACCCAGAAACCTCCCAGAGCTGGGGTGGTAAATGTGGCTCCTGGTGGTACCTCTTCCATGAGGCTAGGCTCTAAGTGAGTTGAAGGTGTGGGGTTGAAGCAGCCACCAGCAAACCATGAGCTAAGCTGAACAGAGGTTTAAGATTTTGTTCATATGGACAGAAAAGATTACAGCAGTAAAAGTAAACAGATTCAGCTGGGGGGTGGGAGGAAGCCTCTAAATGGGTTACAGTGTGTTGTCATAAAAATAAATAGTTTAAAATGATAAAGTCTTTAAAGACAGAGTAAAGTAATAAATAAAAGCCACATATAGATGGGAAATACACAGGGAATCTGGATTCTGTACTTTATTGTATTATTGTATTGTCTTTAAATTTTTTGATGCTGAGAGATATTTGATTATAAAAACAACTACATTAAACCAACCTATATATTTAAAAATGTCTTAACATCAAAATGGAAGTAAAATATATTTTGCTTTGGGGAAGAGGTTATGCTTCTGTTTCCCCAGAAAATGAAAAACTTTCACTAAAGGTTAAAGAGGATCAGGTTTGATCATGGGAGACCCCCTGAAAATCCTGGCTACAGACACAAAGAATATACACCCAGGAAAACTACAAGACAGCTGAGGTATATTTTACCTGCTCAAACACAAAACAAACAAACAAACAAAAACTTTGGCTGGCTTGTGTACAACATACCATCTATACTTGTATTAATGCAGATATGTATGTTACCTTTGAAAGTGTGTGTGTTTTCAATCAAAATGGGTAGCTCAGGTGATCCAGCCTCTCAGAATGCCTCTGTTGCTGTTTCTTCAGAGTTCTGCATCCAGAATAGCTTCGAGGCTAGGATGGTCCAGCCTCACAGACTATTCTAGCCAGGACTTGGCAATTATTCTAACAAGGTTCTCCCAAAGTTTCCAGTACCCCCCAACAACAGGAAGTAGTCTAGAGAACACAATACCCAAGAGGTAGGATAGATGGTTTTTGGTCACTTAGTGGATTACAAATGTTTGTCATAATTTAGTAAGAATACAGAAATATAGGATAATAAAGCTATTAGTCTAAAATATTTTATAATGGTATAGATTTTTGCATATTGATACAAATTTAAGGTCACATTTTGTTTTACTGCATATGTGTTTCTACTCTTGTTTGGGGGTATTGTGCCTATTCAGTTCATTTAAAAGTGTAAAGTATAATTTAAAAATTCAGGTTAGTAATCTAACACTCAAACTTGTACTCATGTTAAATATGTTTTCTAGGTTTAACAGATATATTTAGAAAGATAGATGGTCTTAAAATAGTTTAAAGACCTATAGAATATGGCATTTAAAATGCTTAGTTAACATAAGGCTTTTCTTGACAATGAAATATATCTCTTTCTGGTAGCACCAAGTTACTTCAAAAAAGGATGGTGGGCATCAAAGAACTTCCATATGGAGTTCATTTTCTTTTTGGCAAAGTTAGCCATTTGGGCAAGAAACTGCACTTGACTTGACTGCTATCCAAACTGGATAAGCAGGACACAAAGAAAAGTGACTGCTATATTTTTCTAAGATATGAAAAGTCCTTAAGACTTTAAGACAGTACTTAAAATTTTTTTCCTGCTCCTCAGAAAAGTCTGCCAATTATTCTAGGACTGTAGGCCAAAGATGGATACCCCAACATTGCAGAAGAACCTTGAATGACCATCCTGGCATCCAGATATCTGTCATTTCTATAGATTTGTAAGTAGCTTGCACTGCACTTCCTGACTACTTAGCTAATATATCCTTTTAAGGGCCTTTGAAGGAGTGGAAGACTAGATAGTTATACTTGCAGTTTTCCTTGATTATGATAGAAGAAAAATTAGGCACAGAGCTTTGGAGTCAGCAAGATTGGATAAATAATGGATTATTTTCCCCAAATATGACAAATACAAATAGACTAGATAGTATAAATATAATTCTTACCTGATAATTGCTATTATTATATACAGTTTTACTATGTTAGAGTTAAAAGCTTTCCTTTTTTGAACAAAAAGAGGGAAATGTTGTGGGATAATCTTTTGTACACTGTGAAGAAGTGTCTCTGTGATTGGCTTAATGAAAAGCTGAATGGGCAACAACTAGGCAGGATATCTAGGCACAGAGGACACTGGGAAGAAGAAGGGTGGAGATGCAAGGAGTCCATGAGACACAGAGTGAGCAGGATGGGCAGTTACATAGATGAGATAAATGAGCCTTGGAGAAGCACATAGATTAATAGAAATGGATTCATTTGTTATAAGAGCTAATTAGAAACAAGTCTAAGCTATTGGCCATGCTTTCACAATTAATAATAAATTGCCATAGCATTACTGGGGAGCTGACAGTCCCAACAAAATGTCTGACTACACTTCCCCATGTGCAAGATGGGGAAGAGGAGTGTGGCCAGGCTCTGAGGACATGCCTCCACTTACAATGGCATGTCTAAGAGAGACTGTGACAGCGGTGACAGTGCAAGCTATGGGCATGAGACTTGTTTGCATGCCTATGACATAATACCCACATGGCCTTCAGTCAGTCAGCTCTCTCCTCCCAATGACAACTTTACATACATCTTCAGAATCAGGATAGAAAGAATACCTGGCTTCCCATGGTTGAAAGTGTTCAGTGGGAAGGCATTTCTGAAAGAGCCCTGCTGAGTGCATATTCGAGACCTGGTACCCAAATATTTTGAGAGACTACTACTGCATTGAGTGACAGCAATCATAATGGCCCCAGCTTTATTGTGTTCCTCTGGGTTCGGTTAAGGGTCCTGACTACCAATCTGTATGCTCTGGCCACTGGAGAATCCTCATTCATGGCAGGTGGTGTTCTTTTCCACTCTGCTAACTCCACTGTTGCCTGTGACACTACAACCTTCCCACCAGGGGTCTTCCACAAGCGCAGTGGAGACAGTGATTAATAAATGCCCAAGGTTTCCAACTTCTGAGGAGGTGCTGCTTCCTCAGTACCATTCATGGACTTCCTGGACAGGCTAAAAGCCAGCCAGGAGCCAATTAGAGGACACAGTGGGATGGCCCAAGCTGGGTGCAGCATCCAGACTGGTCACAATCTCTCAGAAGAAAAAGCAAAGCCTGCCAAGTTGAGTAGGGTGGCAGCTTTCATCGTGGTGTCTTTCAGCTCTGCTGTCACCAGTGAAGACAGGCTGGTAAGTGTGAACATAAATACCTTCCGTTTCTGTATCACCCCAGTATCCTGAGGTGCTATTAGAGACTTCAAATTACCATTCCTATAAAGGGGAGTGATCACTGAGAAGGAAGAGGCTGTGTTTATTAACTTGTGCCATTCTTAACTCTGCTTAGAGTCTGTCCTGGGCAGAAGGAGGGATAGCCTGGGTCTTCAGAGGGACAGGAGTGAGGCCTTCAGATCTGTTGTGTCTGTTCCTGGATTCCTTCAGGACCTCCAATTTGTTCTAATCTTCAGTGAAGTGACATACCCAGACATCACTGTAGAATGTTCCATGACTCCAGGGAACTGGCCACTTTTCATGTCACCCTGAGGGAGGTGAAATCACATTTGATATTACAAAATTAGCTTTCAATTTCTAAATCTTTAGATGGAATGAGGAACTGCAGCTATTAGAGCCGGAATCACAATGGGATTTACTGGCCCCGGACAAATACTTACTCTTCTTGAATGAAATCCTTGTTGATTGTTGACCAATCGGATCAAAGGGGTGTTTTAATCCTGCTCTGTAGAAAGAACCATTGTTTTGCTGCAGTAGGTAGTCACTGATACTTAAATATGTGCCTTCCTGACTCAGGTGCAGGTAGAGATCAGGAGGAAGGAGACTCAACTGTATACCCCAAGGAGAACCCAGGGACACAGTCTGTCCCACACATCTGTGTTCCATGTTATTAGTACCATGCGTGTTGGCACTCTCCACCTTGTTCTATGCATAGAGACAAAACAGAGAGCACACCAGGCAAACTCTATCCTTGAGGCACTGACATACTCCGGAAAACAAATGTTGACATTCAGAAGAAAATTACAGTTCTGGACAGGCCCCCAAATGTGGGTCTGCTTCCACAAGGACTGTTTCCTTCCAGTCTCTCAAGGACACTTGCATCTGTACAATACCTTAAACTGAAAGTTGTTCTTGGTCACCACAGCAGATGTATTGACTAGTTTTATGTCAACTTAATACAAGCTAGAGTCATCAAAGAGAAGGGAACTTCAGTTGAGAAAATGTCTCTACAAGATCTGGCTGTAGGCAAGCCTGTAGGGCATGTCCTAAATTAGTGATTGATGTGGAAGGGCCCAATCCATTGTGGGAGTGCCATTCTGGTCTGGCTGTCCTGGGGTCTATAAGAAAATAGGTTAAGCAAACCAGTAAGTAGCACCCTCCATGACCTCTGCATCAGTTCCTGTCTCATGGTTCCTGCTCTGTTTGCATTCCTGTCCTAACTTCATTCAGTGATGAACAGTGATGTGGAAGCATAAGCCAAATGAACTGTTTCCTCCCCCAAGTTCCTTTGAATGATATGTTTCATCACAGCAATAATAACCCAAAGGTAGCAGATATAGGAAAGGTGACAAAGGACAGAATCTCAGCATGTATGGGGAAGCAATATTTTCTCTTTCTACAAGGGCTGTAAGAGAGTCTATGATATCCAAATGAAATTAATGATGCAAATAATATATATGATTATTCACCAGGCACTTAGAGTGATTCCCTACAACAGGGCTATGGCCTGGATTGGTTGATGCTACCACTTTCCAACGAGAAAAGTGAGGCACAGAGTATTATGTCCCAACTCACTCAGGAAGTCCCAGGGTGTGATTGATGGTGTCTAACCCTGCTCTTGGGCACTGGACTGAATTCAGATGGTGCCTAGAAGCTTGTGACAAGACATGAGCTAGAGCAGATGCCCCATTCTGCCTGTGTGCAGCTTCAGCTGAGGTGTCAGATTTACACTTCTAAGCACAAATATCCAGAGTCAACCTGCCCTGGTAGGACTTCATCTACTGCTTCACGAGCTCAGAGGCCAGATACATCTGCCAGAGCTTCTGCTTTCAAAAACACTCCAAAAGAGAAGAACCCATTGCTACTCCAACATTTTCTTCTCCCTATCAGTCAGTAGGAGAAAAACAAACAAGAAACTCCTTTCCCCTGCCTTCTTTCTTTCCAGTTGTCTGCTGTGTGGCTTACATACTTCCAGACTATGTATGGAATATCTCTGGGTCTGTGTTCTATAAAAGAACTGTCATTGGTGGTGGTCCCCAGAGGGTTTGTTGCTTGGTGGCTTACTCTGCCACTGATACGTGGCTCCTAGAAGGAAGAACCTGATAAAACATGCCTACCAAAGGATCCTACGGGACAATGCCTCAAGGACAAGCTAGCAACCTAAGGCAGAAATTCCCCCCTTTGCGTTCTGTGATTCTTCAAAGCAGAGAGGGTTCTGTTCATAGCTTTCTGCTACAAGCAACTCAATTTCACCTTCACTCCCACTGCTGGGCCCGCTGTGCATGAGCCAATACCACCGAGCTTCATAACCAGTTCAAGATTGTGGGGTGATGAGGAAAAGGAGATGTGAATGCCCAAAGGTATCAATCAAGATCTACAACCTTCCACCAAACTCCCAGCTCCCAAAATTAAGATGATTGACAGACAAAGCTCTCTCTTGTTTTGCAGGAATCAAATGTCTACACTTGAGTCCTCAGTGTCCCACTTGTGGGAGAATCACTACCGTCTTGCTGGCTGTTTTGTCAGGGTGTTTAGATAGGCTGAGCATCCCTAATCTGAATTCCGTAAGGCTGAGCTCTGAACCCCAAATGTCCATACAATGTGCCAAGTAGAAAATTCTGCACCAAAAAAAAATAATTAAAAAAAACTTGGTTTCAGGCACAAAATTATTACACATATTGTGCAAAATCACCTTTGGGATATGTACATAAGGTATAAATGAAACAGTGAAATCCATGTTTAGACTTGGGTCTCCCAAGATATGTCCTTATGCATATGCAAATATTGCAAAATCCCCCAAAATGCAAATCCCAAACACTTCTGAATCCAAGCATTTTGGATGAGGGATACTCTCTTTGCATTCTCATCATCCCTCCCTCAACTCAGTGTGAATGTGTTTATTCGGTGTCTCTCTTCTCTCTGTTAGGTGGGCATGGTCCAGGTAAGATAAGAGCTTTCAAGAGGATGATGGGTAAAATTCAAAACTTACTTGCTCAAAGGAAGAAAATTCGGGCCATAATGGGACATTTAATCCCAGAAATGGGGAGATGGGCAGAATGCTCCCAGGGGATTGTTGGCCTGCCAGCCTAGCCTAATCAGTGGGTGAGTTTCCTGCTGATAGCAAGATTGTCTCAAAACAAAGTGGACACTATCTTAGGAATAACATTACAAGGTGGACTTCTGGCTTCTATACATATACTCTCTCTCTCTCTCTCTCTCTCTCTCTCTCTCTCTCACACACACACANTCTCTCTCTCTCTCACACACACACACACACACACACACACACACACACACACCACATAGAAATCTTGCTTGCACACTGGGATGGTTGAGTGGACTAGGGAAAAGTAGGGCCCCAGTAGAAAATGAACTTTCTGGGAACTAAGGATGCCTTGGGGACTATTGAGCAGAGGTACTTTGCAGGAAGTCTGGAATCATCCCAGGAAACTTCAGCATCATGAGAGGACACGAGCAGTGTCTGGTTCCTCCATTTCAAGAGGGAACATGGAGGCTTTGGGATGCTAACTAGTTCATTGCTGTTGGTAGATCAGGCCATGTTTAAATCTACAGGACAAAGGATATAGGCATGGCTGCCTCTGGGAACTCAGTACTTAGAAGAAATTCAGGACAAGGGGATGAGAGTTAGGACTCAATGGTACTTCTTGTTTCAGAAGTGGCTGTCCTAACCTCTGAGAAAATGGACTCCATCCACAAGGCCCACATCTTCAAGATCTCCTGGAGGTTGCTAAGATACCACCACAAAAGCCGGATCTACTTTTTCTGCTTCCAGGCAAGCCCTAGCAGGGTCTCAGTGACTGGGCCAATCTGAGCTGCTGATCTCATTAAGCCTGGCAGCTGACTGTAGGAACAAGTTGGGCAGTCAAACTCAGACTGGCAGGTGATTGCAGACTGCATTTAACCTAATTGGGCCAGGAAACTGGAGGTGCAAAAGGCCAGGTGTGCCCCCCCCATATTGTTCCTCTCCTCACTTTGAAGTCTTATTTTTCAAACATGAGATTCGGGCTTTTGGTTGCTCATATTTAATGTGCAGCACAGGAGATCAAAGAGCAGACAGAGACAGAAAACACCAGGCAATAATTAGGCATTACTGTGAGGGCAGAGCTGCCTGCCCTCCCTCCTGATGCTCAGCCTTGCTCATTCCTCAGCTTTCTTTCATCTCTGTCTCTTCTTGTCCTTTCCACTTGTCTCTCCTCCTCTCCTTCCTGCCTGAGCCCCTTGTATTCGCTCCCTTTCATTGGCCTCCAGCTGCTTCCCCCAACCCGCAGTGATTGCAATTACCCACCCAGCTCTTGCTCTTTTTCCTAAGTCAAACACTTTCCCACCTTCCAGAAGGGTCCTTGCTTCTTTCTCTTCCTCTCTTTTCCCATCTGCCTTCCTGGCATCTTCTCTCTCCCTTCCTTCCTCCTGTTGTCCCTAGTCCCTCGCTCCCTCCTCCTTCTTCCGGCTTGTTTCCCATCCTCTCTCTCTCTTCATTCTGTTTCCTGTGCCAACCATGGTCACCATGACAACAAGACTCCATGACAATTACAGCTCAGGCAACTCCACATCTTCTCTCTACCAGGGTCTCTGATGCTCATTTGGAACCTTCCTGCTGGGAGATTAGCCCAGGCAGCAATCCCACTTCTCTATATTTTTCTCAAGGCCACTGGGAACAGATTTTGGTGACAACTGAGAAGAAGAAAGGAAGCAGGGGAGCAAATGAGAGAGAAGTGAGGGATTCTCACCTGCTTCCTTCCTGATGGGAACAGAAAGGACTCCAGCAGGCCTGAAGAAAATTGCAAAATTTTTGATAGATGGGTCCATGAGCATTCGCCCCATAACCCAAGGGGTTCAGAAATGAACTATTTCCTCCAGTATAATTGCTGGGGGTGAGTGTATATAATAGACCAAGAGAGATAATCATAGCCCTAAATTCCTTTCCCTGACTTCTAAGATGAAGAACATTGTAGATTTGTGTTTAATTCTTGCCAGGGCCAGGCCAAGGATCTAAACCAGGACCTGCTACATGCTAGGCAAGCACTCTATCACCAAGGAACATACACAGACCAGCACTTTGTAGTAATGAGGGGAACGGGCCCTGCTTTTCGTCCTGTCCGGCTCCCGCACGGCTAGCTTATACCCCGAAATAACAACACACCAA
>LOEQ01000718.1:330641-341605 GCA_001685075.1 Bramus lutescens | reverse complement strand
CCCACCTAAGGGCTGGCCTATCAAAGGGGCCAAGGCAGTTTCTTTATTAACCATGTGAAAGTAACACATAGACAGATGACCCTCCTATATCAGCACTTTGCCATTGTATCTTATTTGGAAAGACATTCCTAGGCTATGCTTACACTGATCATGCTTCTCATACGCAAAGGAGGGTAGGCAGCAGTCAGTGCAAAGAACAGAACAGGGTGGTAGCTCCCTGGGACATCAAGTCACCACCTCGAAAATGTTTAAGATCAAACTATACACAGAAGTCAAAACAAGCAAGATGTGAAAAAAATTCCTTTGTAACTGAGAAAATCAACTGAAGGCTAATAAGATCCCTTAGGAAAGCTCTTGTAAACAGAGCTTGAGTTGGTTGTAGACCACCAAGTAAGGCTAAAGGGGGCAGAGGAGTATGAAAGATTGTCCCATACAGCATGGGAAAATCTCACACACACTATGAACTGACCTGAATTCCATGAATCCAGGACATGAAATATTCACTTTATAAAAATGCAAGATGCAATGGAAGATGCTAAATGCTATGTACAAGGCAGAGGCACCATGGCTGCACTACTTGTGGGATGTGAACCTCTCTAACCACTTAGGGGAAAGTCTGTAGTGCTGCACACATTGGTTCCCACACCACACATCCCCACGGGATGGTCACTTGGCCACTGTAGCTGGTCTAGTGATTACAGGACCTGCCGACTTCCCAACCACTATTACAGTACCCTGATTGTGCTTGGTATTGGGTAGAAAAGAGGAGGGTTGCTGAAAGGTTTGTTTCCCTTTCTTAGATGCCTCAGAGAGAACAACAAGGAGGTGAACTTGAAAACAGTGTAAAGGGCCTGCAGTAGCTTGTTCCCAGATAATTCAATCAGTGTGTTATAGAAAGCAATGGAAGATGAAAGGCGGTCAGGTCAGCATCTTCAAGAGACTGGGTGCCTAGTAGAAAGGAAACACACGTTGGCAAGCAGAAGGTGGTGCTAGGGTTTGGCTCTGTCACCTGCCAGTCATGGGGCCTTAAAATAGGAGGGACTTTTCTAAGGCTACTCTTTTTACCCCTATAATGTGGTTAAAAATTAAAGAGGGTCTGCATAGTCTTTAAAACTTCTGAGGAAATGTGGTAGAATAGTAACCCTAATTCTTTATTGAATTAGTGGAGCCCATGTGCTTCTGGTGGTGGTAGTCTTGGTCACTCTGTGACCCTTAGTTGACAAGAACTCTGTATGTTATTGTAGAAGGCTGTCCTCTGAGCATGTCATGGCCATTGTCTTCTTTAATGTTTTAGCAGCTGAGGTCACTCACAGGAGATGACACAAGATTGAGCCCATTAATATTTTGTCATGAAGTTCCTGAGGACTGCTCCACTCTGAAGATATACAAGCAGTTAATTGTTGGGAAATCAGCCTTTTCTTTAATAGTTTACCTTCCTTGAAGTTGCATGTACTTCTGTAAGTCACCCTTCAAACCAAACCCTGTAAGCAACTCTAATTGAACCCATTGCCCTATCAGGTTAGACCTGAATGGAAGCATTCGTTTGATCTGTCATTGGTGTCCTGCCTGGGGTGAATGGACATTTGTCTGTGTCTATGTCTCCCCAGAATGAGTTAAGACAACACGTGTCAACCCATCTGTGGTATGATAACACATTTGTTCTATGTGGGCTTTAATTCCATCCTTGGGAAACTAAGAAAGTGACTTTTTCTTCAAAATGGAGGACAGTGAAGATAATTTCAGGGGGAGGGCATGGATATACCATTATGTTACACTTAATTCTCTCAATTATCTTTCGATCCTTCCAGTCACAGCACAGTTCAGGTTCTCAGTTACCACTTCTCTAATGTCTGTTAATTTACCTTTCCAATGAAGAGAACACTAGCCTCGGGCTCAGAATGTTGGCAAGAAGCAGTGGTACCAAGCGAGAATTTAGTAACACTGCTGGCTTATATTATTTTTGCCTTCCATTTTTAGGAAATGATATTGGTTTTCCATTTACAGTAATGATATACAGTTTCCTTTCCATGTGTATTTAAGCAACAAGGCCAGTGGTAATAAAGGAGAACTTTACATCAGTAGTACTGCTGAGGTCACACTGATGGGGCCCAAATCAAGCACCAGGAGCTGCAGAAAGGTGAGGCTAGCTGCTAAGACAGAGGTTTCTTCTAACAGCAATGCTCTCTAGTTCCTTCACACTGGCAATGAGACAGTAGCGATGGAGGATACCAACATTTAATTCAGGGGCAGCAGTGATAACCAAAAGAATCCCCCCAAATCACCCTAAATGCATGAATGTGGTAACCCCCCATCTGCTCTCATGACACATGACAAAAGAAAAAAAAAAGAGAAACCTTGTAGTTGCAGAGAATCATTCTAGGAGTCATGACATTGGGCTCCAACTAGGTTTCCCCAAAGCACCAATTCCTCCAGAATTCCTTCTTTCTATAACCCCAGTTTGTTAGGCAATAGAATGACTGAGATGTGGAAGGCTCCACTGAGTCTTGAAAAGTTACTAAGTTTATTCTGTTCAGAAAATAATCTGACAACCTCAGTAGTAGCTGTGAGGTGATTACCCATCATGCCTCAAGAGAATGAGAAGACGGGGAGATCTATCACATAATCCTTGCAACAGAACAGTGATGGAGGAGGAAGAGGGTAGTGCTGCCCTTTCGGCTATTTCCATCTTTGGAGATTTTCCTTTTTGGACTTAGATTATTATATGCTTATGTTTGGTTTGTGTATATATATATGAGTGCCACACATATACCTACTGCCCACAGAGGGTAGAAAAGAGCACCAGACTCCCTGGAACTGGAGTTATAGAAGCCACTATGTGTGTGCTGGGAACAGAACCTGGGTCCTCTACAAGAGCAACAAGTGCCTCAACCTCTGCACCATTTCTCCGGTCCTGGAAGCTTTTTTCAGTCATAGTCCCAATGTCCTTGCCAACTGGCCAGTCTTTCTCTATGTCTTTCAATGGATCACAATGAGAGGATCATCTACATGCTCATCAACTGGCCAGTCTTTCTCTATGTCTTCAATGGATCACAATGAGAGGATCATCTACACGCTCATTTCACAGTTACTGTGAGTAAAGACTAAAGCATGTGTTATGAAGAGAAAGGCAGCAATCTTAGAGGAGGGATTAGAGATCAGCATACAAAGAGCTGTAATGCAAAGGGAAAGAGATAATGATAGTGATGGCACTTCATGAAAATATACTTTTATAAAATTTCACCACATATCAGATACTACTTTAAGAATATCTTCTTTTTAATCACAGTTATTTACTTATTTGTGTGGGGGAGGGGTTGGGTGTGTGTATACATGTGAGTTGGATGAATATGTGTGCATGTATGTTGTGTTTTTTGAGAATGTATGTGTGTGCCTTTGTGTATGTTGGGAGTTATGTACCACTGCACAGATGTGGAGGTCAGAGAACAATTTCCAGGAAGTCTGTTATTTTCTTTCATCATGTGTGGCTCAGGGATCAACTCAAGTTCTCAGGCTTGGCAGCAAACACTTTCTCCACTGAAGTACCTTCTTGGACCTGACTAGTCTTCATGTTCTTTTTCGTTTTAAGCAACAAAATAACTATGTGTGATAAATCCCAGTGGTAGGTTCACTTTTCAAATGATGTGATTAAAGTTTAGATAAATAACCCATTCCAGAGCATGCAGCTGTTCAACAACAGAATCACTTTCAAACCCACAGACCAAAGCTGAGACTGGATTCCCCGTTAAGAGCTTCCTCTTCCCACCATCTGAGTTTTGTTTTCCCTCAGGCCGTGCTGTCACTGTGCTTATGGGCACTGACCTTATTTGGTAACCAGGTTACCAAAGTGGAGCCTCAGTTCTGCCTCTTCCTAGCTCTGTGACAATGGGTCCATTGCTTAACTTCTACTTGTCTCAGTTCTGCTCCAAGGTGCTGGTGTAAATAAGCAAATACATGCATGGTGCTTGGAACTGCACCTAACACAAGCTGGGGCTAGAAGATTGACAACCTTGCCGCAAGGAAAGCTTCCTTCTTCCATGCCCCCTTTATCTGGACCTACTAAAAGAAGGTTCTGGCCACATTTCTTAGGGTGGGTTTTCCCACTCAGCTAAGGCAAGCAAGCTAACCTAGAGATGCACCCACAGGCCGAGCTCAGACAGACTATTTCTCATTTGGAACTCGGCTGATTTTGCTTTGGCAAGTTCAGTTTACGATCGGCCATCACAGTCTCTAAGTAGACTTGTTCCTTTTCCAGATGCCTCCCAGTGTCCCTTGGTATGTATCTCATCCTCAGACCTCTTGGGAAGTCTTCTGATTCAGGCATGCTCAGGGGAAGATCATCCATCTGGGAGAACCCTAGGGACCCATACACTCGAGTTGTATGAATATGTTTTATGCTCTGCATGTTTTAGGGTGCCGCTGTCTAATTTTCCCCACACAGATCAATGGCTTTTGAGGGCAATGAGTTTATTGCTTTAACTCTACAAGAGCTCACCCCGTCCTATCTCTAGATTGTTTACACACCCTTAGCACCAATAGGTGCTTCTCAGGGGGAATGAGTGACTTCCTTTCTTGTTGAACAGCTGTCTCTTGTCACTGCCTGTCTAAATACACTGTCTGTCACTGTAAAGGAATAAGCAAGCCTCGATGACTTGTGAAGAGAAGAAACACAGTTCTTATGCTTCTGGAAGCTCGGAGGTTTAAGAGCATCTTCCCAGCTTCTAGTGAGGATCTTCTCAGTATACCATAACGTGGAGAACAGCATCATGAGGTGGGACAGGGAAGGGTGCCAAGGAGAGCTTGTTACTCAGTCATATATAAAGATATTGATGCCTTCATAAAGGCAGGGGCCTCCTGAGCCAATCACCTTCCAAAGGTTCTACCTCCTAATACCATTGTATGACTTCGTGTACCAAGTGTCCTTAATGTGAAACTTAGGACGCACACCAACGACAGCACTCTCCTCTCCAGGCTGTCACTCAACAGCAACGCTGTCCTTTATAATTCTTGGAAATTTCACATTCCTTTTAGTCTCTGCTCCTTTGTACCATCCCCTGTGAGGAAGCAGGACCAGTAACCATCCAGTATGTCTCATGATAGTCCTTAGCCATCTAACCCAGGCTGCTTCCTCTCTCCAACATTCTTCCAACAAATAATTACCGAGGAAAGGGTACTTAGAAAAACAAATAAACATAGGTTTATATTTCAGGTTGTGAGTGATAAAAACTGGGAAGGACCTAAAACAAGGCAAAGGGGTAATTAAATAAGTGAGAGACACTTCCTGTGAGTGGGAAAGGAAGGAAGCCTTTCCTCCCTGAGTAGGTAGCATCTGAGAAAAGTTTTGGATGAAGTCAGGATGGAAGGTTGCAGTGTCTGCAAAGTGAAGTTTGGATCAAGGGAATCCTTTAGTGAAGGTCTAGACATACGGTGAATACCCAGGTGAAATTTCTCACCCTCTTCATTTCCCTCCATTTAGAATGGCTAGAAAGCTTATGGACAACCATATTTTCCAGAATCCCCTTCAGCTGGTGTTGAGCCAATCACCTCTTCTTGTGGCCACTTCCTTCTGTGGCTTCTAGCCACTGTTGCGCTTACAAAGGTTTGTATTTTCCTGAAGGACCCAGAGGCGGTTACAGCTGTTGCTTCTCGGGTTACTCTCCTTGCACACAAACATGTCTGGGTGACGCAGCTATTCCATTGCTCCTGCTGCTGCTGGGAACCTGTGGCAAGAAAAGGCCTTCAACCCACTGCTTCTTACCACCCCCCATCACTTTTGATTCCCCCTAAACCTGCTCCTGTCATTGCACGAAGTCCCGTCATTAATATCTCTCTTCAGTTAAAACCTTGAGTATGCCTTGAACTTCCTGAGGAAGAGTAATCCTGAGAAAAGGCATGGACAACACTAAACTCAGAGGATGCTACAGGATGACAGCAAGGAACTGAAGAACCAGGGCATGCACAGCAAAATGCATCAAAGGCTCAAAGAGTGTTTCAGAAACTGATGGAAAGGCAGTTATGGAGTAGACAAAGCACACCTGGACCACAGTACTGAGTTTTGTTCCTTTCTCCAGGAATGCTATGGTCCCTAGTCTCTCTTATCCTTGGGGATGGGTCTCACTACATGAGTAGCTACAGCGGTTTCTTGATACACTTGTTTGCCCCTTTTGGCTGTGCCTACCACCTCTGCCTTCACTTTTGAAGTGTCTTTAGAGAGGGGTTTCTCGAATGTGCTTGCTTCTGTTGTTCCCTCAGCTATTAATGCACTTGAATGTGATGACAGATTCCCTCAGGCTTAAGTGCTATCATCAAAACTCTGCCTGCGATGGAAAGGTTCCCAGGCTGCTCTTAAAAGCGTCACTCTTAGTATCATCTGTGGAGGGGTTCAGTGGAGTACCAGTTAGTCAGAGGAGAGCTCTATATTAGCAGGATGGAAACGCTCACTGATGCTGTACAACACAGTTGAATCAATCCCTGAGTTTGGAACCTCATTCCTCCATTTGGCCCAATTTAAGTCCCACCCCTGGTCAAGGAGCTATTAGCAACTGATAGCCAATAGGAGAGAACAACCTTAGCCCCTGGTAGGTCAACAGTAGTACAGTGGAAAGCCATGCATCCAAGAATATGTGGGCAGCACAGAGTGGCCTTTCTGGATGCATAAAGCTGGGTGTGTTGGATCTAGTTCGGAGAGGCGACACATGTGATCCCAGCACATGTGTGGACTTCTCAAAGAACTAGTGATTTTTTTTTGTTCATTTTAAAATTTCTTCCTTTTAAGCTTCTATCATTCAGAATCAATTAAATTAAAGTCAGTTTGCATTTTCAAAAGTCTAAAATTGGGAAATATTGATTAATTTGGCTATGATTCTCACTTTGGTTTGCTCTTTAATTTATTCTTCCATTTATTAAATGCCACAGGAGATTTAACCCAGAGAGTGTTGCACTCAGCAAGACTTCTACTTCTGAGCTGCCTCCCCAGCCTTGTTCTGTTTCATTTTTAATTGATAATAATAATAGATCGAGCCATGTTATGACGTTTAAATGCAATAATATATTGTTGAATGTTTGAATAAGAGTTAATTAGCCTGTGCATAACTACACATATCTATCATGCATTTTCAGTGAGAACACTTTAAGCCGTCTTTTAAAATTATTTTGAAGTACACAGTGTACCATTATTAACTATAGTTATCTTGATGTGCCACAGAACACCAGGACTTAATCTCACTCATGACGACTTTGGACAGCTGAACAAACGCTCTGTTCCCTGTCCACCTGCACTTCCTTGAAAGCACGTTCATGCTTTCAGCTTCTATGAATTTAGCTTTTTTTAAAATTTTGTATACAAGTGATAGCTTGAAAACATTGTCTTTCTCTCCCTAGCTTATTTTAAAGAGCATACTGTCCCCTAGATTTGTGCACAAAGCCCCCTCTTAGTTTGTAATCTGCTATAATAAACATTCAGGATCTGCATTGCTGTGGTTTGAAAGAAGATGGAGTGGCACTATTAGGAAGTGTGACCTTGCTGGAGAAAGTGTGTCACTGGGGGGCAGACTTTGAGGTCTTTTTTGTTCAGTCTTCACTGGGTGTTACTGTCAGTTGGCTTTTTGTCGCCTACAAAATGTAGAACTCTTAGTTACTCCAGCACCACATCTGCTTGCATGGTACCATGCTCCCCATCATGATGAAAATAGACTGAACCTCGGAACCTGTAAGTAAGGCACCCCATTTAAATGTTTTCTTTATAAAAGTTGCTGTGGTCAAGGTGTCTCTTGACAGCAACAGAAACACTAAATAAGACACGCATATTTAAGCTATGGGAGTTAAAGATTCAGGGATGCTCCTGTAATATCTAGCTACTTCAGGGAAGCTCGCTGCAATCTTCATTATTCTACATCAGTCTTTCATTTTACTTTTGTTAGTTAAATGCTAATCATCCTTCCAGACTGCTTCAAATCCTCCTTTTCTTCCATAAAGATGGGTTCTGTCATTAGTTATCTCTTTTATCACCTGCCATTGAGTTTGTTGACTAATCCACACATTTGACTCTGAATTATTTTCCAACTGATGGAACTTCAAACATAAGAACCACTTAATGGGACAAGTATATTTATACTATAGAGTGGTATTCCTATTTGTCCTAAGTTACAACTCTACACGATTTAAGCATGTGGTGGAAAGAGAAAGGGGGTCTAGAAATCTTTCTTTGCTTCAGTAAAAACAGAGCACTGTCTCAAAGTCTATGAATGTCTGAAGTGTTTAAGCAGACAACAGGACTGAGGACATGTCTTGACAGTAGGATTTCCCACAGGACATGTGCGCTCCATGATGATTCTTTATTCTCTCATCCAATGGCACATTAGGTATTATTTCAGTACCACATCTACAGCTTAGGCTCAGCTCATTATAAGAATATCCTATGTCTTCATTTTCTCTACTTCTAAGGCCTGACAGTTGAATTAGCCCATTGTTCTTGCTTCGAGTGAAATTATTTCCTTGTTTCTCTTTTTATATACAAATAAGCATGCCTGTTTCTGGTTATTCTTTATATATTTTAGTCCTAGAATATCTGTGTGGGTATGCACTTCTTTGACAGGCTGCTTGATATCTTCTTCCTTTAAGTGCAAATGAATCCATCACAAGCAGTTGCAATTCTCTGACTACTTTGCTCATTACAACTTCTATCATAGCTATATCTGAACACTTACAGATTGAAGTCTTATTATTTATTTTAAAACCTTGCTTTTATTTCTTGCTTGCATTATACCTAGGTCATTATAATGATTTTTATTATGGACATAAGTATAATATCTGCAAATCTCATTTTGGTAAATGAGGCATTGCAAATTATTTGTTATAAAAGGGGGCATTAAATACAGTGAGTTTGAGAACCATTAATCTATTATAATGCTTCATTTTACTGAAGAAGAAAGTAAGGGAGAGAGAGAGATTAAATGGCCCAATCACTAAGTTGCTGATCTGGAAGTAAAACCCTGAGCTGACTTGCTATCTGGTTCTCTTGTTTTGTCCTATGATTTTGGTTGAATACTGAGTAGCTATTTCTGTCACAGGATTATGCTCACAGTCTCCTTGAGAATGGAGCTATTTTGTCCAATCCTGTTTTATAATCATCACAGTAACTAATATAGCAGTAGACATATAGCAGTTACTTAATTCAATCCTCAGTGCAGCAGATTGAATTGCATTGAATCACACTGCATCGAAACTAAGTGATTTGAACTGCATAGAGGGGGGTTGAATGCTTATAGAAAATGGTGTGAAATAACCCAAACCCTGAGTTCTGGGCCAAGGAGCCACAGCTGATAAAACCACATGAGATTTTCTTGTTCCTGTCTCCCTGTCCCTCTCTAGTTTTCAGGTTCTCCCTATGGAGTCCTCTATGTCTTCCTTATCTTTCAGTAATTGTCTTGTTTTGACATTGGCCCTTCCACTGGCCCAATAACTTCCTTCTCAGGCTCCTTCTCTGCCAGCCATCTCCCTTGAGATATAGACTGACCCCAGTGCTACTACTAGCCTAAGGTCTAAAGTGTCCTCAGTCTTTCATGTCTCAATTTATATGCTAGCTCTCAACTTTTCCTAAATCTCTATATATGTACTAACTACCTTGGTCCAAGGTAAGATGTTTTGTTGGCAAGGGCAGACTCTACATGCCAGTGGAAATAGCACAAAGTACCACCATATCCCCAAATTAACCATATCATATTCTTCCCAGTATGTGTGTGTGCATATGTTTCAAACACAGATAATCAGGAGAGAGAGTTAGGGTCCTATACCTAACCGATGTACTACAACAAGAAATGACAGCCAAGGAGGTAGGACGCATATGAAGGAATGTCAAGAACTCTGTGCAGAGCAATGGAATCATGGGGTTGTGACATACAATGGAGAAACTATTTGGGACAAATATGGAAAGATGGTCATTATGGGTCTATACAGGACAGTGTGAACATATTAGACATATTTTATTTTCACATATAACATTTGACTGTACATATACAACCATCTCCACTACTACCACTATCAACAACATTAACAACACTAAAACAATAAAAACCACAACCAATATAGCTGTGTATTTACTTACATCTGAAACTTATGGATGGGTGGTGGTGGCACATGCCTTTAATACCAGCACTCGGGAGGCAGAGGTATGTGGATCTCTGTGAGTTCGAGTCCAGCCTGATCTACAAGAGCTAGTTCCAGGACAACTAGGGCTGTTACACAGAGAAACCCTGTCTTGAAAAACAAAAACAAAGAAAAAAAGCTTTGAAGATCACTTCTACCAAACTACTTAGGGATAGTGAATTCGTGGATCTTGGACGATAATCTATAACCACCACTTTACTAACCAATGTAACTCCAATTGCATCCTATGTATTTGACCTTATACCCAAAGGTCACCTCTCATCAAGGAAACTTCTCTTTGCAACTAACTGAGGGAAACCATTACAGGAAACCACAGCCAATCAAAATGTAGAATTGTGGACAAATGAGATATCTACAGATCTACTCTTGGACCTGAGGCTCAGTGATCACTGTGGAAAGAGAGTGGAAAATTCTAAGAGACAGAGAAACAGGGAGTTGCTTTAAGACTGTGCCTTCTAGGAATTTGGGAAGCTGTATGTATAAAATCTATCTAATCAATATGAATTCCAAAACAAGAGCTGAAAAAGAATGACAGAAATATACAGGCTTATGTGGACAGGGAAAACCCTATGAGCCTTAACACTACTCAAAGAACTATGGACAACTAAGGAATGTTGAGTCAGGAGAAACAGTCTTCCCCCAGAGAAGCACACCAATTGTTATCCAATACCAGATAGTCAGCCTTGAAAACAAGTATGTACAAATAACATTATCCAGACTGAGCAAGTTGTATTTCAGTATTTTGGAGTCTCTCTCTGTCGTCTCTCTCTGTCATTTCTCTCTCTCTCTCTCTCTCTCTCTCT
>LOEQ01000718.1:318645-330631 GCA_001685075.1 Bramus lutescens | reverse complement strand
CTCTCTCTCTCTCTCTCTCTCTCTCTCTCTCTCTGTGTGTGTGTGTGTGTAACAACCATTAATTAAACAAAAGAGGGCATGAATTTGAAAGGTATCAAGGAAAGGTATATGGGGTGTTTTGTAGGGAGGAAAGGGAAGGAGAAATAATTATATTGTAATCTCAAGAAGTAATTTAAAAAATTTCAGTGCAACTTCTAATGACTAAAAAGGGTTATTTGAGATCTCCGCTTAAGCTGGGTAAATCCTAAATTAAGAATCTTTCTTTCTTGCATGGGAGAGTTGTTCCTATTACTCATCTGTCATGTGGTGGCATGGATCAGAGAGAGAGAACCCCCCATCAACACCTGAGGCAGGTGGGAGAGCTAGACCTCCAGTCATAAAAGCTAGAGAGTTGTGTCTGCCATTCATCAAGTACAGCTCTCAGGAGAGTGGCCTGTATGTCACCATGCCTGGGCAACACAGTAGAGCAGGCCCTGAAGGTGTCGGTGTGGGAGAACCACCCCTTAGGATACGAAAGCAGAATTGGCCCAACCTCATGCTTGTCACTGCATGTGGTGAATAGGCCAGGATAATGCAGGAGAGGTCACTCTGGTGCTGAGGAAGAGGGACAGCAGGCAGGCTGATCAACATTGCAACTGCCCAGGCCCAGAACCAGGGTTTTGTGTGGCCCATTCCAACATCCACCCCATCTGTGATCTGCTGGAATATGTGAAGGGACTGGTCCTGCACACCAAAAGCTGCAGGATCTTCACAACACAGGGCAACAACAGGATATCCAAGAGGAGTCGCAGTGAGAGCCCAGCATTGAGGACCTGAAACAGACCAATGACTCTGCAGTGAACGCTTGCGAGCAAGGGTGTAAGGACTAAAGGGTCTACTGTGCAATTCACTGTGTCACACTACAGTGTCCACAGTGAGATTGATTTTTCCTTCTCTTTTTATTTTTCTTAAATATTTTAGGAGGGAACGTCCAAGGGCAGAGGGTGGATAGGAAGGGATGGAGATGCATGATGGGAAGGAGATAAAGAACAAATCAAAAACAAGTTTTAAAAAAGATCTCTTTCTTGAAAACAAAGTTCACACTTCCACTATTGATATAAATTATACTTATTTTCCTTTATTTTGGTCCAATAAAATAATGGAATTAAAGAAAGGCATTCCTTCATGACTTGTTATCACAAACAACTTTACAGATATTCAAAGGCAACACAGCTCAGGAGAAAGAGCAGTGGGTTTGGAGTCAGGCAACCTTCATCTGAATTCTGGCTCCATTTGTATTGCAGAATTTTTAAAATGCTGCTTAAACTTTCCAAGCTCAACTTTCTCATTTGTAAAATGTAGTTAATAATTTTCAATCCACAAAATTACAATGATAATTAGTTTAAATAAAAGTTATCATTTAAACAAAGCGATAATTGGATTAAATAAAAGTATGAAGGAATGGAACATGTGGTCGGGCATATCTACAGCTGCTTGCTGAACACCCTTCCATCTTCAAGTGTATTTGACAAGCAAGAAAATTTAGGTTAATTCTCTGTATATGATTGACTTATGAGCTCCAGAAATTTGTAATCATTCCCTTTACATAAAAGCAATGCCATAGGCTCAAAATAAAATCCATCAGAAAAGGCCTGGAAAGGTGACTCGGCTGTTAAGAGAACACATTGCTCTTGTAGAGGACATGAGTAAGGTTTGCAGGAGGCGACCCACAACCCCTTGTGACTACAGTTCCAGAGGCAAATGCCACCATCCTCTGACCCCCACCACAAGCACCAGTGTTCACACAGGCACACGTCACTTCTTTAATCTTTTTTTAAGTAAGAAAGAAAAAATTTGCATTATTTAGGAATTAAATGGCTGTATTTGAAATATCTATAACAAGCACGGTGGCTGAAAATCAAGAGTGGTTTTTTTTCTGTAGATTTCTTGGTGACTTTTAAAAAATTAAAATATCGCTATTCCCTTTCTCTCTCTTTCCTCTGACCTCTTCTTCCTCTCTCTCAAATGCATGGCCTCTGCGTTCTTTTCCTATAATTGTTCTTCCAAATAGACAGATGATAGAGATAGGTAGGTAGGTAGGCAGGCAGGCAGGCAGGCAGACAGACAGACAGACAGATAGATAGATGTGTAGGTAGATAATAAATATTACTAAATATAGATAGGACATCATAGGTTTTTATACTGTCACACACACACACACACACACACACACCCCACTGACCACTTGGTACTGGATAACTAAGTGGTATGCTCTTCCCCGGGGAAGAATATTCTCCTGCTCACAGCTTTCCTTAGTTGCCTATAGTCCTCTCTCTCCCACACCCAAGGCTCAGGGAACACCTCAGACGATTCTAAGAACCAGAGGAGTAGTGTTGGAGGAGGCTGCTACTTAGTTCCCAGCCACTTAGCCCTGAAATAATCACACAGAAAGTGTATTAATTAAATCACTGTTTGGCGCATTAGCTCTAGCTTCTTACTGGCTAACTCTTACATATCAATTTAACTCATTTCTATTAATCTGTGTATGGCCACGTGGCTATGGCTTACTCACTAAAGTTCCGGCATCTGTCTCCAGTGGGGCTAGATGGCTTCTCTCTGACTCTACCTCCTTTCTCCCAGGATTCTGTTTAGTTTTCCCTGTCTATCTAAGTTCTGCCCTGCTATAGGTCCAAAGCACTTCCTTTATTAACCAATGGTATTCACAGCACACAAAGGGGAATCCCACATCAGAGCAGGATTCCTGCTGTTAGACTGTGTCTCTGGGAAATTTCAGGGAAGCTACACCAAGAAGTCTCAACAACATGGTTGCCTAATCAAGACCTGAATAAGGATGACACCAGCAACTATGTTAACACAGAAGGGAAAATTCTACAAGACCCCTACTCTAGATAAAGATCTACAGATGCTTTCAAAGTTCTTGAGTATTTGGTAATCAGGTTCTATGAGGTCATAAAAAGCTTCATAATGCCCCAGAAAGCCTAGAAGCATGAGAAAGGGGAAACACCCTACTTGTATGATTCTACAATGACAAAGACACCTGGCAGCCAGACTCTTCCAAGGGACAGAGGACACAGTTGGGAGGACCAGGCAGACCTGTTTCTGAGCCCTTTACTGTGACTTGTCATTTGTGTTACTCAAGATGAGGTTCCTGGCACCCACTCCTGCTATTCTCTCAATTCATTACACTGAAGAAGAAATAATAAAACCCATAATCAGGGCTGTTGAGGGGACTTGGATTAAACATGCAAGAGTTTGAACTATGGAGATCTTGGACCCAAATCAGGATCTTTTTGCTGAATCCTAATTTCAATGAAAAATGTCAATTATTTGTGAGTTTTCACTTTTTAAAAATGTGTATCTCTGTGGTTATTTAATGAAATTTAGAAGGTTTCTCCAAGAGACCAATTAAAGTGTAATTTCTGTACACAGAACGTATTTTCCTAGATGGCCACAGACACCATTATTCCTTATTGTCTTAGTTGTACTGAATGAAGGTCTTTCATGTTACCTGCCTGCCCTATGGAGGTAAAAGACCAGACTTTACAGTTAAGGGCTAATAGGTAATTCCAGAGTCCCATGGCCAGGTGGGATTTACCATTACATCACCTAACTGGTAGAAGCCTTTTACCACCTAAGGATCACTGAATATGTTCTGGGCTGGGGAGTGGCTTGCTATGCAAGCATGAAGACCTGTATTCAATCCCTAGAATCCATGGGTTTTTTTTGTTGTTGTTGTTATTGTTTTCTTTTTTTTAAAAAAAAAGATTGTTAGATATGATGCATGTATCCCAGTGCTGGGAAGGCAAAGACAGACAGGGCTCATTGGCCAGCCAGCCTAGCTTACCCAGGGAGCTCCAGAGATGAGAGGCCTTGTCTCAGAACGTGGGAATGATGACTCTCAAGGAATGACAGCCAAGGGTATGTTCTTACCTCCACATGCCTGCACAGCATACATACTCTTCATGCAAACACTCCATCATATGCATGAGTATGAGTATACACACACACACAGAGATGGGGGAAGGGAGTTCTCAATAGGTTGGGCTACAGTAAGCTACAGAAGAACATTGTAATGCACTAAAATAAACGTAGAAATCTTTTCAAGGGATCTAAGTCTCCTCCTTGAGATGTGTTTGGATTTGTGGCATCTAAGCTACAGATGGAAGAAGTGTGGGCGTTTTGCCTGAGCTTCAAAGGGAGGGGTGAGAACTCACAGGCAGGACTCCTAGAGTGACCTTTGAAACCCACCGGTCCTTGACTGCCTTCCAAATCCATCAGTTCAGGCTTCATTTAAGAAACCACAATTCTCCAGGGGACCAGGTGTAAGAGAGATATCTGGATTTTGTCAGGAGAGCTGATGGGCTGTGGGGGGAGGCTGTCTGTAGGTGGTGTTCTGTGGGATAAGATTCCTGTCAGCAAATGAGTTTATTATTACATCATAAGAGAACTAGAAAGAAGGAAGGGGCAAGGCAACTCAGTTCTGAGGCTCGGCCTCTGGCTTGCCGCAGTGGGCGATAGATGTATAAATCATACAGGTCAAGGGGGAGAGAGTCACTGCGAGCTAGCAGTAGGTTAGTTAAGATGAAAAGCTTCCATAAATCCCAGGCTTCAAGATCTGCCATCTGTGATTAAAAATTGACTGGGGGCATGTGACCTCCCCCCTTTACCTAGGCAGCTAGCTAGAGATGCAAGAAACTCACAGGCTCCCAGGATCAGCAGTTGGAACTGGCAACGCTGGAGATGTCCCATTCAAGAGAGTGCCACTTAAAGCCTGTTTGGGGTCTCAGAGGAAAAGCCTGGAGAGACGCAAACGTGCATCTTATCAGGATGCTAGGAAATATGCTTTATTCTAGGGAGATCCACCACACCTGGAATGCTCAAGTGTACCAGATGGGGGAAGGGGAGGTGCAGAGGGTAAAGAGCCCTATCTCGTTCAAGTTTTCAGAGCACACAGAGCTCCTTCAAATTCTCACAGTGAAGGGGGGGGGCTGGTGTTGGAACTCCCTGTGAGTCCAAGGAACCTAAAAGACGAGCTGATGTTGGAACTCCCCTGACTCAGCTTCCCTAGCCTGGTCCCACATTACCCCTTACCCCGCCTAAGCCTACGGCCTCTGGTGTGAACAGGAGTGACTAGACTGGATCCCTCCACTCCCACTGAGTACTCAGACTCCTAACTTGCTCCTATAAACTAATCAGCTGACAATAGGTTAGAAAGTGATGCCCTGCCCTCACAAAGCATCTTTGCCTCTGACTTTTACCAGCCTCTTACCAGCCTCGCACTGGCCAGTAGGGAAGTATATGTAGGGATTTAACCCTGGCTTGACACACCCTGCATTTTTCTAGTCTTATCCTTTCCTTGTAGTAAAGTTCTGGTAGTCTGTGTTTTTCTTCTCTCTGGGTGTTTCGTCTTTCTGGGTATAACTCTCTAAGTAGCTTCAAAGTAGAGGTTTTCAGCGTAACTACATTTTTTTTTTTACTTTCTACCCTCTGCACCTGGCCCAGCATTAGTGGCTCTTCCTTGCTTTTCCAGTGCTGATTCATCTGAGTGGCCCTGGGTAGAGTTTGGCTTCTTGGTGTTAGAGTCACAAGCACCCCCAAGCATCTAAGTCAATCTCACTCTCTTTTTTTATTGACAAGAACCATGTAACCTTTATCACTTTATACTACAATTCAGATTTGTATCTGGATTTACATAAATAATAAAAGAATATTAATGGAGGGCTGGTGAAATGGTTCAGCAGTCGCTGTTCTTCCCGAGGTCCACTGTTAGGTCCCCAGCACCTATGTCAGGAAGCTCATAACCACCTTACTTCAGCTGTAGGGATCCTACACCTTCTTCTAGCCTTTATGAACATATGCATGCACAAATACACGCATTCTCTCTCACACACGTGAACATAATATACGTATTTTAAAGAATCTATCTGCATAATATATCTGTCATCTGTTAACAGCCTGCAGTGCACCAGTCATGGGGATAAGCACATGAAGAATTTGTGCAATTGCCAAATAAACTCATTTTATAGATGGAGAGGGAAGAATGGTTAGTGACTTGCCCAGTCTCAGGTCTGCCTTGAATTAGCACCCATCCCCCTGACCTCATATTTGCTGAGCACCACACTCTCCTCCTAGGGCCCTCAGATACTCTGCTCTAGTCAGCTGATCTGCTACCAATGGTGTCTTGTTACCAGAACCAGGAGGAATGCCTCCTAACAGCCATACTGTCTCTTCTCTTCCAAAAATGTAAGAAGCTGAATTCCTCTTCTTCTACCAACCCATCTCTGCTCAGTCATTGCTATCCTTACCTCTCCTGCCACTGCCACCATTACCCTGCAGTCACCAAACTGGTTTGTCAACATATCCTGACAGCCCTGGCATAGCCTCTTCCCCTCTCATTCCTAGCCATTTATTATTATTTTGTTCCTAAGTTATATGAAGATTTTAAAAGCAGGTTTCTGCCTGACCTCTCTGTAAAATACTACACTTTCAGCAAGAATAGGGGATAGGCAACCTCATCACTATAAGAGATAATTTCTGCCTGTGCTGTTTTGAACTCAGAAAGGTGAGCCATTCACTGCTTACACATTCAAATCTGACCTCAGCTATTGGGCAAATGGAAGAAAGAAAGTAATTAGTTTTTTTTTTAATGGCTCAGAAACATACCCCCCCCAAAAAAAGGATGGGGTGGAAGTGGTGATTGTTCAAATCAGCAGGTTTGGGAGTTTAATTTCTTTGTATTCATTAAGCGCCAAGATCTTTCTGACATGCTTCATTATAATACAGTAGCCCAGCTGGAAGAGCACTATTATCCAGTTACGAAAATGATAAATTAGTGGGACAAAGGTCATTTGTTTCTTAAGCTGCTGTTTGAAAATTCTGGGCATGGATTTCTCTATCAGAGGGCTGAAAGGTGAAGATATTTGTTTTCCCATTAGACAGTATTAAGAAGAGAAAGTGGAATGTTTTCCCCAAACCATCCTGAAAATGTCACTCACCAGGTAAGCCTTGGTCTTAGCTCCAAGCCCCCTTTCAAGATTGATGACACTAGTGAGAGAGCTGGGCCAAGCACCAAGTTCCCTGGCATCAGGATTCCTGGAATTATTGATGAAAGGAAAACATGGGAAGTCCCTTGGCCCATATTTTATTCTATCTTTAAGGCAGACAATACAATGAGGAACACACAGACTAGTGTGTCCCAACCTAGGTCTCCCAGGACTTACTTTATTGCGTTGACTTTATTGTGTTACTTTATTGTGTTGTATTTCTTAGTTTTTGTTTTTTCTGCTAAGTAGGGTTACTAATGTCCTGTGATTTTGCTGTCATTGGCAGGAAGAATGTTTATATACCCATACTTACATAACCAAGCAGCAGCTGTTTTAGAGGCGGGAACTCACTATTTTTAGCTTCAACACACTGGGACCCAGCTCTCTTACCATTACCAAGGTGAAAATGTGGATAACATCCTCCCAAACAATGCATTAGAAAGTCATGTCCATTTAGGCTCAGTTGATAAAGTCCTTGTCTTGCAAGCATGAAAACCCGAGTTTGGTTCCCAATACCAACTCTAAAAAGCTGGGCACTATGGTGTATGCTTGTAATCCAAGAGCTGGTGAGGAAGAGCCGGATGGATCTGTGGGGCGAGTTCCTAGTCAGTAAGAGATCCTCTCTCTAATGGCAAAGTGGGTAGTTCTTGTACAACATCACTCATGGTTGTCATCTGAGGTATATACACACACACACACACACAGTAAGGGAGGGGGAGGAAGGTGGGAAATAGAGAATCATATCTATTTCACAAGGTTTCATACAGGGAGAAGAAAAGGATGCTACATAAAAACTGAAACAGCTCAGTTGCAGTAAGATTTCCCATTAGGCATTTGTCAGAAGGCTGCACATCGCAACCTAGATGAGTTGTGTCTCTTGGAGATATAAGCTGTTCAGTCTCTGGGGCTTGCCTCTGTTCTTACTTCAAAGTTCTCTGCTTTTGAGCAATGATCTCATGTTCTTTCCTCTTCAGAAGGAAACTTTAAAATCACTTCTCCACTGCAATTCTCCTGGGCTTTACCCTGGTATTCCACTAGTGAAGTGCTTACTAATTGATTTGAGGAGCGTCTACTGTGATTCCCACATCCTTCAAGTATCCATCCTTCACTCTGGTTCATAAAGTAGTTATGCAAGTCCCATACTTCCTTTAAAGAAGGATGACATTTCCAGTGGCAGTGATCATAGAAAAGCTAAAAAGCATCTTCTCTATGACTCACCTGTAATTCCGAGAAGTTAGGGACACAGTCTTCAGGAATATCTGCAGACAGCAGGTATTGGTACAGTACACTAAACTCCAGGGTGTGGACAGAATACCTTCTAAATGAGGATGAGCTACTCAACATCAATTCTCCAAGGACCAATGAATCCTGGGCAAAAATGGCCCCAGATTCATGGCTAGGCAACAGTAAAGAACTCCATGTCAATCAAAAAGACAATTCACTGTCAGAAGTATTCAAACTTATTGGAGATCCCCCATTTATAAGAAAACTTGTTTGTTCTTTACTCCAGATTCCAGCCTGTGGGATGGGACTACTCATATTTCAGAGTAGGTCTTCCTGCCCCAGTTGAACCTCTCTGGGAACTCCCTCAAAGTTGTATCTAAAGGGGTTGTCTCATAGGTGAGTCTAAGCCATTGAAATTGACGGTGAAGAGTAGCCATCACTGTTGCTATCAAACTCCAGGCTGGGAAATGACATGATAGGGAGGCCGCCCTCACTGATGCCAGGTTCCCCAGGATCAAATCACCATGCACTTGCTTTCACAGATTCACCTAGACCCAGCGTCATCTACGTTCATGTGCTAGAATATCTTTACTCCTCTCACCACAGAAATTGTGGGGTCATCACCCCAGGAAAACTAGGCCTTTCTGAATCACTGCTTCCTCCCAGAGTAGCTCCAGTTCAATTGGTCACAATGTAGAGAAAACACAGCCTCAGTCATGTTTCCTTCCTGGGTAGCCTTGAAAGTTCTGGTCAACGGGACAGGCTCCTAGATGAAAACCAAGAAATGGCCTAGACTTGACACAGAGATGACTAGTTCTTGCATGTGACATTCAGACAGCACAAGGGCCCAAGTAAACAAGGAAGGCAAACTGCCACGTTGTCCTACTAGAACTTCTCCAAATACAGCATACCTCCATTTTGCGGGGAGTCCATGGAATATTCTGCTTTATTTCCGGTATCAGAATGAGTCCTGGAACTTTAAAAATCCATCATGGTATGATAAACAGTCATCTACATTACACAGTCTCTAGAAAGATTCTTCTTAAAGAGACAAGCTCTGTAATCAAACAGTTATAAAAAAGAATAGACAGTATTTGTCTCCTGAAAAATCGGGAAGGAGATCTAATTCATAAGGCACAGGACCTCTTTTTGAAGCTCTATCTTTCACTCTAACGCTCTCACACCTTGCCTTGGAGTACTGAGTCCTTCAAAGACAAGCCTTACAATTCTTCAGCAGAGTCCCAGCTCAGAGACTTTTCTCTTAAGACTCCTTCCTTCTGTTATGTTAGGTTTGGGAATCAGCCAGCACAATTCTTCTCTAATGAGTTCTTCGAAAAAAGAGATATATTTCTGGCCAAAATGGCTGACTGGAGGTGCTGGCCATGTTTGCATCTACAACACATGGCAACAGAAAGAAAAAGCATAACAGCTCTTTTGCAAGACTATTTGAGACAGAGGGATAGAGTGAGGAGACACCATAGAAAATGACATATGTGAGAAATGTGTAAAGATGGAAACTGAGCATCCCACACCAGCCCTTTCTCCTCTCCAGCTCAATCTTGGGCCAAAATAGCTTTCTCACAGTAGGAAAAGGGTATGCAGGAGTTCCCTGCAGTTCCTATCCTTCCCGCAGCACCTTGAAGAATGTACTGATAGAGAACATGCGGCTCTCACAGGCCTTGAACCAAGTTTCAAGAGCTGTCAAGCTACTGCATTGTTGCATTGCTCGAGAGAAAGAAGAAGCAGCATTGCACTCTCTCCAAACCAGGCTCTTGTTGCATAGAGTAACCTTAAGACCCTGCCCGCTCATGTTCCATGAATCAGCCAAATCACACTGGCCTGCATTTCTAGAAACCAAGTGTTACGAACCCGTCAAGAGAGCCAACTGCGTATCCTTTCACTGCTCAGGAAGCCCCAGTGTGGCCCACCCACTGTGGCTTGGTATGCATGATACCCGGAAAAGGATGGTTCACCCACCCGCCTAGGATTCCAGAAACATCCAGATGACACCATTCACTCACTGTTGATCACAGAAAGTCATTTCTTTATTTGCTGTTATTGGCTTTATATAGCTTCCATGTGCAATTGCTTTAGCAGAGATTTTAATAAAAACTTTTAGAATGGATTAAAATAGAAGATATTGAGTTGAAGGGAGCTATCTATTTATCCAGACGTGGTTAATAAAAGGCTAATGAAGAGCTATCTCATGGTCTTAACATTTAGACACCAAAGTTATTAATCTAGGAAAATTCCTATCTGAAGGAGATACTATGGATTAATATAGCTAGTGTTCTTCCTTTGCTTACAAAGGGCACTCAACTAAATAAAGGAAAAGTAGGAATTTTATTCATACCTTTGGAATTCCTGTCTAGAACTCTAAACAGTCCACCAAAATTATCACAATATAACATTTCTCAGGTAAGAATATCTGATAACACATTGTCTGTTGAAAATCCCATGACATTTCTGTAAACTTAGTCACCAACAAGATGTGTATTGTTTATTTATCTTTATGGTTTATATTGATTTAAAATGGACCAATGAAATCAAATAAATCAACTAGAAAAACTATGATATGATACCAAGTAAACCTCAGTCTTAATTTTCTGGAATATTCTGACAGATCCAACATTGCTCCCTAGCTATCACAGTTTATAAAACCACAGTTTAGATTGTCTAAGATTTGTCTGAGACTTCCTTCTTCACAGACACAGGCATGCTCAGGGCTTGCAGACAGCTTGGATCCATGTAACCAAATCAAGCCTGGCCATTTCAGTGAACATCAAAACACAAACTACAGAAATAGAAAAAAGGGAAGCTAATTTCTTCTAAACATGATCATGCCAATATTGATTTGGCAGCTCTGTAGGCTTTCTGGCCTACAAAGCTGTATAGGACTGATGGCCCAGTCATCTTGCTCATCCAGCCTCAACCTCCGGCTGCCTCTTTGCTGAGTGATAACCAATTAAACCCTCAACGGCAGCTACACAAAAGCAATCGAAAAGAAAGGAAAAGCTTTCTTCAGAGTCAGGCATGCATCATTTTCAGTAAACGTGCAATCCCAAGGGTCAAGCATAACCAATCATCACATAGGAAATGTAGTTGAAAGCCGAGCAGCCCTGGCCCAGCTAAAACTCCGAACTGATAGTTTTTGTTTTCTATTATTAAACTTTATTTTATTATATCTTTTAAATATGAAAGAATGAATGAATGCCTAGTGACTAGGGTAAAGGTTGACTACTGAACTGTGGCTCACATCCACTAGGAGAAGGCAAACAGCTCTCTCCAGTAGAGAGAGACTGGGTATGTCAGCCTCCCCAGGTCAGGCTTCATGTTCAGGAGTACTTAACCAACACATAATGGACGCCACAATATCTGTATGTGATTCTATTTGGTTACAGTTCGCGTTCTTTTTTCTTTGGGGCCATGATTTTATTTTGTTTTCTTGGGTTGGGGGTTTTCATTGTTGTGCTGTATTTCATTTGTTGTTTGTTTGTTTATTTTTCTTCAGAAAGAACTTAAAGTTGGGTGGATAGGGAAGGGGAGAGGATCTGGAAAGACTTGGGAGAGGGGAAGAATATAAAATTTCATTTTACTTTTTAATTTATTTATTTATTAAAAATGTCCACCTCCTCCCTTCCTCCCATTTCCCTCCCACTCTCCCCAATCCCCCTCCCCCTCCCTCTCCAGTCCTAAGAGAAGTCAGGGTGCCCTGCCCT
>LOEQ01000718.1:300693-316624 GCA_001685075.1 Bramus lutescens | reverse complement strand
GGAGGGGGAGGTAATTGGGAGTGGGTCAGGAGGTGGAAATTTTAAATAATAATAAATTAATAATAATAAAAAATAAAAAAGAAGAGGACATCTAAGCCTGCCTGAGTTTGTTTTCCTATTGCCATGATGAAAAGATTCTGATGAAAAGACAACTTGGGGGAGCTGTCATCTTTCATTGACCTGTGCAGATCTTGTCTCCTGGACCTGGGATCTGAGGCCCTGAAAGAATGGGGAGGATGACAATCTAATGCTGTAGACATTTCACTTCAGGTTTAGAGTACCTTTATAGATGAATAAAACAAAGAAAGCAATGATCTAAGGAAGGCTGCTTGAGTTCAGAAAAAAAAATGTTCAGAAAAACAGGTAAATAAATGTCAATAAGAATGTACTAAATATTAACAGAGCAACCCTGGCCTGGTGATAGCAGAACCTGCTAACTTCCCAACTGCTATTACAGTACCTTGTTTGTGCTTGGTGCTGAGTAGAAAAGAGGAGAGTTACTTCGAGCCTTATTTTCCTTTCTTAGATGCCTCAGTAAGAATAACAAGGAGGTGAACTTGAAAATGCAAACAAAACGCACCTGAAGTAAAAGGTCCTCTGCTTTTTCTCCTGGAGCCTCTCTCACAGTTCACCAAGGCATTGATCACTATGGGTCATTCTTTTAACCATGTACTGACAGGAGGGAAAGAGTTAGTTTCACTTACAACTGCCTTGACACAATGTAATACTGAGGGAAATAAGGGCAGGAATTCAAGACAGGAACCTGAAGGCAGACAATGAAGCAGTTTCCACTGAGGAATGCTGTTTCTGGGCTTGATCCCAGGTGACTTTTCTCATAGAACCCAGATCCATCTGCCTAACAATGGTACTGCTCACAGAGGGATGGGCATTCCTAGACTGATTAGCAGTCAGTATAATACCACATTTTCTAAAATATTTATTTATTTATTTATTATGTATACAATATTCTGTCTGTGTGTATGCCTGTAGGCCAAAAGAGGGCGCCAGACCTCATTACAGATCGTTGTGAGCCACCATGTGGCTGCTGGGAATGAACTCAGGACCTTTGGAAGAGCAGGCAATGCTCTTAACAACTGAGCCATCTCTCCAGCCCCTATAATGCCACATTTGCCACAGGTCAAACTGATGGAGGCATTTCCTCAATGGAGAATCCCTCTTCCCAGGTAGCTATACTTTGTGTAAAGCTGGCATTTAACTACATAGTATAAATCCCTACTTTGTACCCTTGCTTTCTAAATCTGGCAGAAAAAGTCATGCATGAACTAGCTCCCACACATCTCCATTCTCCCTTGTTCTATACCCTGCCATGTTCAAATGTAGCTTCTGTACGCATACCTCCCTGTAACCTGAAACTAACTGAGGTCAACATATATGTAATATCATTTTGAATAAAAATTAATGCCTAGATGCAGCAAAGGACGTAAGAGCTTTCTTGTTGGTTCTTGATCTACTCTCACGACCTCTCAAAGATTCTGTTCACCAATAGGAATAAGTCACCATCTATCTGCTGGGCAGAACTTTGGGAGGAACTTCTAGTATACCTACGAAAACCATCTGCTAAGCACAAACTTGGCTCCACCCCAAGTAACTGCAAAGCCCTTGGATAACACTGCATAAGTGGTGTCGCCAGAGTCAGATATGCCTAATCTTTGCTGGTAAGCCACTGCCACATGGCAATATACAGATTAATAGACATGGGTTAAATTAATATAAGAGTTAGCCAATAAGAAGCTAGGGCTACGCAGAATACTGGGCTCTGTTATGGAATGAATAAATGATTCCTCATTTAAACAGCATAATACCAACAACAACCATAGCTATACAGGTAGAAAGACCTGTCCAACAGCTAGATTTCCACGGCTTATCATCTGTCTTCTTGAAGTGTGGCTCCCACACCCAATGACTGGAACAGAAAACATGTGTTTTAGGACCTGAGAAGAGCACAAGCGTAGGGAGGTCTGCTGACTTCTCGGGGCCTGAAAACATGAACAGAATATAAAGTTGAGATAGATGTGGGTCTGCAAGCAGAGAAAAGTCTGCGATAACTCAGGAATGTTTAAACAAGTTAGATGAAATTGGGATGGCATGATAATGTTTGGTGTAGATCCCAAGGAACAAGAATGTTAATATCAGTTAAGTGTTGATGGGGGAGTCCACTCTGTGTGCTGTGATTACCATTAATGAATAAAGAAACTGCCTTGGCCTGTTGATAGGGCAGAACTTAGGTAGGTGGGGAGGACTGGACTGAATGCTGGGAGGAAGAAGGGCAGAGTCAGAGAGAAACGCCACAGAGCTGCCAGAGTCAGACATGCCTAATCTTTGCTGGTAAGGCACTGCCACATGGCAATATATAGATTAATAGACATGGGTTAAATTAATATAAGAGTTAGCCAATAAGAAGCTAGGGCCAAGAAGTGGTTTAATTAATATAGTTTCTGTGTGATTATTTCTGTTCTGGGCAGCAGGGACAAACAAGCTGCCCTCCTCCAACAACAAGCAGGCCTTCCTGTTACAAAGCATTGTTATTTTTTTCAGTGTCTGGGAATCGAAAGAAATCTAGAATAACTCTCTCCAAGGATGAGGTTAAGTAAAATGTGTGGATGCATGCCATTACAACACACAGGACTTAAGATTAGAGAGCTAGACAGCCATAGATCACATATGGATAAACTGTAAAGCTAATGCCAAGGGAGAAAGCAAGGCACAAAAAATAATAAGTCTATAACAAAATAAAATAAAATTACATGTATACAAAAAGCATCTGCACAAATGCATATCAAGAACAGAAACAAGGTCTATGACAAAATAACATCTGAGAAGACCAAAGAAAATGTGCACACAATTATAAGACTACATAATCCCAGACCATCAGGTATCTGGACGGAAGAGGGGAATGTGCAGGAAGACTGGCCATGGGATGAGGGAAAAGGTAAATGAGAGAGGGACCTTGTGCTGAATGATGTAGGCAATGCTGAGAGCTGAAGTGTATGATTAACTCAACCCTGCAAGAGCTGAAAAGGGAGATAAATAATTGCCTATATGCATACATAAATTCATGCAAACACTACAGAATGACAAGCAGTGGTTTGCATGGTCTTATGAAGGATTATCTCCAGATGAAGGGCAAACTGAGGGGAAGAAGAAGAAAAGCAGAACAGACTCTGGACAACTGGTAACTTGCCCTGTGTTTCCTCTCCTCTGCCTTGCCCAGTGGCCAGATGCTGAAAAGACTGCCTTTGGAAAGAGATGTGTTTGAGAGTCACTTCCTACTTTCCTCACAGCATTGGAAAGGCAGAACTGTTGTTGAGTCTCAGCTTTCTCTAGGTGAAAGAGGACTTCTTCATGTGGTAGCCACAGAACTACCATGGTCTAATAGTAAAAGAATAATCAACTATAGCATATTATTACTCACTCGGTCAGCTAACGAAAGCTGGTTTCACTAGCATAGGAGAGCAATCAGTGGAAGCTATTAGGGGAAGGAGGTATGAGAATTTCAGGAGATTCAATAACAGCTGTGCAGATTCAAATACAGCTGTGCAGAAGGAAGGCCTACAGTTCTACAGCACAGCAGGATTGATTACAGTTGACAACATTTTGGTATGTACTTTATATCAACCAAAAGAAAGGAGTTCAGAATGTCTCACTATAAAGAAATAATAAATGTTTAAGGAAAGAAATGTTAATTAGCGTGATTTGATCACTGTATATTGTGTAATATACCAAATTATTACAAATGTATGCAATCATTGTGGGCTTTTTAAAAATGCTAGTGATAAAGAAAATAGATAGATGATAAATAGATGGCAGATAGATGACTGACAAGCAGAAACAGATAAAGAGAAAATGGATGAAAGGTAAGATAGACAGACAGACAGGTAGATAGATTAGAACAACTTCATAAAATAGTTGGTATAGCAAATAAAATGTCCCTACATATTGCCCCACACCCAAGGACTCACATGTGGCAATGCTCTGACTTGGCCAGCCACAGAGGTGACAACAGAGCTTTGTAGGGCACAGTCACAGCTTCAGCTCAGCTCTCAAAGGCTCTATTGTTCTGAAGAGAGATGGACAGAAGCAGTGAGCTCAGAGTATCTTTTCTCCCTTCTTGGTCCCTGGGAGAATATCTTCCCAGCCTAACTATGTGTCTGTAGTTTAAGTAAAAGCCACTCACAGAAGCTGGCCCGCCTCACACCCAACTTTACTGCACATTTCCATCTTTTTTATGTGTTTGGGATGTTACACTAATTGTGATGGATGTTCTTTTTGTGCTCATGCTGAGGGGCAGATGATGAAGCCATAATGTAAGGTAATACGTCTATTAAAGATTTAAAATAACCTGCCTGCTGGATGATTCCTCACCCCACTGGCAGATTCAAGCTCCTTGGAAGTCACTGGTGCTAAATAAAAGCCAGTGGTAAGGCGGGAGAGAGCAAGGGAGCTCAAGAGATTCTCCAGCTTCTGTAGTGCTGTCAAGTGAATGTAGCCTCTCTCTACTTAATTAAGGATGATATAATTAGTTAGCACTCACTATATATGAGGCTCTGAACATATATGGAAGGTCAGTGACTTTGGGAACTCTCAACTTAGAAATAAGGTTCTGGACTCGGAGAACAAAGTACCAGTAAATAAGGAGTCATACTTTAATTTTCTAGAACAATATTGGAGTCCTGACTTATTGATATGGTACTCAAAATGGTTCATGGAGATGCCTGGTTTTCAGATTCCAGAAGTGAATAAAATTTGGACTGTGTGGACCAGTTATTTCTAGCAAATCAAGAATCTCCAATCAAAAGAAGAGAGAAGTATAATATCCACCTGCCATGTTTCTTCTCACTTACAAAATGCAAGAAATAGTGAGAGATGTCTAGACCACGTAGAAACAGGTGACCTCCCAGAGAGCACTGGGGCAGGAACCAAGCAGCCTAGATATTAATTAGTCTCTATGCTTCTTTAGGGGGCCCACCCTCCTCTGATTATTTATAGGGGTCTAATTTCTGCTTACCACAGTACATTCGCTTTCTGGCTTGCAAGATGTTGCTGTCCACTGCCTCCTGGCACTGACCTGTATCACTACCATCACTCAGGCCCCAGCCTGGGGTATCTGATCCACTTCTCTCTGCCTCCCAAATCCTGTTTAACTTCTAGGTAGGTATGATGAATGAAGAAATATAGCAACTTACCCTATTATCCATTGAAATAAACAAGAAAAACAAAGGTATTACCATCAGTAATCAGAAGTGAATAAGATCTAGCCTCATTCCATAGTCTTAAAAGACGTGATTGCCAAAGAGATTAACAGAATACCCGAGCATGGTATACTCAGTCCTATCTGACTGTCATTCCAACATGCACCCAACCATCCTTAAGAAACAAATGTAGGAGGTTTATTTTTTGGTGAATTTTTTATTTTGTTTTAAATCTCAATAATGCAATCCTATTTAGAAAGATTTAGAATTAATTTGTTAGGAAGTGAGGAAGTCCAGTACAAAGGTGAAGATGTATTTTTCCATTGCAACAAAAATAATTCTAACTCATTTAGAGAACTTACTATTCATGTTAAACTAGCTATTTGAGCATATGAAAATACCTCACAGCCAGGGGCTAGAGAGAGACAGCTCAGCTGGTAAGGTGTTTGCCACTCTGGCATGAGGACCTGAGTTTTATACCCAGCACTCATGGCAGCGTGTACCTGTAATCCCAGCACTGGGGTGGTGGAAACAGGATAATTCTTGGAGCTTGCTAGCCGGACAGTCTATCAAAATTGGTGAGCTCTAGGTTCTGTGAGAGACTGTCACAAATAACTAAGATGAATTGTTGGAAAAGGTACCCATTGTTGACCTCTGACCTCCATCCTCACACAGGCACTCATATAATGCCTCTCCCTCACAAATAAGTCTAGACACATACACATCAATAAAAAACTAAAGACCACAGGCTTATTACTTCATGGACACAGAAAACCAGGGTATGTTTATCCTAGTCAACTTCAGCAGAGGCTGAATAAATACTTGGACTTACTGTTTATCAGGATCCCAGACAAAAACAAGGGACTGACCTAAAACACAGAGAAATCTCCATAAAAGGAGAATGTCTCATTGGTTAGATGAAAAGGAGTATAACATGGTAATATTTTAAATCTCAGAAGAAAAACCAGAGCACAGATCATCTAGTAAACCACCTCAGAACTCTAGCTACATGTACTGTCATATTGATTCTGAACCAATGACATCCTAGGAACTACTAAGAACAAGTTATCCCTAACATCTGTCTCCAAAGGGAAATAAAAAAATGTCTCCATATAATAGAAAAGGCACGAAGAGTTTGGCACACAGTTCCACAGCAGAGTTCCTCATACATGGCATGATAATAGTGATTATATTAATATCAAGTAAGCAGGCACCACAATACCACAGCAGCAAACAGCCTGAAGTTCAGAGGACTTCACATACATGCTCCATGCCATGAAGCAACTTGGTAACATTAGGAATTCTTTGTATTCAAAAGGGCTGAACAACAATGGATAGAAAGAATAGAGTGAGATTAAACAGTGAAGGCAGAACTCAAGGAACTAACAGGGGAGAGACAGCACAATGCCAACACAGAGTTAATAATTAGAGCAACAAACCCAGAACAGACATCACTGAAATTTTAATTAACATCTTGAAAGTCCTGGGTTGAACACTGTAAAGGATGGAGGAAAAGAAGAGAAAGTGATTACAGATAAAGTAACAGTGAGGGCAAATAGAAATGATACAACATGTAGATAAAAAGGATTCTTGAAATAGAGAACTCAGCAATGCACACAGGAATCATTAAAAGACATTCTATAGCTATATTTCTTTAAATGACAGACCTAAAATACGCATAAATTGGAAAAGCACACCCATTCATAGGAAACATTTCTACATAGCGATTGGGACCTGGAGAAATCCCAGTCCTATTGCTGAACTTAAAAGATAAGGAATTGGGTAGGCATACAGGCAAAAAGAAAAAGTATCCCCGAAGGAAGAAAAAGCAGGCTGTCTTCAGACATCTTGAGACCAGCATATGCAGTGTGGAAATACAAAGGAGCTACATCTCCAAATCCTGAAGGGAAAGTGACCCAAATAGATTCAGCCAAAATTTCTAATATATGTACAACTGCCATCTTTTGAAGGCCACAACCTGGGTCACATCGTCAATATTAAGTTTACTGATCACTGGACACTCAGTCTCTTTACTCTCATATGCATACCTGCATCTTCTCAGGCCACTTAAGCTTGGGGCTTTCTATTGCCTAGAATGTACACACAATCCTAGCACTTTAGAAATATTTGTGTTATTTAGTTCAGTGCGAGTGTTCAGGAAACTGTCAGATACTTTACAAGTGAAAGGGCCTGTTGAATGGTAGTCATCCAAAGGTTTGCTTTTACCATCTTTTTCTCTTCTCTTGCTAGCCTTCCTGTCGTTCTTCTAATACAGAACTAGCTATTGTCATGGAGAAAAACTCTAGTTGGTTGTGTTTTGTTTGCACCCAAAGTGAATTATGGCTCAAGAAGCTTAAGTGACTTGCTTATTTGTATCACAAGGCAAGTTTGTGACCAAAATGGAAGTTAGATCTAGATTTCTTTATTCCCTCCACAAGAAAATTCAATGAAAGACTGAATGCCTCCCACACATATTCCTGCTAAAGACGATAACCATCTGAGTCAATTCAAAAAGATGTGTCAACATACAATAAAAATACAACTATGCAATCCCCTTATTTACAGGATCTCGTGTGGCCAGTTGCTGAAGTAGAGAAATGCCACTAAACCCAGTGATGAAGAGTCTGGGCCTTGGATCCTATGCGTACTCCCTCATCACCTGTGAAATTCAAAAGTGTTCTCTGGTAAGTCAATTTCTCCAAGATATGATCATCAAAAGGATGGTTCCTGACAATGCACAGGACCCTCTGCTCACCACAACCAGTGTCTGTTGTAGTTCTGATTGTCAAGGTTCGATGGTCATCACTAGCACTGTGAAAGCATACAGCACAATAGGTGTGGATAGAGATGTGGCTACAACTTTACAAGGTGTAAGGGCTGCGGAGAAAGAACAACTTGAACTTCAACTCCATTGTGTACCTTTTAACCTTTATAGTCTCCTGGGGATTGGGCTCTGAGACCAAACATGAGCATCTTAGGCATCTTTCCTCTGAGATCCAATTCCATGGCTAGAACCACCATGACCAGGCTCGGCTAACAGACAGTTTTATACTTCCCCTGCGATGATGACAGAAAGTCCTTTCAGGAGGGTCACATTGCAATGAATGTCCTCGAAGAAGAAGATATTAGGTATCACATAAAATTATGCAGTTGACCAATGAATGCAGTTGTTGCGGAGGATGACGTAGGGTATATGAACCTGTGTTTTCACTCCACACTCATTACTTCTGTGTACTACAAACCCCATAAGTCTATCTACTCTAACAGTTTCTGGTTTTATTTAAAAAAAATTCTTATTGTCATCCCTTTCCTGAAATGCTAAGATAAAAGGTAGAGATAAGAGTTTTCAGTAAATAATGTTCTTATTGTTGAACAAAATTACCAAGTTTGTAAGCTTTTTCTTTCTTTTCTTTTTTTTTAAATTTCTTTATTTATTATGTATACAACATTCCTTCCATGTTTGCTTGCATGCCAGAAGAGGGCACCAGATCTCATTCTAGATGGCTGTGAGCCACCATGTGGTTGCTGGCAATTGAACTCAGGATCTCTGGAAGAGCAGTCAGTGCTCTTAACCTCTGAGCCATCTCTCCAGCCCCTGTAAGCTTTCTCTTTAACTAGTAATGACATTCGGGAAAGTGTTCTATGGTGTGTGAGCGAGAGCTGTCTACAGCAGGCTGACCAATGGGATATTTTAGATCAACTTGATCTGCAACTATGCCCATGCTAACATCAAGTTTGGCTCTAGAACAATGTAGGAGGGAGTTTGTGATGGGGTGAAAATCTAGAACCCAGAGAAATAGGAATCACTCTTTAGTAATGGTTCTTCACCAACATGTCCAGCTAGGCAGAAACAGTTGGTACATTTTCAGGGTTTCTTGCAGGGCACGGGAAGAACAAGACAATCCCTCATTCTGTGACTCCAAGTTCACTTCTGCATCCTGTGCCTTTCACAGCCATTCTGACTTAGTGGCTCTCTTGACCGAGTCCACTAAACAAGCATGTTCTTGCTACCTGTTTTAGAGAAGAGAACTGCTGGTGCTGAGCACATGATTGACAACCTGTCACAGTCCATGTGTGGCCACATTTGACTCTATAAAAGGTTTTGACTGTGCTCAGGATTCCAAACACAACTACTGAACTCCTGCTTTATTCTCTCCCTCCCTCCTCCCATCCCTCCCTCCCTCCTTCCCTCCATCCCTACTCCTCTCTGTGAGAGCTGTGGGAACTCCTTCAGCTAATGGCCTTTAAGATACCAGCCTACCTTGGGCATGTCCTCATGTACTATAAATACAGATGAAAAATATGTGCAGGCTTCTTGGTTGCTGGATTCCCTTCTAGTTCCAAATGTAAGCAGAGAACTGTGAATCATTATGTTTTCTGTGAATTTATCCCCAGATAAACAAACCATTGTTATACTCTATTCAGGGCTATTGTGGAACTCTTTTGTATGCCAACATGTGAGCCAAGTGTAGTGGGGATGGTTATCTGATGAAGAGATGGGGAGGAACAAAAGGTCATCATAAGATGAAGCATGACAAACTGAAAGGAGGGAAGATTTGGGAAGATGAGATGGATGCAGATGGACTTCAGTCTGTCCTTCTAAGAGACTCAGATTGCCAGTTCTTATGGTTAGCTTGGGACTCTTGGAGACCCTGGCTAGAGAGAGCCAGGCTGGCATGGTTTGCCACTGGTGGAAGAGGAATTTACTCATGTGATATATGATATATGAACCTCAATTCGCAAAATTCTCTCTCTCTCTCTCTCTCTCTCTCTCTCTCTGCTGGAGCTTCACCGTACACACCTATGAAATGAGGATCTCTGTTCTTGTTTGCTCCATCTGAGAGAGTATTTAAAAGTGCCAAGCGAGGTGATGGATGCTTGGTCATTTGTTAAATGCATGGGAGAGGTTTGATCACTCTTAATGGCTCAGAAGTGCAAGAGAAATTTACTTCACTTAAAATGGTCTCATAACTTGGTGGTGAAGACAGGGGGAGAGTTGGTGGGCTGACCAACCCTGCAGCTACCCAGGCCCAGAATCAGGGTTAAGTGTTGGTTGGCCTACCCCAATATCTACCCCATCTGTGATCTGCTGGAACATGGCAGGGTGGAGTTTGGTCCTGCAGACCCAGGGCTGCGAGATCTCCTGACACAGGACAGCAATGGTATGTATATCCTGGAAGAGTCCCAGTGAGGGCCCAGCTTCGATGGTGTAGCAGAGACCAGGGGCCTTGATTTTTCTGGTAAATGCCTTCATGTAAAGATGTATGGATAAAGGGGTTTGCCGTGTGACTCATTGTGTCACACTGCAGCTTCCATGACAAGATTTTTCCTTTCTACCTTTTTCCCTTTTTTTCTCTTAAATTTCATTTTTTTTTATTGGGGAGGGGGAGAGGTTGCAGGGGCAGATGCTGGGTGCAAGAGGATGGGAGATGGATGGAGTCAGGATTCATGATGTGAAAGACACAAAGAATAAACTAAGTTAAAGTAAGTAAAATGATCTCATAAGATGTAAGTACATTTAATTAAACTAAGGAAGGAAAGATAATTCCTATTTTTGTGGTTTTTCTGTTCTATGAAATTCCCACAAACACTAAATCAGTTAAAGTTGAGCCATTCTGGTGGCAAATGTGATACTGGGTTCCTGCAAACCTGGGAACACAACATTCTATCAGTTGACACATATCCTGTTTGTATGTGTATTTCTGCTTAAAGATTGTGTGTGTGTGTGTCTATGTCTGTGTGTATCTCTGTGTCTGTATGATTGTGTATATGTGTATATGCATGTATGTGTATGTGTCTGTGTCTGTGTGTGTCTTTGTGTTATGTATCATTGAACCTATGTCAATAACACTGAAACTCAATCATTAGTTAAATTAATCTAGCATATATTTGTTGATAAGACACACATCAGACTTATACACAACAACACAGAGGACCACTTAAAACAGCAAAGCCACCGATAGAAAACACAGAAGTGCAAAAAGCAAGTCTTCAAGAGGCAATGAAAGGGCCATTTGCTTATATTATGAAAGCTGAAAGATAACGACAGAGTTCTAGTCACCTTAATGGGGGAAAGTTCACATCAGACAACTGAGATTTATCCCCTGCTTTGTGCATGTCTGTCAGTGACTATCAGATTGGAGTTTGGAGTTGAGGATCACAAATGCATTTTATCAAGTTGATAAATTTGTGAATACGAAGTCCACAATAAATGTTCAATTATAGTCATGAAACATTTGCTATTTTCAGGCAATCTCCTATTTTCTGGGGTTACAATAATGAACTAACACACACACACACACACACATACTTAGAAAGCATACAATATATATCTCTCCCACAACAGAAGGATAAAGGAAGTACATGTATTAGCTATATTAAATTGCTCTTAAAAATAAATCAGGGTAAAGGAAATCCTTATTTACTTATTTATTCTGGTGTTGGGAATTAAACTCTAGGTCTTGCACTTGCTAGGCAGTAGCCTTACCACTTTCCTATACCCCCAGATAAGAAATGAATTGTAATTTGGGTACTGATAATAGACTTTAATGAGAAAGTAATATTTTTCTGGTGTTTCTTTTTATATAACTATATTTTTATTTTTAATTAAATATAATTTACACAGTTTCTCCCTTCATCTACTCCCCAACCCCTTCCTTATACTCTCTCACTCCCTCTCAAATTCATGGCCTCCCTTTCTTTAATTGTGATGGTTTTATAGATATGTTTTATATATGTATAAATATGTAAATATATAAACGTATCCTGCTGAGTCTGCTTAGTGTTCCTCATGTGTATATGATTTGGGGGCTGACTAATTGGAATTGGATTACCAATTGGTCATATCTAAGACTCATATGAGGTGGTTCATATCTGGAGACACTAATTCAAAGATCTACTTATTATTGATAGTTTACCAGCGATGACCACTCAAACACAGTATATAGTTGATTGAAGCCTTTATTTCAGCCAGATGGAACCACACCTAGGAATTTGGGGACCTAGGTGTGGCCCTAAGTATCCAGAGAACAGGGTATTTGCTAGCAAAGAGAAACATGTGATGGCATCTTGCCCAGCAGCTACAACAGAGCTTCTCAGAAGCAAGCAGTTTAACAGAAACTAAGATAAGCAGTTAGCTATAGGGGGTTCCATACAAAGAGCTGATTTAACAAAAGCTAGAAAACTTAACGAGGACATTCTGACCTTGAGTTCCTAGAATAGAGTTTGATAATTTTCCATGGGATTTTCCATCAAGGAGATCTCATTCTATTTAAACCTGAGATGCCCTCAGCAAAGGATACAAGATGGCAGAGCCTCTGTTCTGCCTCAGCTCTGTCATATACTTCCTTCAGTGATGTAAGCACTTGCACAGAGTCCCACAAAACACTGGCTCTTTGCATGTATCTGAAAACAACCCTAATTAAACTTATTGATTCATCACAACTGTGTTAGGCTAGATTATCTAATATTTAAAAATACTCTTACTGAAAAACCTTCTTATGGATCTCACATCTGTTAAAATTAAATTAAAAACCTGAAGGACTAAGAAGAACCAGCTTGGAGGTGTCTGAACGAAGAACGTACTGGCCACAGGGAATGGGACAAATGAGGCCAGAAATGACTTCATAGAAAGTAGCATAGGACCACATGGGAAGGGGGCTAGGATGGTATGCTTAGCTCTTGGAGATCACTGACAGCACACTGGCTCTTACATACAGTGAGTTCGGAAGCTGCTGCAGATTTTAAGCCTCTTCACAGGAATGGCTCACCCTGGCTGTTGGATTGCGAGACTAATAGGTGGTATATACAAATGGGTTAGATTTCAGCAATGGAAGCAGGAAGGCTGAATGCAGATCTGCTCTGCTCCTTCAAATCCAGTCCCCCAGTCTCACCCCCAGCTCTGCAGAACACCTGCCACAGCCTCCCTTCTCCCCCACCTCCTCCCTATCTCCAGTGGATCACACAGATCTTCTCCTCCTAGCCTTCTTCCCACTACTAATTGCTCTATCCTAACCTACTCTCAAGTCCAGCAGGCTCTAGCTGGGAGCCCACAGGCAATTGTGACCAGGGAAGTAAATAGTCTAACGACAGATTTTTCACCTCTCTCAGCTACTCCAAGTGCAATCCCCCAGTCTCATCCTCAACTCTGTAGCAGCCCTTTTGCTGTGACCTCTTCTCGCTCCCTTCCCCATTCCCAGAAGACTAAGAGGACTCAGGTGGAACACATCACCATCTTCCCTCTAGTGGATCCCTACAACCCCAGCTCACAACCCACCCCACTCCAAAGTGTCGGTTCCCAATACCAAGAGACACGTTTGACCTGGAACCCACAGAGGTTACAACTAACTGGGTCCCAGAAGAATTTCCTACCAGGTAACACATAGTGACCACACTCTAAAAGAACAGAAAGAACAACAGAAACCAAGGAGCAAAACACCCATTCAACAAAGACAGAAGTAGACATTGGTACCTAGTAATTCTATCTTCCCAAACCCAGATATCTAGTCACTAGTATAAATCCCAGGGCAGTATATCTCCACTAGAGCCTAGCAACCCTACCACAGCAAGTCCTGATTATTGTAACATAGCTGAAACACACACACACACACACAAGACCTGAAATTATCTTTTATAAATATGATAAATTTCTTTAAAGAGAAAATGAATAAATCCCTTTTTAAAATCTATGAAAATGCTAACAAGTAGTGGAAAGAAATGAATAAAACAGTTCAAAACCCAAAAGTTGTAACAAAGTCAATAAAGAAAACCCAAAGTAAGGGAAATCTGGAAATGAAAAGTTTGGGAGTCAAATAAGAACCTCAGAGGCAAGCCTCACTGACAGAATGCAAGAGAAGAAAGAAAGAATTTCGGGCATTGAAAACATGAGAAAAGAAATATATGCCTTGGTAAAAAAAAAATTAAATCAAAAAAACTTATGGCACAAAACATTCAAGAAATCTGTAACACTATGAAAAGACCAAATATAAGAATTAAAAAAGAAATTACAAACTTTCTGGATCTGAATGAAAATAAATACACAATATGCCCAAACTATGGGACACAATGAAGGCCGTTCTGAGAGGTAAATTCATAGCAGCAAGTGCCCACATTAAAAAAAAATGGAGAGATCTGATATAAGTAACTTCTCAATATATCAGAAAGCTATAGAACAAAAAGAAGAAATCATACCCAAAGGAGAAGACATCAAGAAATAATGAAACTCAAGGCTAGAAACAATAAAAGAGTAATAAACAAAAAACATTAAAAAGAATCAAGAATCAGTGAAACAAAGTTGGTACTTTGAGAAAATCAATAAGATTGACAGAAACCCTTATCCAAATTAACTAAAAGGAGGAGAGAGAATATCTATACAAATTAACTAAATCAGAAATGAAAATGGGGACATACCAATGAATAATAAGTTAATCTAGAAAATCATGAGGACATACTTTAAAAACCTGTACTTTACCAAATTGGAAAATCCAAAAGAATTGGGCAATTTTCTTGATAAATACCACTTACCAGAGTTAAATCAAGATCAGAGAAGCAATTTAATCATACCTAAAAGCTCCAGTGAAAGAGCAATCATTAAAAGTCTCCCAATTCCCCCCCCCCACACACACACAAAAGCCCAGAGCTACATAGTTTTAGTACGGAATTCTTCCAGACTTTCAAAAATGAGTCAATGCCAATGGTTTTCAAATTATTCCACAAAACAGAAACAGAATGGTCATTGCCCAATTTGGTTTTGGAGGTCAGAGTTACTCTTATATCCAAACCACTTAAAGGCCAAAAAAGAAAGAACATTACAGACCATTTTTATTATAAACATAGATGCAAAGGTTCTCAATAAAATACTTGTAAACTGAATCTAAGAATACATCAAAAAGATCATCCACCTTGATCAAATAAGCTTCATTACACAGATGCAGGGATGGCCAACATATGTAAATTGATAAATGTGATTTACTATATAACAAACCAAGAGAAAAAACACATGATCATCTCAATAGATGCAGAAAAGCCCTTTGACAAAGTTCCAACATCCCTCATGATCAAGTCTTGAACAGATTAGGTATACAAGGGACACACCACAACAAAATAAAGAGAGTTTACAATAAGCACATAACCAGCATCAGCTTAAATGGAAAGAAAACCAAAAACATTCCACTAAAATCAGGAAGAAGTCAAGGTTGCTCACTCCCTTACTACATATTCAATATAGTACTTGAAGTATTAGCTAGAGCAATAAGACAACTAAGGAAGAAAAAGGTATTACAAACTACCAAGGAAGAAGTTAAAGTGTCTTTATTTGAAGATGATGACAGTACACATTAGTGACCCTAAAAATTCTACTCAGAAACTCCTAAAACTCACAAACACTTTCACCAAAGTAGGTGGGTACAAAATTAATTTACATAAAATCAGTAGCCCTCCTATTTACAAATGACAAACATATTAAGGATGAAATCAAGGAAACAACACTTTTTATGACAGCCTCAAAAAATATAAAATTTCTTAGGATAGCACTAATCAAGTGAGTTAAAAACTTATGTAATACAAACCTCAAGTCATTTAAGAAAGAAATTGAAGAAAATATCACAAGATGGAAAGATCTCCCAAGTTTATGTATCGCTTGGATTTGGTGCAGGAGAAGTAGCCACATTGCTAACATAGATGAGAATAATGGGTTAATATAAGCTACAAGAGCTAATAAGTAG
>LOEQ01000718.1:256545-275762 GCA_001685075.1 Bramus lutescens | reverse complement strand
AGTTCGAGGCCAGCCTGGTCTACAAGAGCTAGTTCCAGGACAGGCTCCAAAGACCAAAGCTACAGAGAAACCTTGTCTCCTTGTCTCGAAAAATCCAAAAAAAAAAAAAAATTCTCTCACACCATGTTTCAAAATAAGAGAGCTGGGAAGACAAAGGTGTGTGTGCATGTGAGATTCCATGTCATGTTTTGGTAACAGCATTCTGCTGTCATTGCAAAACGTATTGCAGTTGGAAACTGAGACTGCCAATCAGGCAGATCATCACGAAAGGTCTAAATATAGATATCCTGAAGTTAGATGTTGGGGTAATAGGAAAAATGCTTTTCAATAGAACTTCACAAGTGAATTTGTACTTCAAGCATTGACCAGTGACAGGACAGGGTGTGGCTTAAGCCCAGTTAGAAGTCTGCTGTGATACCTAGGAGAAAGATGATGAGACGTAGACGCGGAGTGGCAGCAGCATCAGCAAAGGGGAGAAAGAGAGTCTGAGAACCCTGTAGGAATTAGCAATTAGCATATTTACACCCCAATAACTCACTCTTGAGTTGCCAGAGATGAGATAAGAAATGAGACAAACTCATGTCTCAGACACAAGTAACTGAGCTGATGCTGTTGCCTTTCATCAGAGGAACATATACTGGAAGACAAGAGATTGGGCATTTACAAATGGAACATATGCTATGTAGGCTGCATAAAGCCATGCTTTTAATGTTGTCTATTTGGGGCACTTTTTATTTGGGGGATACTGGGCCATGCGTTGTGATGCATGGGAGCTCAAAGGAAAAGTCTTTCTAGAGAAAGCTGCAATCATGAAGAAAAGAAATTTCTTAGGAAAAAAGCTCCCCCCCTCTCTGTGTGTGTGTGTGTGTGTGTGTGTGTGTGTGTGTGTGTCTGTCTGTCTGTCTGTCTGTCTGTATTGCCATGTGTGTGCAGGTGCACACAGTGATCAAAACAGTATGTAGTATAGGTGTGTGAGTTGCCTTCTGCATGTGCTGATCACTGAACTTGGGTCCTCAAAACCACTGAGCTACAACTACAGGCCAGAAAGCAATGATTTCCTCAGCAGGAGGAAGGGGAAGATTAGAAGATATACAATGTATTAGAAGTGAGAAGAGAAGACCCTTTCTGTTACAGGTGTTGTGATCCTATTGGTCAAAATGGAAATTCAAGTAAGACAAAAAAGGACAGAATTTGACAGCTGTGGGGGAGACTCAGGGAGTCTCTCCCAGGTGTTCTTCAGAGCACAGTGGCTGATGTCTAAGCAAAGCGATAAAGCCATGCTGAACCCAGGACTGGACTGGAGGGAAGGAAGCGGTGAGTGAAGGTGGGGGTCTCAGTTTCATGGTTGGAAAACAGAGCTTATCTGTCTGTGCCCCTTGGGAGGGAACCATGACTCAAGATTGGGGTGTCAGTCCCTGAGCTGAGATCAGGAAATTACCAGTGTAGGCACCACCGTTCAGGACTTCTCGACAGGTGTCCCTACCCTTGAAAAATAGGAGAGATTAAATGCAAGGGCTGATGGAATGCGGTGGTGAGGGAAACGACGGCAGATGGTGGATAAAATCAGGCATCTCCAGAGGCAGAGCTAGCAGATGGGTGCAGGGGTGAAGCTTGACAAGTGATTGGAAGGTCATGGAGACACCTCCAAAACTGCCTGTGGTCTTGATAGGAAGCACACGCTTCGCTTGAGAGGCCACAAGAACAATGGTCCCGTTCAGGAGGGCAACTGATTTTATTTTAAGAGATGTTGAAAGTGTTTCAAAATTTACATATAATGGAGCAGAGGTCCAAAAGGCACCACAGGAAATGTTTAGATAGAGGTCAGAATTCAAAAGAAAAAGTGAATCCAAGAGGGAGGAAGCGTGCAGTAGCAGAGAGGGGAGAAAGGAAATGCTATCTTAACCAGAGCAAAGAAAAAAGAGGGGGAAGGCCAGGAAAGGTGTATAGTTAGAAATAGCTTCAATTCACGCATTCAGATGAGAATCTGCCTGCCATAAACTGTTTCATTGCCGGGAGCTTATGAACTGTCTAGATGTGTAGCTGGTGGCCTCATTTCTGAATTTCCCCTCTCTCAGCCTATACCTCCGTGAGCCAGAGAAGCAATTCACAGCTTTACAAAGTGTTTGTGCTTGCACAAGAAGAATCCTGTGTCCATTCACCAACAAAGCACAGCCTTCTGGGTGTAATTCATGAATCTGTGTGGACACATCTCTGCACAACCCAGACTTCAGTTCTTCTTCATACACAAGTGTGTCTCTATGTTCAGTCTTACCCAGATGTGAGCCCCTCCACACACAAGTGTGCCTCTATATTCAGCCTTACCCAGATGTGAGTTTCCAGAGGCAATTTGAATGGCAAAATTACTATAAAAATTACAGATGAGATGCACACAGCTTCAAGATTTTGGCCAACAGACACAACTGAACCCACATTATCCCTTCTCTTTGTTTAACTGGAATGAAAAGTATTTTGACATTTCAGTGAGCTACTCTAATTTTTCAAAAATTTAAACTAAGTATTCCTTCTTACTTTGTCAACACTGGGTAGGTTCCATTTCTCTTTCTAATTTCATTAGCTGCCAGAGCACAAAGAAGAAAAAAAAACCTTCATTTTCCCCTGAAGCCACCCACTTGGTATCTTTTATGTTTCAGTACTCCCTGCACAGATCACTCCCTTAGCATGGCTGTGTCAGTATGGAACACAGAGGGAGGCTTAGAACACCACTTCCCAAAGGGAAAATCAGAGCAGATGGCTACACAATAAATTCTCCAGATTTTCGCAAAGATGGTTTGGCTCAACCATTTTGTTGCCTGGAAGCCCAATGTAGTCAAAGAATGTCTAACGTGTCAGAACCTTCTGGAATTCGCTTGGGAGGTCCAGAAAGAAACAGCACATGGGAAGTAAAAGTGGATAAGTTTTGCTTCATGACTGTCATTGTTTGCAAGCTTGGCCTGCTTAATCTTTCCCTAATGAAGTATGAGATAGAAGATGTTCCATCCCTTGCCATCAGCACAACAGTTACCCTGGGTAGCATCTTAGTTGGTAACCAAGACCTGCATACCAAACCAGTGAAGACTTAGCGAAGCTGTCAAAGTTGGAATTTAAAGGGCTAAAAAAATGGAAAATAGAGCTCACTACCTAGATCTACCTTAGGGTTCCTTGCAGTTACCTCAGAGACAGGATTTTATCACATTGTGAAGGGTCTTCCGCCCTGTTGAGACTGCCATGATGCCTGACATTATCACACAGTAAAGGCACCACAGTCCCCTAGCTTAAAAGCAAATAAGTTATCCTTACAAGCTTAGAAGGATGATGAGACCTTCAAGTTGTATAGAATCTTATTATTGAGGTGGAAATGATAGAGGCTACGAGGGCAGACAAGGCCTTAGATGGCATTCTGGAGTGCAACATGGGTTCATGATGAAAGCACACAGGAGTGAATGGATCAGGGATCCCCACTTCCTAGCTATGAGGTTTTAGGATTATTACTTAACCTCCCTGATGCTTTACTGTCTTGTCCTGTAACAAAAATAAGGTTGTAAAACCCATGGGAATTTTTAAACATTAAATAATATAAAATAATATATGTAAAGCACTCAGAAAATTTGTGTTTTTGTTCAGTACATCTGGTTTTGTTTACCTCTCCAAGAAAACAATGAAGAAATGAAACTTAGAGAGTGGTTTTGGAAGAAAAAGAGAGATAGACACTGAGAAAAGGACCACTGAATATATTGAGTCCAAAAAGAACATTGCAATAGGGGAACTAGATATTGCACACAGTGCTAGAGATGGAAGACAAGTATCCAATAGTTACAGGAGTTAGAGTTACAGAGAAAAGCAATTAGAATATGAGTTCTAACTTGGCTTGTCTTTAGCTAGGTAGTGGGGGGCAATAATCTCTGCCCTGGAGAACTATGCCTTATTGCTCATCTACCATGGGAAAATATTATGATAAGAGTACTCATGCCATGGGTGGGGTGGTCAAATACTTTTATCCTTTAAACAAGAACGCTTTTGAAACTGCAAGTGGGCACTAGTGATAATTATATTGTTCCAACAGGAGTGAACAAGGGCTCTCTTAGGCAAAACCAAATGCCCTGTTTGTGGGGTATTTACAGTGTGCTTTGATTAATGCTTGCCAGGCTGCAAACACTCGACAAATATTGTGAATACTGTTTCTAGTGATTTTTCCCCTTGATCAGTTCTGTCTCCTCATTAAGTGTCTCCATGTGAAGTTATTATAAATACTCAAGAGAGTGATACTTCAGATGTACCTTCTATGGTGCCTGATTCAGAGGAAAGCGCTTACTAAGATTAATCATTACCGGGTCCATGACTGGGTACGAGATGAAAGAAATAGATGAACTGCAAAACTTCTGAAATTACTCCTTCTTGGTCATTATTGAATTAATAAGTCACATATTTGTTATTTGTTAGTCATCGTCATTAAAAGAAGCCTTCAGTCCCAGGCATGAGTGGAGCAAGCCTATCACCTCAGCTGCCAGTAAGAGTCAAGCTTTAGAATCAAAGGTCCAAGGCCTACCTGGACTAATGAGTGAATTCAAGACCAACAGAGGCAACTAAGTAAGAGTGAAGTGAGAAGTAAATAAAGGGCTATGATTCAGTCATAGAAATCTTGCCCAGCATGGTCGAGACCCTATATTTAATCTCCAGTAATCACAAGTTTCAAGGGGAATGTAGACAGAGCAAACTTTGACTTTGAGTTTATGGTGGTATACATAGTGTAATAAAAGAAGCACTTATTTTGAAATTTAAAAATCTAAAGTCACTGTTTCCAAGCTGGATTGACAGTTATTAGCTGCATGCTATTGACGGGATCATTTTGAGGGTATGTTTTAATCTACATACACCTCAGTTTCTTTGTCTGTGAAATGAGGTTTGCCACTTTCTCAGGCTTACTCGGCGCACCCTGTGATAACATGGGTATAGGGAAACTGCAGAGAGTGCGGCAATTTGAGAGGCTATTCCCAGGAATGATCCCTTTTATTTTGATTCTATCCTGACTAACGAAGTACTTCCCAATCTTGTGTTGTGCCTTCTGAAAACAAATAAGCAATAAGGAGAATGCTATCTTCTTCACCCACAGCCCCACAGGATGCTCCCATTCCACTTCCCTTCAACTTGGTCCCTTATCCAGTTACATTTCTCTCAGAGGGAGCAGCGCCCCAGGCTTCAGAGCATCTCCCTGCTATCGTGTCTATTTACTCAAAATACTCCATTTCCCCTGCATTCCTATTTCATTTGACCCATGAGACTAGACCATCACCTTAACCAGAAATTCATTCCCACTTTTAGGAGGGTCAATTAAATGGCTTCCTCTTGGTACAAACATTGACATATTTAAAATTCACACTTCAATTAAAATCAGGTCTGGGTTAAGTTTGCTCTAGGTTCTGAAAACACCGTTTCCCAGTTTACATCGTTAATTGGGCCATTTCTTTCATACTTCCTTGCATACATGGAATACACACACACACACACACACACACACACACACACACCTGTGCCTTAGAAGACTCAGTCAGTAAAGCATCTGGCTGGATGGTAAGAGGTTTCTATAAGTAGTTTATTATTAATAGAGTTTTTATTAGGTGAATGATATAAATATATTCAAAACCTTGTTCTAGCTCAGTGTTGCTTGAACTTTGGGGGCACTACCCTCCGGCAAACTTCTATCTCCAAAAATATGCTACCATTATGATTCATAATAGTAGCAAAATTACAGCTATGAAGTAGCATCAAAATAACTTTATGGTTGGGGGTCGGACACCAAAACACAAGGGACTTTATTAAAGGGTTTCAACGTCAGGAAGGTTGAGAACCACTGCTCTAGGCCCTGTTCTCCACTATTCCCTTCCCCTGCATTGTCTTCTCAATTTTTATCCAACAAGACAAACACCTGTGATAAGATCCCAGCTCCCCATGTAGGACTGTAACACTCCAACAGCCTCCCCAAATGATCCAGGTCTTAGGACTATAATTTTAGCAGCTTACCAGGATGAGATGAGGCAAATAGCTGTACATATGTTTCACTCGATTCACAATTTCTCTTGAAAAGTATCAACACTCTTTTGGGGGGGGTNGGTACTAGAGTTTAAGGCTCCACTTCCCATGCTTGTGTACCAAGATACTCTAAAACAGAAACGCAAATTCTTTGAAATGTCAAGTCTGGGTTTTAACTGTTCTAATCGGCTTGTTGACCAGCCACGTAACAGGAAAGGAGTGTCAGCATTTTAGCACCACAGACAAGGGCAGAGACTCTCACACTTTAAACCCAAGCCCGTGTGACACTTCTGATGAGGGGACACTGAAAAAAAAAGTGGGGGAGGGGAATAAAGCTATCCCCTTAGAGTTCACAGAAAGTAAAGATTCAAGAAATTATGGGATTTTCTTAGACTTACTAATGTCACTGTATATACAGAAACTAGTGCCCCAGCACATCATATCATTTGTTTGAATTGAGACATATAATTCACGTCAGCTTTTTTTATATATCAGTGACAACAGTTGTTGAAAGATGTGCATTATCCATACTCCTGAGGAATGTTGTCATCTGGTCACCACCACCTAGTAATGAAATAAGTTCTTCCTTTATGCAAATGAACATCAACCGTCATTATTCCTAATGTGAATGCTAAGTGTATCCATTGAGGTAAAAAGTAGCTGATGGAACCCAGATCTCAAGATTTCAGTAATGTACAGAAAAAAAACACAGTATTTTTTTTCTCAACTGAAATTCAGTCTATATATAGACAGCAACCACAGGATTGGTTTTATGTGATTCAAACCCATATAAAATGCTGCATATGATTTTCAACATCTTGATCTACAACTTCTGCTAAAGACTTCTGCTTTAGCAGAGGCCCCAGGTAAGACACTGCCCTGCTGCCTAGTAACACTCCTTAAAATCCACCCACAAACCCCAGACTGCACCCCTTCCCTGGGCTCCATACTAGGGTTCATAGCCCCAGTACTCTTATGGGTGGCCATGCTGGGTTGACTGAGGTCTCTGTTCTGCCTGGTCCCACAGCCATTCAATCCCAAAGAAACATAAAAAGGCCTATATTAATTATAAACTGGCTGGCCTATCAGCTCAGGCTTCTTATTAACTAACTTTTACATCTTAAATTAACCCATAATTCTTGTCTGTGTTAGTCACGTGGCTTGGTACTGTTTATCAGTGAGGCATTCTCATATTGCTTCCTCTGTGTCTGGGTGACGATTGCAGACTGAGCCTTTCCTCTTTTCAGAATTCTCCAATTCTGGTCACCCCATCTATGCTTCCTGCCTGGCTACTGGCCAATCAGTGTTTTATTCTACCAATACAAGTGACAAATGTTTACAGGGTATAAGACCATTGTCCCACAACAGTGCTGGTCCTAGGAAACTCAGTGAGACACTGCTCACCACCCACTAAACCCCTTTAAAGCTTGCCAACAACCCCAGATTGCACACCCTGACCCCCCCCACACACACACACACAGCTTCATATCCTTATCTATAACTTTGGAAGAAAACTTCTGCTTTACCAGAGGCAAGGTTGGATGTAAGGAACTCAGGTCTACAACTTCAAAATACTTCAGCTTTATTGGAGCACAGGCCAAATCTAAGGATCCCAACATCTGTAGCTGCACTGCAGGACAGGCTTGTCCTAGGGACCCCAGAGTCCAGACCAGGTCTAGGGACACCAAGCTGCACTCCTCTCCTTGGCTACATATCTTGTTCTACAAATACAGACTTTAGCTTTACCAGTGGCCATAATATCAAAGCACTAAATATACAGAACAAAGAAAGAACATTAAAAGCAGCAAGGGGAAAAGGCCAAGTAACATATAAAGGCAGACTTATTATAATCATACCCAACTTCTCAATAAAGTCCCTAAAATTCAGAAGGGCCTGTACTGATGTTTTGTAAATTCTAAGAGACCATAAATGCTGGCCCAGACCATTATACCCAACAAAATCACCATGGATGGAGAAAACAAGATATTTCATGACAAAGTCAAATTAAACAATATCTATCTGTAAACCCAGTCCTACAGAAGGTTCTAAAAGGAAACCTCCAAACCCGGGAAGTTAACTACCCTCATAAAAATACAGGCAAACAAGTAATCTCACACCAGCAAAACCTACAGAAGGGAAACACACAAACACAGACACGCACATTACCACCAACAATAGCAATGAAAAATCATTGGTCATTAATAGCCCTCAATATTAATGGACTCAATTCACCAATAAAAGGCTAATGAATTAGATATAAAAACATCATTCTGCTGCATACAAGAAACACACCTCAACATCAAAGATAGGCATTATCTCAGAGTGAAGGGTTGGAAAAAGATTTTCCAATCAAATGGACCTAAGAAGAAAACTATTGTAACATCTAACAAAATCGACTTCCAATCAAAATTAACCAAAAGAGATAGAGAAGGGCATTTCAAATTCATCAAAGGAAAAGTCCACCAAGATTATGCCTCAACTCTGAACTCCTATACCCCAAAATGTAAGGGTACCCACATTTGTAAAAAAAAGCGTTACTGAAGCTTAAATCACACATAGAACCCCACACAATAATAGTGGGAGACTTTAACACTCCATTCTCACCAATGAACAGATCATCCAGACAGAACCTAAACAAAGAAACAACATAACTAACAGACCTTATAACTCAAGTGGACCTAACAGATATCTACAGAACATTTTATCCAAATGAAAGAACACATCTTCTTCTCAGCCTGGCATGGAATCTTCTCTAAAATTGATCATATACTCTGCCACAAAGAAAATCTCAACAGATAGAAAAAGCAAATTGAAATAATTTTCTGTGTCTTATCAGATCACCATGTATTAAAGCTGGATTTCAACAACAGAAACACCAGAAGCCTACAAATTCATGGTAACTAAACGACTCTCTACTGAATTACCACTTGGTGAAAGAAGAAATAAGAAAGAAGTTTAAGACTTCCTAGAATTCAACCAAAATGAATGAATAATATACCTAAACTTATTGGACAAAATGAAAGCAGTGTTGAGAGGAAAATTCATAGCAGTAAGCACCTTCATAAAGAATTTAGAGAGATCTCATACTAACAATTTGACAACACACTTGAAGGCTCTAGAACAAAAAGAAGCAAACACACGTAAAAGGAATAGATGGCAGTAAATAGTCAAACTGAAGAATGAAATCAATAAAATAGAAACAAAAAGAACAATACAAAGAATCAATGAAACAAAGAGTTGGTTCTTTGCGAAAATCAACAAAATAGATAAAGCCATATCCAAACTAACTAAAGGTAGAGAGAAACAATATCCCAGTCAACAAAATTAGAAGTGAAAATGGGGGCATGATAACAGACTCCAAGGTAATACAAAGAATTAGGTTACACTTCAAAAACTTGTACTCCACAAAATTAAAACATCTAAAAGAAATAGACAAATCTCTTGATAGAGACCACTTAACAAATTTAAATCATGGTCAGATAAACAATTTAAATAGACTGATAATACCTAAGGAAATAGAAGCAGTCATTAAAAGTTTCTGTACCAAAAAGCCCAGGTACAGACAGTATTAATGCAGAATTGAACCAGATTTTAAAAGAAGAGCTAATACCAATAATCTTCAAATTATTCCACAAAATAAAAACAGAAGGAACATTATCAAATTCTTTTCATGAGGCCACAGTCACCCTGTTACGGAAATCATATAAAGACTCAACAAAGAAACAGAATTTTAGACCAGTTTCACTCATGAACACTGATGCAAAAATATTCAATAAAAGACTGGCAAACTAAATCCAACAACACATAAAAAGGTGATTCACCATGACTAAGTAGACTTCATACCAGAAATGCAAGTATGGTTCAACATATGAAAATCTGTTGATGTAATCCACCATATAAACAAACTAAGTTAAACACACACACACACACACACACACACACACACACACACACGTGATCTCGCAATAGATACTGAAAAAGCCCTTGACAAGATCCAACATTCCTTCAGGATAAAAGACTTAGAGAGGTCAGAAATACAAAGGGCATAGCTTAAACATCATAAAGTAATATATGGGAAGCTGATTACCAACATCAAATTAAATGAAAAGAAACTCAAAGCAATTTCACAAAAAATCATGAACAAAACAAGGTTATCCACTCTCTCGATACCCATTCAAGTACTATAGCACTTGAAGTTCTAGCTGGAACAATATCACAACTAAAGGAGATCAAAAGGATATAATAAATTGGAAAGGAAAGACATCAAACTATCATTATTCACAGATGATAAGATAATATATATAAGTGACTCCAAAAATTTTACCAGGGAACTCCTACAGTTGGTAGACGCCTTTAGTCAAGTGGCTGGATACAAGATAAATTCAAAAAATTAGTAACCCTTCTATGCATGAAAGAAATCAGAGAATCAATATCTTTTACAAGGGCAACAAATACTATAAAATATCTTGGTGTGACTCTAACCAAGCAAGTGAAAGAAGTTTAAGTCTTTGAATAAATAAATTGAAGAAGATATCAGAAGAGGGAAAGATCTTTCATGCTCATGGGTCAGTAAGTTTAACATAGTAAAAATGGCCATCTTACCAAAAGCAATCTACAGATTGAAAGCAATCCCAATTAAAATCCCAACAAAATTCTTTATAGATCTTGAAAGAACAATATTCAACTTTATATAGAAATATAAAGAATCCATGATAGCTAAAACAATTCTGTATGCTAAAAGTACTTCTGGAGGCATCATCATCTGTGATTTCAAGCCGTACTGCAGAGCTATAGTGAAAGCTTCATGGCAATGGAATAAAATCAAACAGGTGGGAAGAGAGAAGGGGACAGAGATAGCGGGAGAAGGGGAAGTGGGAGAGAGAGGCAGCACATGTGCCATGAGGGGACAGTGAGAGATGGTGATATAGGATTTCTAGATAAGAAGTTTCTAAAATTTAATATGAGGAACACATACCAAGTAAAACAGAATTATTGATAAATGTATATAAATTGCAAAATATTAAAGAAATTATACAATGAAACTATCAGTGGATAATGTTGCCTATAAGTTTTTAACTGTGTCTTTATTCCTGGTTAAAATGATCAATGTTCTCTATGTAAAATATAAATATTAGAGTAAAGCCTGAAGAAAAATTGGAATGCCTTGAAATATGAACATCTCAGATGGACTTGTTTGTTTGTTGGATTTTCAAATTTATTTTTTAAATGATCTTTTCTCATTTTTCATACCAATCCCAGTTCCCACTCCCTCCCCTCCTCTTTCTCCCCTCCCACCTCCCCTCACCCCCATCCACTTCTCAGGAAGGTCAGGCTGCCCATGGAGAGTCAACAAAGTCTGACATATCACTTTGAGGCAGGACCAAGTCCCTCCCCCTCTACATTTAGACTGAGCAAAGTGTCCCTCCAAAAGAATGGGCTCCAAGAATCCAACTCAGGCACGAGGGATAAATCCTGGTCCTACTGTCAGTGACCCCATAGACAGTCCAAGCTACATGTCAAATGGCAGCTTAAAGAATTGGGAAAAAATCTTCACCAACACCACATTGGACAGAGGACTGATCTCCAAAATTTAGAAAGAACTCAAGAAACTAAACATCAAGATACCAAATAATCCAATTAAAAAATGGGGTACAGATCTAAATAGAATTCTCAACATAAGAATCTCAAATGGCAGAAAGACACTTATGGAATTATTCAACATCTTTAGCTATCAGGGAATGACTTTGAGGTACCATCTTACACCAGTTGGAATGGCTAAGATCAAAAACACTGCTGATAGCTTATGCTGGAGAAGATGCAGAGTAAGGGAAACTCCTCCATTACTGGTAGGAGTACAAACATGTACAGTCACTTTGGAAATCAGTATGGCAGTTCCTCAGAAAAGTGGAAATCAATCTACCTCAAGACCCAGCAATACCGCTCTTGGGCATATATCCAAAGGATGGACACCCATACCATAAAGACATTTATTTACTCAACAATGTTCATAACAGCATTATTCATAATAGCCAGAACCTGGAAACAACCTAGACGCCCCTTAACTGAAGAACAGATAAAGAAAATGTGGTACATTTGCACAATGGAGTACTACTCAGAGATAAAAAAAAATAAAATGACATCTTGAAAATTGAATACAAATGTACAAATGGGTGGAACTAGAAAACACCATACTGAGTGAGGTAGCCCATACCCAGAAAGAAAAGCACAGCATAAACTCATTCATAAGTAGATATCAGGCATAAAGCAAAGGATAACCAGCCTGTAGTCCACAACCCCAGAAAAGCTAGATCACAAGGATGACTGATTTTAAGATTTTGTGTACCTCTTTCTTGCCCTTTGCATACAGACCTCTGAACATACAGACACATAGATATATACATACATATTGCAAATTTGCTCTTGCTGTTAATTAAACTATTGCAGTTATTGAGACTAGCAAAAATAGTTCTGACAGCCTATGAGAAAAACAGGTTTGGTTCTAATAATTTAAGAACAAAATGTAATGGGTGCATACATAGAAGAAGGAAATACAGACCCATGAGACCAAGGCAACTGACAAGCTAACCTGAGTTAACCTCCAGAACACACAGGGGAAGGGGGAGGAGAGACTGACTCAAGAAAGGTTCACTGACCTCCAGGCATGCACCATAGCAGTCCTGCCCCTCCCTGCACACACGACAAGCACACATAACCATCATAAGCACACAAGAATAAACAAATGAAGAGATAAAATTTTATAAAAGGAAATGAAATGTTCTAACTTCTGAGGCAAGATGAAAAAGCAAGTTATTTATTTTTTATCCTGACAACTTTTCATCTGGGAGAGAGAAGACCAAAGACATCAATATTTCCAGCTTACAAACCACTATATGAACTGTTTTTATTTGAATGTCATAACTAACCAGTGGCTAAAAACACCCAGCTTGTAAGACTGTACATCAGCATTTTGCTCAGAATAGAAAAGAATAAAAAATATTCATTTCATCATCTATAGTTCACAGTGAGAGTCATTTGATTTTCTATAACATTTTTAATCATTTGCATGTAGGCACGCTCAAAGCAACACACACACACACACACACACACGTACTGACTCACAACTTGAATGCTCCTATGTCAGAAGAATGATAACAAGAAATGAAAATACAAATTAACTGAAGATGCTAGAGTAACAACTAGAAAAATTCTCTTTTGCAACTTGCCAAATTCTGCTCAGTGTGTAACATTCACATTTCTCAGAGCTCATCCTGGGCTGTCTTTAATTTTCCTTCTCTATGCCCTCCTCCTAGACAATGTCAGAGTATTGTTGTTGATATGGGTTAATTGTGGTTTATCCAACAAAAGTCCTTGTTCTTGAAGCTTGGTCTCTGTTGTGGCAATGTTGATGGATCCTTAAAGAGGTGGAGACTAACAGCAGGCAACTAGGTCATTTAGGGTTTGACCCTGAAAGAAAACCAAGGTAATTCTTCTAGGAAGATATTTAGTATTTTAAGTGAGTGAGTTGTCTTCTCTCTCATTTCTTTGCTTGTCATGTAGGCTCCTTCTCATACTTGTTCCCATCATGAAGGCTTCTGCTTTGTCTGGGTGTGAACAGAGGGTTCCTCATCAAAAGCAGAACCCAAGGTACCCCAACCTTATAGTTTTAGTCTCTGAAACATGAAACTTTCATTTACAGTGTCTAGCCTCAGAATTTTGTCACAGTAACACAAACAATACAAATGTCACGAAGTCACATGTTATGGTGATGTTTAGAGTTTTATCCCCAGGCTTGGAGCTACAGATCCACATCTGTCTCCCAGATGTTCCACCTGTTCTTTGAGGAAAAAAATCCCCAATCTGTAATGCTTATATACTCAGTGTTCTGCATCTCCAGCAAGCTTTACCTAAAAGGAAACCCACAGATCACATTTCATCCATTACTTCTTCCTCAGTCCTGTTGGAAGCTGGAATGCCTAAAAGTGGAGCCTGAGAAGCTGTGCTGAGAGTTCTGCAAAATGCTCTTGGGAAAAGAGAAGGAGGAAGAGTGGAAAGGAAGGGATGAGCAGAGCTACAGCCTGAGCTGGAGAACAGCTTCACTCTGGTCCCATAGGGAGCTCGAACTACAGACAGCACTGCTATGCCAACCGTGCCTATGAGCCAGAAAGCCATCCTTTGTACTTCCATCCAGTCAGCCGCCAGTGGGGAACGTAGTATGATATGTTAAATGGAACAGCCTTCCCAAAAGGAGGTCACTATGAGGATTTAGCGACTAATACTCCCATCATCAGGAAGCGGCTGCGTCTGCCAACCCAGGGGAATCTGGGCAAAGAACCAAGAGCCTGCTCAATGCTGTCTAATTAATCTTCAAAGGCTGATGATTAGCCTCCTAAACATGAGTTTAGTGTGACCACTAGTTTCCACCTCCAGTTGCCTTCTCCTGGCACAGATGCTCATAAGCTCTTGCCACCTCTTATTTAAATAAAACCCCTCCTTCTCTGGTATTGGTTCCATGTGCTATTACTAGGCTCCAACACCTCCCAAGCCCTCCCGAGCCCTGCTGTACGTGCTGTTTCCTATCCTCTCATTCTACCAAGTTCTTTCACCAAACTCTCTGGTTTGGCTCAGTTCTTCTGATGGAATGATTTTTTTCCCCCCACTCTGGATGGTGATGTGTCTTTCAGATCCAAGTTTCAATGTTCTCTCCTCTTCATAGTTTTTTTTTTCTGATTCAATTCCCCTTTCAAAAAATAGTTGTTCATAGTTGTATGTTTATTGTGTTTTATCATACATTAATTATACAGAATAAAGAGCTTCATTATGACACTGTGATCTCATTAGCACTTTTTGTGTTCACCAATTATAGAAGAAGTTAGGCTCAGTCATCAATAACTACAGTACAGGGCACAGTTTCCATTTTCTGGTATGGGTACAACATCTCCCTACACCAAGGGCTGTGTCTCATTAATTTCTGTGTCTGTGCCTGGTCCAGACAGGTGCTCTATAAATGACCAAACATACCTCTATAATTTTGAATAATAAGTAAGTATCAAAGCTTAACTTGAAGAATCTGTGAATGAAAACCCTGAACTGCATAAAGAAATTTAGGGACTAACACATCACAGCTCCCTTGCTCTCTCTAATTGCTATTCATCAAAATTCAAGCCTGGCCTAGTCTATTTTCTTTATTTAATCTTCTGTTGAACTATCTCTTTCTGACCTTCTAGAAAATTCCATGTTGATTCTATTTCATCTAATAAACCATATACTGTAGCAACTCTTAATTATTTCATATGTGGTTCTGTGAAAGCCATCGACTTATAAATCTGTGCAATACACCACATACAGTGAAGAACACTGGACTAGAGCTGAAGAAATAGTTTCTGAATCAGTGATGGATTGATGGATTCTGTAGTGAAAATCTGGGCATGGAGTTTTTAGCACTTGGAAGAAGCATTTAAACCGAAAGAGAATTTGCACAGAAGGTATGTCATTGGCATCAATTACACCCCCTACCCAATGACATGAGTATATTCGATCCGGTTGACTACAGGCTCCCTGTGCTAGCTGATCACAGAGAGAAGATGGAGCTGGCTTCCTTGTTGAGTGGCATAGCTACCAACCCCAGAAGTGCTGCTGTGACCACATGGCCTTTATTCAAAGGAAAGACATCGGGCAGTTCTTCTACAGTTTAAACGGAGGGGGTGAGATAATCCAGTAAACTTGGAAACAGCACTGCACCCAGGGATGTGAATTGATTTCTTCTCTTTCTCATCTGAGTCTGAATGCTGCAGGGCCAGCAAGCAGCCCAGGATCAATAAGACACGCGTCCTCTATTACAGACAACATAAAACATATTTTTGAGGCAGGGTGGGAGACTGAAAGTCTGGTACTCACAGGATGGAAAGATTGATGGATTCTGTAGTGATAGTGCTGGTCCTTTTTTGGAAGGCCCATACCTTTCCTCTGTGCCATGAGTTCTTACTGCCCACTGTCTAAGGGCAAAACCTGAACTGGCCTAGTTAATAAGGAAGGGTTACTGGTCCAGGCTTGCTTTCTATGGTACCTACACTCTTTCTGGGATTCCAGCTTCTGTAACTGTCAAACAGGAATAGTAATATTGACTTCTAGAAAGCACACACAAGGAGTGATTCATGACCAAAGTGTTAAATCCAGGTCCCGTTGGATGTCTGGCAAAGCTTGAATATGTTAGCATGGGATCTGCTGCCTCCTGATCCTCAGATATATTGGACTGGATTGTTTCAGCCTATGTGGCTTTACCTTCATTAGAATTATATAGGATCTGGGATTTCAAAGACCTCTCAGCATGCAGTGATGGATTATGGTCTAGTGTCCTCTTGTAACTTCAAGCATGTGTTTTTAACCTCCCTGGGTGTAATCTCAATGGCAAAAATGGACAATTAGAGAACCTCAGTTTCGTGATCAAATAAGAAAAATCTACTTGGTATCACAACCCTGGGTGCTGTGCTCAAGAAACATGAATGCATGAAGGTTGAGAGGTGTGTGTGTGTGTGTGTGTGTGTGTATGCATGTGTCTATATGGGTGAAGTTTTGATGGCCATATAAGTCCATTACTGGGCTGGTAAGATAGCTCTGTTATTAAAGTACTTGCTGTAAAAGCCTGACTTTGATCTCAAGAACCCATGTAACAAAATTCAGGCATGATGACACATGCTGATAATACCTTTCTGGAGAGATGGAAACGTGGATCCTTAGGTCTCATTGACCACAAAACCTAGTATATTTGTTGAATTCTAAGCCATTAAGAAAGAGGTCAAGTATTACAAAAACAAAGTAGGTTGATCCTAAGGACGATATTCAAAGTCATCACCTGGCTATCACTTTTTCATGTATGCACATACACACACACACACACACCCCACACACATACTTTAAGTAATCTATCACCAATATGAAAACGTAAGGGCATGGTATAAAGGATAGCATGGTTAGCACCACGCAACATCAAATCACTGGATTTACGAAAGTTCCATCTAACTAAATCCCACATCAGTTACAATCTCCAGTCTCCATCTGTTCTGTTTCTACATGGCAGAAAATTAAAGTGCTCCTGAGTACCACAGTTACTTCTAGAACAAAGCTTTCAATTTATTGATGGGACAGAATAAAACAGAAGTAAAAAAGGTGACTTAATGTCACACTGTTCATTCTTAACAGTCAGGACTTGGACCCATCTCTACAGCTCCAAGCCAGTGACTCTTAAACATTCAGCATAAAAATCTGTTCACTGGAAGCCTGCAAAAGAGTTCTCAGCACACTGAGAAACGTGTGAATTTGTTTTTCCCCCCAATTGAATGTGGTTATAGCAATGATAAAAGCTTTGGGGGAAAAATAACCCAAGAATAGAAAGAAAAAAAACATATAGAGCATCCATTATATAGCATCTAAACCCAATCACCATTAGCAAAGTGGTATGGTCCCTCCCACCTATGCATATTTAATACAGCCATATACACATGGATAAGAAACTGTATACCTAGACGTTTGTAGATTAAATGATGCCACCACTTGTTTCTTTACATACTTTTGTTGCAGTGTTCTCCAGTATCATTTGGCATAACTTGTTCCTTTTTCAGTAGGTTTGCCAGTTTGTATAAACAAGCTTTACTGTCTGACATTGAAGTTGTTTACTTAAATTTTTAAAAAGTTGTTTACAGTTATTTTAATGTATATAACAGCATAACAAATATCTTTATGTGAATTTGTGGTATATAGATTATTCCTTTGCATAGATGCTAAGAAACAGACTCTTTCTCTTCTTGGATTATTTTCTCCAATATCACCCTACAATATACTGGCATGATCTTGAAAAAGTTATTTATATCCAATACTGTACAAAGAGTTGTGTGTCTATAATGAAAACATGTTCAAGATTTTTTTGAGTGGAGGGAGTGGGAGGTGTCCGGAGCCAGGAAACAATTGCTGATGACATGTTTCTGTAACCACAAAGTGAAATGGAGAAGCTTCAGTGCAGAGAAATGTTTTACAAGCACAATTGGAAAGGCTCTTCATACATTGCTTTCTCTATAGATGGAAATTTATGAAGTTATTGAACTTCTCTAAAGATTTTTTTTGTCTCTTCAGTCACAAAACAGATGGATTGAAGAGGCACTTAGATAAAATATCAGTGGAAGCAGTAGCAATCCATCAGGCAGCTTGTAATTTGTGAGGAATGGGGGAGGGGAAGCAGCCTTTCCACCCAGTTGTGATGGATGCTGAGGGGCACTGTCTCTAAGCCCTTGTGACCTTTCTCCTGCCCTACTTCATGTTTAGGAAAGCTCTGGTCCCCTACTCCCACATCTGTGCTGCCCATCATCTTCCCAGGAGCTCTCAACTCTCCCTGACCTCTCTGAACTTGGCTTCCAGAGCTCTCCTGCAGATTCATTAGCAGCACAGAGCTCTAGGAAATGAGACCCTAGAGAAGTAAGCCTGTCCACCTACTGTGGTGTATGGGGCAGACAAACTGCCTTTTGTTGGGGCTCACCCTGCTTCTCCATGTGGTAGAAGAGGAGAGCTGAGTACAGGGTGGAATTGGGGCTGGAGGTTCTGCCTGCTTCTTTGTACATAGATTGAGTATTATAGCAGACTATAGATTTTACCTATAACCGTCAGCAAGGTGGCCTCTCCTCTTATGTATATTCTATGTAAATGAAATACCATGAGGCATCCTGAGCACACCATGTGTCTTTCTTTTTTTCATTTTCAGGTTTGTTTGTCATTTGCTTTTGTTTTGTTTTTAGTATTTTTGCTTGTTTGTTTTATTCCTTTTTAGTAAGTTTAAATCATGCCAAATATTTATCTTTGTTATATTACAGTTTTAGTCAGAGGTTTATGGGAGATGTTCATGTTCCCAAAGGCTACACAGGAAGGGATTGAAGAATAATGTATTTAGTGGGGATACTTTTGTCAAATGAGTTGTCACTTTATGTTCAGGTTAAAGACTAAAGATCTATATATACAGTGGAAGCTGGGAGGTGGTGGTACATGCCTTTATTCCCAGCATTCAGGAGGCAGACACAGCAGATTTCTTTGAGTTTGAGGCCAGCCTGATCTACGAAGTGAGTTCCAGGACAGGCATCAAAGCTACAGAGAAGTCCTGCTACAAAAAAGAAGAAGAAGAAGAAGAAGAAGAAGAAGAAGAAGAAGAAGAAGAA